>CM024762.1:38247844-38641037 GCA_014218235.1 Colocasia esculenta
GATAAACGACGATAGTAACGGTTGCTCAACACACATAATTGGTGCTAGCAGTCTAGTGGAATTTACTAACCGTCCACTGGCTGTGTTACAAACACAGTCCAGAGGTCCAGCGTGATCATAAGATAAGAGAGAAATCTAAGGCTGTTAGATCATGTTGATCCCTAAGGGTAAATTAGGTATTGACGGTACAACTTGCTCGTCGGTAATGGACATCCGCCAAAGCCAAGGAGTCTTACGAAGGTCTTGAACAAGAAGTTCCTGGTCCAGTCAAGAGTATTTCCAATGGAGAGGTCATCCAAGTCAAGAAAAGCGGGTACATAAACATTTGTCCGTCATGTCTTGAGTACTCGAAGGCAGAGGGACGCGATAATGGTATTAAATCGAGCGATTAAAACGAAGACAAGTTTATTTAAAATAGTAGGAAAATTAACATGAAATATTTGCACTTAATTATCAGATATATTATTGAGGTGGTTTATGCAAGATCTCATGGCAAAAATTCATATTTGGTGTGTGCATGTGAAAGAGAATCAAAAGTAGCATGTGAGAGTCGTGCACATGACTTTTAAATAAGAAAATCATGCAGATATTATTAAAAGTTCATTAACCTGATGTTACTGTTCATCACAGAGCATTATGAAGGTTTAACCATGATTAAGGAATATGAATAGCAAGATTTAATTGATATATTAGGGTTCTGGAAATACACAGTGAAATCGCGATGTAGGTACCCGTCGTGTTCAAATCGTGACGGTTGAGTTAGTTGGTTCAAGGGAATCGAATTAGAAAAATGACGGGGTAACCGATCGCGTTCATGGAAATGGGTCCATAACCGCAACGGTCAGGGCTGACGTGTTCAAGACAATCAAAACGGACACGGAGATGCGACGCAGTGGACCGTCGAGTTTATGACGCGACGCGATCCTATGTCGCGACCCTGTTGAGAATGCGATCGATCGGGCTGTCGTATTCTCAGGGGTCCTACCCGAGCCATTAAAGCTCCTTGGATTGAGGTTCCACCTTCCAAGGGCTTGATACAAGGACCTTTAAAAATGAATGAAAAATCATGAAATCAGTTTTAAATGAAACTAGATTGCAAGGGTATCAACAGTAAAGAGTAATTAGATTTCTAATATGGTATGAGCATGCTATTAATAGGTTACCTCATGAAGAACCAAAAATCTGACATAGTGATGAAGAACAATTTAATTCGAAAAGAGCACTTAATAGAAATTGGGGAAAAGTATGTCATTAGATTCCTGACATCATGTAGCATATACAATAAAAGTTTCAAGATACGAGATCAAGTATAGATAGGGAATTAAGTTGAACATGTTGGATCAGGTACATGTTCTTAACAGAACTTTGGACATAAAATACTCATAAACAACATGATAAAAATTAGGGAAAATATAGGACTTTCGTAGCTATGATCATGAACTATCTAAGGTCGAGTTTAATTTTCTTGAGAGATTATCTACATTTGAGCGCTTTAGGTTCCTACGTTATGAACTTGAAGAACGTGAAGATCTCTCCTTCCAAGCCTCCTCCTCCACGAAGTTCTCCTTCAATGGCCTCCTTCCCACATCCAAGAGACTTCAGATGGGCATTAGGGTTGGTAGGGATGAGATTTAGGTGTTTTTTTATTTTTAGGGTTGAAGAGTCACTCTAAACTTCTAACTCTTTCTTCAACTCCAAATTTTCATATTTATCTAGCCTTTTTCTAGCCTTTATCCCTCTTATTGGCTTGGGGTGGGCTCTAACTCTGTGGCCAACTCGTTAGAATAATGTTAGGACTCTATTTAGGATATTTATGAATCATAATAGTGATTATCTTGACCCTTTTAAATTTATTAATAATTGAGGTACAAATTTAGGCCTATTTATTTCTAATCCATCATTAGACTCTTGCTTTTTGGCCCATTAACTCTTGTATGAATCATTAATGTAAACCCATCACTTGTTTTTACTTAATGGGTTTTAATTCATTCACATTTTTTAATTTAAATTTATTTATCGTAATTAAAAATTGAGAGCTGCTACATACTATAATATGACTTGACATTTATTGTAATAGGCACTCAATGTTTACTGTAATAGAAATATTACTATAACATGGAATAATATTTACTGCAATAGAACTTAACGTTTACTATAACTAGCAATAATGTTTACTATAACCAACAATAACGTTTACCATAAAAGGACGTAATGTTTACTATAATTGATATAAAAACATAATGTAAGTGAAAAAAATATATATAAATATATATGTTACTTTAAGGCAAGAATTTCAAAAGTTAGTACTAAAAAGATGAAAATCGTCCTTCGAGACTCATAAATATTGAAAATCTAAAAATAGGAACGAAAAATTAAACTACATAAAGAGACAATGACTCTATAACTTTTGGTATTCTAACATGGACTAGAAAATAAATCACTTTCTTTAATAATGACCCTTAATTAATTGTCCCTTTAAAAATTACTATAAAAAGTATATAGTTCTGAGTTTTACCTATTTACTTACCTTTTTTATGGCACAACTGTAGCATTGGGAAATGATTAATACCTAAGCTGCCGAGTAAAAAATTCATCTGGTCGTACCAAGATTGGTTGGTGTGTGGGATCCACCCCTACCACTTTAGGTGCGAGTCTTGTGCACCAGCCAATTCCTAGATAAGATTTGCCTGAGTAAGAAGTGGAACTTGTAGCATAGTGGTACTGAGGTGAGTTTGAGAGATTCAAACTTCAAATCTCTAGACCCACTCACATAGAGTATCCCCTTTCTTGAAGACTCTCAACGTCGAACCCACATTCTTTAACGACTAAATGAGTTTTGTGTGTTTCCTAACTGGTGTTGCAAAGTATGTTGTGCAATATTATGGTAAGAGTAAAAAATTTTATTTTTATTTTTAAAATTGTGTCATGTGAGATCTTATTTGACCGATAAATATATATACCTCTATATATTATCAGATGATTGAATACTTAGAAAATAAAAATAATAAGAATGATATATTTTGGTGGGTTTTAATTTATTCATATTTTTTAATTTAAATTTATTTATCGCAATTAAAAATTGAGAGTTGCTACATCATCCCCCTCTTAAAAAGAATTTGGTCCCCAAATTCATATGATCATACGAGGAAGAATGTCTTACCGAAGAGATCCGGATAATTCTGTCTCATAGTTGATTCTGGTTCCCACATGGCTTCTTCTACTCCATGATTGTTCCAAACTATTTTTACCATGTGTATGGGTCGATTTCGAAGTTGCTGTACCTTCTTGTCTAGTATTCTAATGGTTTTTCTTCATAGGTCATATCTTTGTGCAAGACTATATCGACATAGCGTATCACATGAGAATGGTCATACACATATTTCCTTAGCATAGACACATGGAAGACATTGTATACAGTGGAGTATTGTGGAGGTAATGCTAGACGATATGCTACTTCACCGACTCTCTCGAGTACTTCAAAAGGACCGATGAACCTTGGGCTTAACTTGCCTTTAATTCGAAATCTTTGAAACCCTCGGGTTGGGGATATCTTGAGTAGTACATGATCTTCAATCTGAAACTCCAGGTCTCTTCTTCTTTTATTTGTATAGCTCTTTTGCCTGGATTGGGCTATTTTGATTCTGTCTCTGATGAGTTGAATGTCTCTGCTAGTACTTTGCACTAAGTCAGGTCCCAACCATTGTTGTTCACCAACTAGGGGTGTTCACTATTCGGTTCAAACCGAAAAACCAAACCAAACCGAGGTTCAGTTTGGTTCGGTTTGAACATGAAATTTTTTTGGTTTGGTTCCAAACCAAACCGAAAAAGAAAATTCGGTTTGGTTCGGTTTCTAACCTCTAGAAACCAAACCAAACCGATTAAACTGAATTACAATAATAAATTTTAATTTGTATATATCTATCAAGTTTTTTCAATATATTTACGTAAAAATATATATTATGGAGGTTAATATGGTCATCAACATTTAATACTTCATTTCAAATATTATTTGATAATGATTTATTAGAGAAACAAGTGATTAAAATCTTATTTAAGACTAAGAGAATCTAAAGGCCCATTTTTTCAAGTTAAACCAAACCAAACCGTGGTTTGGTTTGGTTTCAAGGGACTTCGGTTTGGTTTGGTTTCAAGGGACTTCAGTTTGGTTTGGTTCGGGTTGAGTCCGAATTTGGTTTGGTTTGGTTTCTTAAAAATCTCCTATAAACCAAACCAAACCATGAACACCCATATCACCAACCTCATTCCAGCATACTAGTGATCTACAGCTTCTGCCATACAGTGCTTCGAATGGTGCCATCTTGATACTTGCTTGGGAACTATTGTTGTATGCAAACTCTATCACTGATAGTTGCTCATTCCAATATCCTTCAAAGTCTATAGTACAAGCCCGTAACATGTCTTCTACGAACTGGTTCGTCCTCTCAGTCTACCCATTGATCTGTGGGTGGAAAGCAGTACTAAAGTTGAGTTTAGTACCGAGTGCAATTTGAAGTCCTTTTCAAAAGCGAGAGGTAAACCTTGGGTCACGATCAGAAACTATGGATACAGGAACTCCATGTAATTAATCTCACAATCTCCTTTACATATAATGCGGCTAACACGTCCACACTCCAGGTACTTTTGATTGCTAAAAAGTGTGCGGACTTGGTTAGTCTGTCTACTATGACCCAAATAGCATCGAGTCCACCATGAGTTCGGAGTAAACTCATGATGAAGTCCATGCCAATGCTCTCCCACTTGTACTCTGGTATGTCCAGGGCTCTGAGTACATCCGTAGGACGTCGGTGCTCCGCCTTGACTTGCTAACAGGTGAGGCAGTGCGCGACATGCTCAGCTACCTCACGCTTCATGTGTGGCCACCAGAATGCTCTTTTCATGTCTTGGTACATCTTGGTTGCATCAGGGTGGATATTGTAGACACGCCAATTTGGCAGCACATCGAGCAAATTCCATGTTATACTGCGATGCCTCGAAGTGGCTCTTCTCAATTAACCTCTTGAGTGATTTTCCTATCTTTCTAGATTTTTCTAGGGTTTTTAGGAATTTTTTTCCTGGGGGTCTGTTGAGCTTCATTTATTCGCGGCCAATACAGCGGACGCCCTTTTCGAGTGTTAATCTACGTCCGAAATGTTAGACACAACTAATGCGCGTCCGCCTGTCCTGCCGCGATTCAAAGTCAAAGATTCAGGTTGTGCCCTGTCAGCAGCATTTAATGGACGCCACGTCAATAATCATGATGTTTGTTGGAATCGCGTCCGGGCGGCCCGCCGCATTTTATAAACATCAAATCAAGGATCAGGTTTCGTCAAAGATTTGATTTGCCTAAGAAAACGCGGTGAGCCGCCCAGACGCAATTTACAACGTAGCTGTAAGCTACGACCATCATGAAAATGTCAAGTCAAACGCAAATCGAGAGACCTTTTGAATCGCGGCGTGTCAGACAGACGCGTTTCGAGGGGTGCTCATTTGAAACCAATCTCAACCACGGCGAAGCCCTGCCGAACTCCCACCCCGACCTCCGAACTTCAACTCTCTAATTATTCAAGGCGGGACCCTGTCAGACCAGAGGCTTGCGTTCCGGAGTCGAGGTGGAGCACGCGTGCCGTCCTTGTGTCATCTTCCTCGTGTGGCGGAGTTTCCAAGCGCAGGAGCACGGCGGGAGGAGCTCCACCGACATTCCTTCCATTCTCTCCATCTTCCGCCACCAACAGGCTACGCCGCCGCCTCCACTCTACCCATCTTCTTCATTTCTCTTCTTCTTTAGAACATGGATTTTACACTTCTACACACACATATAGCATCTCCTCATCTACCTACTTCTTAGGGGTTTAACACCATCTCCACGAGGTGTGTTAGCCTCCATTTGCATGTTTTCATATTTCTCTTCCATTTGCATTTACTACACCACATAGTCTAATCCCCGTTCACTTGTTTTCTTGTTGTTTTCTTCTTGCATGGTAACCCGGAATTGAATCTTCTTCGTCGGCCGACCGGCGGAAGAAGGAAGGAGAATCCACCACAAAACTCCCGCACTTTTCTTCGGGTGGAAGTAAGTACACGTAACTTTTCCTTTCGCCCATTCCATTCGGTGCCCACGTGCACCTGGCGATCGCGATCTACACATCCATTGTGCACACACACACGTTTTCATTTTCCACCTCATTTTCACTTCTTTCTCCGTCATCCCATCTTTTAAAACTTTCTTTCTTTCTCTTTCTTTTAAAATCACCATTTTCCATCGTGGGACCAGTGTTTTCCGAAGAGTTGAGGAAAAACACCATCTACAGATAGTATAGTGGGTCTTATGAGCTTCATCCATCAACTTCCTTTTCAGTTCTTCATTGTCAGGCACACAGGTCCTAGCATGAAACAACAATCTTCCATCTTCAGTGATGGAGAAATCGAGTCTGTCTGCTAGGGTTTCTCTGACACAAACCAAGAATTGATCGTTTACTTGTTGGTCTCTGATTTCAACAAAAATGTCGAGTTGTATCCTGAGGTTAGCAACCAGTGTATGATCGCTCATTTGCTCAATATTTATGTCTAGTCTGGAAAATTTGTAGCACCTCGAAAATTTAATAATTTGAAAATGAGAAATAAATTGAAAATAATAAATTCAATAAATCCAAATACTAAAAATGTACGTTTCATTATCGTATGTGCGAAAGACGAGCTTAAGATGAAATAAATCCTGTGGTTTGTCTCCTAATGAGACAAGACCACTAGTGGATAATTGTTGGGCCAGACAAATGCTCTTATCCCAAAGGATAAGAACCCAACAAGAAAAATCCCCAAAATTCGTAACCCTAATTGAGCAGAAAATAGAAAGTGGCAATTAGGGCAAAAGCAAAAGTAATTAGTCATACTTAGCAACTCAAATTCATGCCTAACCATACTATGAGGTTTCCTAATAGCTCACACACTCTAATTGGGATAGGAATTCTTCAAAACACGGAAGGGATCAAGCTAAAATCGCAACCCTTATTTCCCAGTTGTAATAGGACTACTAGACAACCCTAACTGTAAGACCCGGCCCCCTTGGGCCCTTTGGCCCCATCCTCAGGGTCACGACAGGCGCCCTGGCTGCGACTTGGTCGCACCAGATCGGCCTATCGCGATAGAGTTGGGTCACGCCGTACCCGACCGACGCGTTCTTGTCGCGACGGGGGTAGCCGTCGCGTCCTTATCGCGGCATCTAAAAGCATCGCGACTACTTTTTTGACAGACGTGACAGCTGTCCTTTTTGTCAGAATGGCTTTGTCAGGTGTCAGGCACGCGTAGCGTTGACGCGGCCTAGTTAGCCGTCGTGATTGCTTTTCCAATTTTCAGGTTTGATCGCCTTTTTGGGGTCGCGACATGGTCGCGTCGCCTATAGGTCTCCCTACACGTCAGTTGTCGCGCCAGGTCGGCCAGTCGTGTTCTGGGGGCCGTCGGTTTAAAATCAAATGTCGCGCCCCATTCTCCCCCTCACCCCTTCCTCTCCTTCTTCTCCCCCTCTCTTTCCCTCCGAGCTCCCCTTGCGTTTTCTTGGTGTTCCTTCGAGCTCGAGGCGTTCGTGCTGAGGAGGGTATCGTCCCGTTCGTGCAGGGGACGTGGTCATGTCGTTTGGAGCGAGGAGGAGGCGGCCATTCCTACGAGAAGGCCCCAACGGGTTTGCTCTTCATGTAGAGGTAGGGACCCTTGATCCTCTCACCCTAAGCATGCTCCCCTCTCCTTAGAGATGGTGTTTCCTCGTGGTTTGTGATTGTGGGAGAGTGAGGATCCATGCTCGTGGTTGAGTGAGTTTTCCCCCTTCGAGCATAGATTCTTGTTAAATCCATGTTTGTGGGGTTGTATGGGTGGTTTGCATGATTTACAGCTTTCAATACATGTTAAGCATGCTCCCCTCCCCCTGTGGAATGCTTGTTTTATGTTTTTGGGGCGGTCTCTGAAAGAAGTGCTCCGGAACCCCCCTCTGCTAAAGACGCGACCATTATGGAGGTCGCGATTTTGTCGCGACGGCCTAGCCGGTTGCAACGGCTAAGGCCGCCGCGACAGCATCGCGATAGGGTAGGGTGTCGCGACCTGGTCACGATGGCCAGATGCGTCACAACTTCAACCGAGAGACAAGTTTTGGTCTTCGCCGTTTTCGCTTCTTTTACTGTACTCGTGGCACCTGTGCTAGTTTCCTAGTATGGTCCTACACTAGTCTTTCGTCCGGTGCACGGCACTTGAGGGCTTGTCCCATGTGAGAGGTTGTTACCGTTGCCTGGGACCCTCGTCCTCGGGAGCCTGTTGAGGGAGTACTCCGGGCTACGAGTGTCCTCGAGTTGGCAGCCCAGCAGGCGGACTCTGGAGCTGAGGGGAAAACGGTGGTTAGGACAGTGGCGTTGAGTCACTTGTAGAGCTCTCGTGGTTGGTCTGGGACGCCGAGGACGGTTAGGAGTTCTACCCGGCGCAGGCGCTTGGAGAGGTCAGGCGTGGGACCGTAGTCCGGCCAGACTACGACGGTTACTGTTTTGTACTTTGTGTCCTAACTCACTGTGACGAGACGTGAGGGTCAGGACCCGGGTCGAGGGTAAGATGTCGGTGGGCGCGCTGACCTTTGACTAGTGGTAGTGTTTTCCGTTGCTGTGCTTCTTGTCCAGGCGGAGTCCCCTCTATCTGTGTTGGATAGCCTTGTGGTGGTCACGACGAGCAGTCGTACAGAGTTTCTGACCGCATTGTGTTCCCGTACCGCGCTAGTTGTAGCTTCGCTTCCGCACTTCTATTCGTAGGTAGAAGATATAAACTGCTGTTATTTAATTATTATATATCCTTCTGCCTGTTAGAGCCAGTAGGTGATTGGTAGTCCCTACTGAGCTTCTGTTGTGAAGCGCATCCCTTTTCCCAGGTGAGACTTCTCAGTAGCGGCAGGGCGCGCACCGGGCGGAGGAGACGGGGCGGTAGTCGAGGACCCCATAGCTAGCAGTGGTCCCCCTTTTCCAGTTTACGTCACCCTCGGGGTATGCCCCTAAGGGATTTGTTCTTCCCCTGCCTTTTACTTGTACTAGCGTGTGTGCGTTGGGCTGTACTTAGAGCGGTATGCAGCGGTCTCGCTCTCTTTCCCGTTTCCGCTTGTACGCTTCTAGTTTAGTAGTTGACGTTTTCTTCCGTTACATATCCTGTTAGATATATATATTATAGCCCTTCCAGGTCTCCGGATCCGTGGGCGACGACCGCGAAAATCAGGTCCTCGGCGTGGGCCGAGGGTCGGGTTCTCGGGTCGTTACAGTGGTATCAGAGCTAGAGTTGACATGACTTGTAATGGATTTAAACTGCAACAGAAAGTCCCAACAAGTAGTACAAGTATACTGCTAGCCGCCCGAGTGGTGTTGTTAACCTTTGTTGGTTGTGTGCCGTGTAGGACATGGCTCCGCGCAGGCGCATACAGGTCAGAGATGTTATGTCCCTGGTTTTGATGATGTCATATTTGAAGGAAATAGGTAAGAACATTTGACCAATAATATTTGTTTTTATAGGTACAACTCACTCGCTTCAAGAAATATCCGATACAGTCAGATAAGGTCGACACTACTTGGGACATAGGTTGACACTAGTGACCTCTCAATGTTGTGCTAAGAAGATGTGGCTAAGATAGATCAACTCTATTCAGGGAGTGTGTCGACACTCGAGGCTTCTACAAGTTTTACTGAGGAGAATCAAGTTGCTAAGGTTAACACCAACTGAGGATAAGGTCAACACTACCCTGAGAGCAGATCAACACTTCTGGACTTCTCTATGCTGGATTGAAAAGAAGCTTGCTGATGAGGTCGACACCAGCTGTAGATGAGGTCAACACTATTCAGAAATTTAAGAGTTCTGTGAAGAGAAGTGGATATAAGGTCGACACTCACTCTACATGAGGTTAACACTATGGTAATGGTTTTGATGTCACTTGCAATATTTCAAGCGTTCAAGTGTCGACACTACATCTTTGAAGTGTCAACACTATTATACTTAAGATGTTTTTTCATCAAAGCAGTCATCAGCATATGAGTGCTTGGCACGTAATCCCAGATACAATGTTTGGGACTTTTTTGGTACACGTCACTCTCTTTCTAGAAGATACCATACTCTTGGCGACAAAAAGGGTATCTCCCAAAAAGTAATGGGAATCTGTTGAGGGGCCCACTGCAAAAGAATCCCGCGCAATTAGATAAAGAGAAAAAAAAGTGCTCCGGTTCGGAAAAGGGTGTTGCGTGCCTCAGCGAGAAAAAGTGAAGAGCGCGAAAAGCGAGAAGAGCAGTGTTCTGAGTTTAGCACGAAAAGGTGATTTCAGCTTGGAGCAAGCATTTCGAGGATGTGCTGCTGAATCGAGTCAACTCGAGGATTCAATGTGTTGCTGCTGAGCTTCTAGAACAGAGGATCGGAATGCTTCTTCGATATTGATGTTTGTGATCCAGATGCAGAAATTGCCAGTGGATTTCACTTAAGGAGAGATCGAAATTGGAGCCAACAAGCATTTGCAGATCGAATCTAGATTCTGAGCAGGAAGTTCGAGGATCTCTTAACACATTCTGTCATCCTTTTACTTTGTTCTTCTTTTCAATTTCTTATGAACATCGAAGTTGTGTGCTGTCTACTTCTTTGTGAAGTAGATCGTGTTGATCCTTCATGAGCTATGATTGGATCATTTGGATTGAAGCTGTGTGTCAGTGGATTGTTCAAGCTGTGAGTCAGCAGATGTGATGAAGCTGTGAGTCAGCAGATGTGATGAAGCTGTGAATCAGCAGGTGTACGAGAACTTCTCACGTTTGTTCTCGTAGTGGTACCTCACTGGTTTAGTGAGGGGTGGACGTAGGTCTCCTCATTGGAGCCGAACCACCTTAAAAATTCCTTTCTCTCTTATGTGTGGTTTGTCCCTCTTTGCATCAAATTTACAGCTGTCTAATTAGTGTCCTCACTTCCCTGATTTCGATAAGTTTAAATTGTCTTAAAATTCTGAAGATTCTCTATTCACCCCCCTCTTGATAATCTTTCTACACTCAACACGTGGTATCAGAGCTTGGTTCTCCAATTTATTTGGTTTCACGACCAGGAGAGTCTAATGTATGATGGAATCTAGAGGTTACATTGATGAGGGTCATTTTGTGAACAGACCACCTTACTTTGATGGTACTAATTATGCATATTGGAAAACTCGTATGTAGGTTTTCTTGCAAGCTCAAGACCATCAAATTTGGAGAGTTGTGAACAATGGACCTTATGAGCTGTCCGAGGATGAGGAGAAGTGGACTCCTGATGAGATCAAGAAATCTAACGCAAATTGGAGTGCAATGAATATAATGCAGTACTCTCTGCATCCAACTAAATTCTCGAGAGTATCATCATGCTCAAGTGCAAAAGAGATCTGGGATCGCCTCATGGTAATCTATGAAGGCACATCTGAGGTAAAAGAAACTAAAGCTAACATGTTAGTTTTGGAATATGAGGCATTTCGAATGAAGCATGATGAAACAATTTCCGAGATGTATGGTAGACTAACATTGTTGACAAATGGGCTAAAAAATTTAGGCAAAGTCTACACTGATAAAGAATTGGTTAGAAAAATCCTTAGATCCTTGACACCCATATGGCATACTAAAGCTACTGTTATTGAAGAATCTAGGAATTTATCCACAACAACTGTAGATGAATTAATAGGTTATTTAATGACATATGAGTTGGGGTTGAAAAGAACTGAAGATGATATGAAGAAAAAGAAGCCTCTTGCTCTTAAGGCAAGTCCCAGCACAAAAGAGGCTACTGAAGAAAGTGAATCTTCTAGCTCGGAAGATGATTCAGGTGAGTTTGCATTGATTACTAGAAAATTTAGAAAATTCTTGAGAAAGGAAGGTAAGGGTTTTCTGAAAAAGAAACCATATACAAATAATCTATCAAAACCCAAAGTGAATACAAATAAAAAGGCTGCTGATAGAATTGTTTATTATAACTGCAGGAAACCAGGGCATGTCAAGTCTGAATGTCCTGAGGTTCAGAAGAAAAATTAGCCCAAGTGGAACAAAAATAAACAAAAGGCTATGGCTGGTATCTGGAGCGAGGAAGAAGAAGATGAAGAAGAAGAAAGCTCAGATGCTGAGGACACTCATTTAAAGCTATGTCTGATGGCTAGAGAAAAAGAGGAGGAAGAAGAAGAGGTAAGCTCTCTTTTTAAAGATTTCACTTTGGATGATTGGGAGCATGTTTATTTTGAATTAATGGATCAGTATGATGAACTTAAAAAGGAAAATAAAATGCTCAAGAAGAAATTGAAACAATCTTCTCAGAACACTCTAACAGAAGAAAAGGAGAAAGAATTCTCACAAGAGATAAATGCATTAAAAGAAGTCATAAATGAACTGAAAAATCAAAACATTGAAAGTCTTGATGAAATATCTCGTCTCTGAAAAATATGCTGCCTTAAACAGTGTCAACAATGAACTGAAAAAGAAATTGAAGTCTTGCAAAAAGAAATAAACAAAAGGCAAGAAGTTTTTGAAAATTTGTCAGTGGCAAGAATAATCTTGAGACCCTTCTAGGCACAAGAGTAAATTTCAATAAAGAGGGGTTAGGATTTAATCCCACAGAGAAGAAAGAGGTAGGACTGAAAACCATAATATTCATTTCCTCAAAAACCTCAGAAGCTTCTACCTCAACAGGGAAAAGAAACAAGAAAAGTGAAAAAGAAACAAGAAAAGATCAGACAACAAAAACTATTTTCAATAAAAATCAAATGAAACAAGGAAAACTAAAGCTGAAAGTAAACAAATGTCTCAAAGGAACAATAACTTGAGGTCCTCAATCTGGGAAGGTCGACACTATGTCAATGATAGGTCGACACCATCTTACATTAAATCACAGGAATTGAGAAAATTGACCTATGACAGGCCAATGTCATCACAAGGTTGGACAAACATCAAGTGGGCACATAGTAGGTCAAGACCTAACTGTGTGAATACCTCAAACAAAACAAAATGGAACAGTGTAGGTCGACACTATCCTCACATAGCATCAACACATGTCATTGATTTCAACAATTCATACATAACAAGATATTCTAGAGTTTTCAGAAATCAAACCAGTTTCTGGCCTAACTCAAATGCTTATAAAAATTCTGGTGGAAAATTCATGAATGTTAATGTTCCAAAACGACATGAAAATAGTTGGAAGAACAAAAATCAACAAACTCTAAGGAACGGAAATATTTCCACAATAAAGAAACAAGTTTGGATTCCAAAGAGTTTGCTATCTTGTATTTTTGATCTGGAAGCTTTGAAAGGACCCAAATGTACTTGGGTTCCAAAAAATTGTTTTTGATTGTATGTGTGCAGGTGTGACTTACAGCCAAGAACAATATGTGGTATCTTGACAGTGGTTGTTCAAGACACATGACGGGAGACAAAGAAAAATTATGTCTCTTATCTGAGAAGAAGTCCGGGCATGTTACATTTGGAGGAAGCAATAAAGGTAAGATTGTTGGCTCAAGAAAGGTAGGTAAAAATCTTTCAAATTCGATTGATGGTGTTCTTCTGGTGGAAGGTTTGGAGTACAACCTTCTAAGCATAAGTCAATTGTGTGACAAGGGTCACAAGGTAATTTTCGATTCTCTTGGTTGTACTATTTTTTAGCCCAATTCAAATCTTGTAAAATTCACTGGAAAAAGAATAAACAATGTGTACATGGTTGATCTTGATGAATCGAAAAACACCAACATGTGCTTATTAGCAAATAAAAATGACTTAGCTTGTTTGTGGTGTCGTAGACTAGGACATGCTAGCTACAATATGCTTCATAAATTGGCAAAGTTCAACATGGTTAAAGGTCTGCCTGAAATATCCTTCAAAAACAATTTGAAACTGTGTGAAGCATGTTCTCAAGGTAAGCAAACAAGAAAATCTTTCAAAAGTAGATCAGAAAGTCAGTCCACTAAACCTTTTGAACTTATTCACATGGATTTATTTGGACCCACACGGACAAACAGTCTAAATGGAAAAAGGTTTAGATATGTTCCTGTTGATGACTTTTCTAGATTTACTTGGGTTTTCTTTCTTGCTCACAAAAATGATGCATTCACAGAATTTCATGAGTTTTACAACAAAATTGCACAGGAAGGAAAATTTAAAATTGTAACAATCATGTCAGATTATGGTGGTGAATTTGAAAACACTAACTTTGAAACCTTCTACAGGAATGAAGGAGTTTTCCACAAGTTCTCATCACCAAGAACACCTGAACAAAATGGGGTTGTTGAAAGAAGAAACATAACACTTGTGGAAATGTCAAGAACTATGTTGATTGAGAGTGATTTGTCAAGGAAGTTCTGGGCTGAAGCAGTAAATACCTCTTGCTATATCATAAACAGTGCAATGGTAAGGCCTTTTTGTAAAAAGACTCCTTACAAATTGTTGAAAGGTAATAAACCATCTATTGCACATTTTAAAGTTTTTGAAACCAAGTGCTTTATTCTGGTTAACAACAAACATGACTTGGATAAATTTGAGCTCAAAAGTGACTTAGGAATATTCCTTGGCTATTCTGATCATTCAAGAGCATATAGGGTTTTCAATGTAAAAGATCAAATTGTTGAAGAATCTCCTCATATCACATTTGATGAATTTAATGTTGATCTTTACAGAGAAAAGCAAGATGAGGAGTTTCTAGAAGGAGAAAGCTCTAAGGAACAAGAAGAAAAGGAAGAAACAACCAAGAAAAATTCAGACTGAAGTGAAGCACAGGATTCAGTCAATGAAGTCAGGGAAAGAGATCAAATGAACATAAGAATGCTAAGAGATCATCCTCAGGAAAGTATCATTGGTAACATACTTGACCCTCCTAGGACAAGATCTCATTCTAGAGCAATTTCTGAACTTGATCAAATGGCTTTAGTGTCTCAAATTGAACCTAAGAACATAGAAGGTGCTCTAAAAGATTCGTTATGGATAAATGCAATGCATGAAGAATTAAATCAATTTGAGCAAAATAATGTGTGGCACTTAGTTCCAAGACCTTCCTCTCAAGGAGTCATTGGAACCAAGTGGGTTTTTAGGAACAAAATCAGTGAGGATGGGAAAGTGATTAGGAATAAGGCTAGGCTTGTAGCAAAAGGCTATAATCAGGAATTGGGAATAGATTTTGAAGAGTCTTTTGCTCCAGTAGCTAGGCTTGAAGCTATCCGAATTTTGCTTGCTTTTGCTTGTGCTCATGGTTTTAAATTACAACAAATGGATGTGAAGAGTGCTTTTCTGAATGGGTTGATTAAGGAGGATGTTTATGTTGAACAACCTCCTAGTTTTGAATGCACTAACCTTCCTGACCATGTGTTTAAATTGGACAAGGCCTTATATGGTCTGAAACAAGCTCCCCGAGCATGGTATGATCGGTTGAGCTCATTCCTTACAGGTAAAGGGCATTCAAGAGGTAAATTTGATCAAACACTCTTTACAAAAATTCAAGATAAGGATATCTTGGTGGTCCAAATATATGTCGATAACATTATTTTTGGATCGACAAAGTCCTCCTTATGTAAGGAATTTTCAGAATTAATGACCAATGAATTTGAAATGAGTCTAATGGGAGAACTCAAATTATTTCTTGGACTGCAGGTTGTTCAATAAAAGGAAGGGATCTTCATAAACCAGTCCAAATACATTCAAGATTTGTTGAAAAAGTACAAGATGGAAAATACCAAAGCAATGGGAACTCCAATGAGCACCACTGTGAGTTTAGATGCTGATTTGAGAGGTAACCCTGTAGATCCAAAAATTTGCAGAGGTATGATTGGCTCCTTACTATATCTAACAGCATCTAGACCGGACATTCAATTTTCAGTGTGCATGTGCGTTAGATTTCAGGCTTGTCCTAAGGAGTCCCACATGAGTGCTTCTAAAAGAATTTTTAGATATCTTGCAGGAACTCATGAGTTGGGACTGTGGTATCCTGCATTTAGTGAATTTAACTTGATATCCTATTCTGATGTAGATTTTGCTGGTTGTAAACTAGATAGAAAGAGCACTAGTGGTTATTGTTCGTTTTTAGGTGGATGTTTAGTTTCTTGGGCCTCCAAGAAACAACACTCGGTTGCTCTCTCTACTGTAGAAGCTGAGTATGTTGCTGCAGGAAATTATGGCACTCAAGTGTTGTGGATTAAACATCAACTCCAAGACTACCAAGTAGATCTTGGATGTGTCCCAATCTTGTGTGATAACACTAGTGCAATTTGCTTGGCAAAAAATCGAATCCAGCATTCTAGGACAAAGCATATAGAAATCAGGCATCATTTCTTGAGAGATGAAGTAGGCAAAAATTCTTTTGAATTGCACTTTGTTGAAACCTCAAAACAAATTGCTGATATCTTTACAAAACCCTTGTGCAATGAAAGATATTCTTGCTTAAGAAGAGAACTGGGTCTTTGTTTACTTGATCAATGATTGTTTATGTTAAGCTGCTGTGAAAGTGTGTTTGAATAATTGTTTGTATTGGAATAAAATTCTTGCAATCTGTTGGCAAATTTCCTGTGTAATTTCTGTTAAGCTTGTGTAATAAAAAAAAGTGGTTGAAAGTCTATGCTTGGTGTATCAGTTTATCCAACAGGTTGGTTCAAAAGCAATCAGTTCTTGTGCAGTATGTGGAGTGAAAAGTTCTCAGTGTTTCAAAGGTGTGCTTTATATCCAAGGTTGACTCTATCGACATGAGAGTTGACACTACTCTCACCTCACCAGAAAATCCTTCAACCTCTACATCTGTGATTTCTTTCTGTACATAAATCTCATCTTCCGTCAACAAATAAAACTTTGCTTCTGATACTGCATTGACTTATTTGGTATATAAAATGGTGACTTGAAGAAGGACAAGTTAAGCTTGTCTGGAATCTTTCACTATGCTTGAGTATACGTCTCCGCCAAGTACCAAAAGGTCGATATGCAGTTGTTGAGGGGGAGTTTTTTTTTTCTCTGTCCTCCTTGTTTCACAAGCCTAATTCTTGAGGGGAAGTAATTTCATTGTGAAAAGCTAAATTTCTAGGCATTTTCTCAGGGGAAGTTAAGTTCATTTACACACTTTCTAACTCCTCTATCTCATAAGTTAAAATATTGTGGTTTAAAAGTTATTAACTTTTGGATTAACTTTTAAAAACTGTTTGAAAGATTCAAGTCGATTAAAAAGTAGTGCAGAAGGTAACTCATCATGTGAGAATCACATTACTATAAATCCCTGAAAATTTTCATGTAATTTTAGGTCTCATTGGTCATAGTTCTAAAGCATCTGAAATGTTTTGTCTATGAAAAGTCTTCTTGATCCAGAAAATATCTCATCTCTTTGGTGTTATGAAAAGTCTTGTAATTGGCAGAACACTGACTATGCTCTGAGAAACTACAAATCTCTGATAAAATCAGAAGAAGTCTTGTATGTCATGAAGAGCTAGTTAATTCTGTTCAGGGCTGTTAATTTTTTTTTGGTGCATTCTGAGTAATTGGGGATTCTGGTGTTTGATAGACATGTATCCTCACATGAAAAGATGCAAACCTTCCCTGAGACAAAATGATTCTCTACACAAGTAATCAGGAGCTCTGGTGTGTAAAAAACATGGGCTCTTGCATGAAAACGTGAGGGAGATCAGACTGCTCAATTGTGTCAAATTAAAAAAAAAGAAGATTTGACTAATTCAAAATATTTTAGCATGCTTTACCATTCTTCCAAAGACACCTTGTTACATGTAATGTGTAAGTGGGTTTATAATGATGCAATTTCTCAATCTGACGAATTATTCTTTTGTTCAAGGTTGTTACTCACATGAATTCTTCAAGGTTTTTAATGGTTAATCTAAAAATTTATAATTTTCAAACCATTAATCTTAATAATAATGAGAGAAGGTGTAAAATGTGCTTAAATGTTGTTAACTCTTCCAGAATCTACTAGAAATACAGTGGATCATAGTGAAATGTCATTTCCTCAAATGTGTTGAAATCTGGCCTCATTCTTAATCTCATAGTGTCAACACTCTCAATCTTAGAGTCGACACTACTCTAACTTGTGGAGTTGGTTCATGTTATGCTTTCACTATTTCTCAGGTTCTTTGTACTCCCAGGACAGGTCGATGCTTTTTGAGGCATCTCTCCACTTTAAAGCAGTTTTGTACTCTCTGCTTTCGTTTCTCTTCCTCTCAACTGTCTCTCCAAGAACATCTCTTTTTCTTCTACAATTGGATTCCCCTTTCTTCTCCCTTCTCGATATCCTGTTCATACCATCATGGCTCCTAAGCAGTAGTCTCGACGCGGAGGGAAGAGGAAGCAAGATGATTCCTTTGCTTCTGAATGGAAAGCCAAAGCAGCGAAGGGGATAGAGATACGAGAAAAGAAGTCCACAACACCGTCTTTT
Source organism: Colocasia esculenta (assembly GCA_014218235.1). Taxonomy (NCBI): domain Eukaryota; kingdom Viridiplantae; phylum Streptophyta; class Magnoliopsida; order Alismatales; family Araceae; genus Colocasia; species Colocasia esculenta. The sequence continues at coordinate 38,266,238 of CM024762.1, forward strand.
TCAAGCCGAAGATACTCCCATCCTCAAACTGCCAAGGAAAAGACTTTTTCCAAGGGTAAGAAAAAGTTGGAATTTGTGGATTTGAGCAGCTCTGATGAGAATGCCGCAAGCCTACAAGGTGCTCAGGCATCGTTTGAAGAAAGCCCTAATTCCCAGGGAATCGATGGTGGCTCTATCAAACAGGAGATGCAAGAGCAGTTGTCATCATCACCGCAAAAAACTAGTGACAGTGAAGAAGTACCATCTGAGGAAGACAACTATGACCAGCTATTGGTTGAGGAAGAGGGTGTGCGTCCAGACCATGAGGAAGAGGGTGAAGAGGAAAATGCTGTAAGGGAAACTAATTTGAAGAAGAAGCACTGAATGAAGAACAAGAAAAAGAAGAATCTGAACTTGAAGTTGGTGACTCTGATGAAGAAGAGACACAATATCCGCTTTCAAAGGCGAAATGAATGATCATAGGGAATAAGTCCATTTTGCATCCAAGGCTCATCAATATTCACGATGAAGGTATGATAAACTTGGTGCCAGAACTCATTGGTATGTTAGCATTTCAGGGATGGACCGACTTTGTTAATGAGCATCAGTCATACTATCCCATTTTGGTTCAAGAGTTTTTCAGAAACTTGGTTAGCAAAAAGTACACTCTTGAGTCCAGTGTTCGGGGTGTTGACATTGTACTCACAAATGAAATCGTGAGTCAACTGTTGAAAATACCCAATGAGGGTAGTAATCCACAAGATCTACATTTCTGTACTCATGAAGCTTTTATAGTACTAACTGGACTGCCTCACAATGTTTTGAACATAAATCAAGCAAAGGTGTCTCATCTGAATGCAAATCGATTCCCACCAGCAAATCGTTTGCTACATCATTGGTGTACTACCATCTTGACTCCTCAGGGAGGTGGCAGACAGAGAGTCACAAGTCTGCAAAGATGCATTATGTACTGCTTGATTAAGAAAGAGAAAATCAATTTGGCTACTATATTTTGTCAACTGCTTCATGAAGTAACCATACCAAAGTTGAGACGAAGTTTGCCCTATGCAGCTCATCTATCTACAATATTTCAGTTGTTAGGTGTTCCAGTTGCAGGAACAAAGACTCAAAAGATTGCCAGATTCCACATATATGATTTGGGTCACATTGAGAAGTTTATGAAGTTAAACTTGGGTCCCTAGGAAAATATCAATGAGATTTTGGAGTTGGAACAGGCACAACAAGCTGAGGAAGAACATCAAGGGCAGGAAAATGATGCTCAAGAAGAATCTTTACCCATTCCATCTCCTCCACATGTTCATGATGCTCCTGACATTGATTCTCCACACTTTTCTCCTCCTCATTCTGCATACATTCCATCTATGGATGATATTCCTTCATCATCCTCTGCAGCAGTTCAAATTCCATCCAATCTCCTCAAATTCCTGGAAGAGAAATTTGATTCTGTCCATAGCTCTCTTGATGTATTGAACACCAAAATGGAGTAGCAAGCCTCACAGTTTGATAGCCGATTGGAAAGAATTGAGCAACTATTTACAGCAAATGTTGACAGACAAGATCAGAATTACAGATTCACAAAGGTCAGATCTGATATCCTCATTCAGACCATTGAATATGTCTTCAATTCAGCTGCTTACACACAAGCAAAAATCTTTGACAAAGTTGAAACCATCTTCTTGGATCTTCAACAAGGAGCTGACAGGTTCAATGCAATTCCTGGCCTAGTTCAGACTGTTCAAGTTATTCTTCAAAGGATGAATGTTCTGCGAAATTATAATGAAGACATCTCTAAGGAAGTCCAATTTATTAGAGATGAATTTAACAAAGTTTGGAGGCTGCATGATATACAAGAGTCTGATGACAGTAATCAGGCAACATCTTCTGCTATTGTGCCTACCATGCCACATGGTGTTGACAATGTTCCAGCTGTTGTTGCACATCAGTTTGCACAGTTGCAAGATTTTCTAAACACCAGATTTAATGCTGTTCAGATTTATCTCAACGACAATTATGAGGATTTGCACTTTCGTTTGGCAAGGATTGAGAACAAGCTTTTTCCAAAGCAGCCAACTCCTCCTCCACAGTGATATCCTCTTTTTGATTATGTCAAAGGGGGAGAAGATACATTGATGTTTGTTGTTTTTGATTGGCCTTTGGCTAATGGATGTTTTTTTGTGGATGAATGTTTTTGAATGTGGATGAATATTTTTGGGTTTGATGGTTAATCGATGTTGTGACTGTATGGGTGGTATTTTTGATGTTTCACTTGTAAGAATCTCAACTTTTGAAATGAAAACATCAGTAACTGACTCTTGCAAATGAAGTTGTACTTATGTTGTCCCATTTCCATAAATGGCTTGGGTACTTATGTGAATGGTTTGGATGAATCATTTGTTTTTTCAACTCCTCAAGCTCAAACATCTATGACCAATTGTTGCCATCATCAAAAAGGGGGAGATTGTTGTGTCCCTGGTTTTGATGATGCCATATTTGAAGGAAAAAGGTAAGAACATTTGACCAATAATATTTGTGTTTACAGGTACAACTCACTTGCTTCAAGAAATATCTGATACAGTCAGATAAGGTCGACACTACTTGGGACATAGGTTGACACTAGTGACCTCTCAATGTTGTGCTAAGAAGATGTGGCTAAGACAGATAAACTCTATTCAGGGAGTGTGTCGACACTCGAGGCTTCTACAAGTTTTACTGAGGAGAATCAAGTTGCTAAGGTTAACAACAACTGAGGATAAGGTCAACACTACCCTGAGAGCATATCAACACTTCTGGACTTCTCTATGCTGGATTGAAAAGAAGCTTGCTGATGAGGTCGACACCAGTTGTAGATAAGGTCAACACTATTCATAAATTTAAGAGTTCTGTAAAGAGAAGTGGATATAAGGTCGACACTCACTCTACATGAGGTTAACACTATGGTAATGGTTTTGATGTCACTTGCAATATTTCAAGCGTTCAAGTGTCGACACTACATCTTTGAAGTGTCAACACTATTATACTTAAGATGTTTTTTCATCAAAGCAGTCATCAGCATATGAGTGCTTGGCACGTGATCCCAGATACAATGTTTGGGACTTTTCTGGTACACGTCACTCTCTTTCTAGAAGATACCATACTCTTGGCGGCAAAAAGGGTATCTCCCAAAAAGTAATGGGAATCTGTCGAGGGGCCCACTGCAGAAGAATCCCGCACAATCAGATAAAGAGAGAAAAAAAGTGCTCCGGTTCGGAAAAGGGTGCTGCGTGCCTCAGCGAGAAAAAGTGAAGAGCGCGAAAAGTGAGAAGAGCAGTGTTCTGAGTTTAGCACGAAAAGGTGATTTCAGCTTGGAGTAAGGATTTCGAGGATGTGCTGCTGAATCGAGTCAACTCGATGATTCAATGTGTTGCTGCTGAGCTTCTAGAACAGAGGATCGGGATGCTTCTTTGATATTGATGTTTGTGATCCAAATGCAGAAATTGCCAGTGGATTTCACTTAATGAGAGATCAAAATTGGAGCCAACAAGCATTTGCAGTTCAAATCTAGATTCTGAGCAGGAAGTTCGAGGATCTCTTAACACATTCTGGCATCCTTTGACTTTGTTCTTCTTTTCAATTTCTTCTGAACATCGAAGTTGTGTGCTGTCTACTTCTTTGTGAAGTAGATTGTGTTGATCCTTCATGAGTTGTGATTGGATCATTTGGATTGAAGCTGTGTGTTAGCGGATTGTTCAAGCTGTGAGTCAGAAAATGTGATGAAGCTGTGAATCAGCAAGTGTACGAGAACTTCTCACGTTTGTTCTCGTAGTGGTACCTCATGGTTTAGTGAGGGGTGGATGTAGGTCTCCTCATTGGAGCCGAACCACCTTAAAAATTTATTTCTCTCTTATATGTGGTTTGTGATGACAAGTCTGTCCCCATGTAATTTTAATTAATTACATATATATATATATTGATGATTAACAAAACCAAACAAGAGTTTATCATTTATATCTAATGAAGATTTCACAAGTCTTAAGTACAGGAGAAATACCAAGGTCAAGCAAGCCAATAAAGGTATGCATTACTTCTCTGAAGCCTTAATCTTTTCAACATGATATTTCTCTAAGTCCATATCGACTTCTGTTGAAGGCCATAACGATTTTCTTTATAAGCATATCGATTTCAATAGAATTATCATAACGATTTCCTTATAAGACTGAAAAGTCATGTTATTTCAAACAAGTCGATGTCACAACGACTCTATAAGTTACCGTAACGATTTCTTTAGAACTCGTAACGACTGCCTGTCGCAACGACTCTATAAGTTGTCGCAACAATTTCTTTAGAACTCGTAACGACTTGCCTGTCGCAACGACTCTATAAGTTGTCGCAACGATTTCTTTAGAAACTCGTAACGACTTGCCTGTCGCAACGACTCTATAAGTTGTCGCAACGATTTCTTTAGAAACTAATAACGACTTGCCTGTCATAACGACTCTATAAGTTATCGTAACAATTTCTTTAGAACTCGCAACGACTTGCTTATTGTAACGACTTCATGTTACCATAACGATTTCTTTAGAGTTCATAACGACTTGATAAGCATTCATAACAATTTGCTTTGTATAACGATTTGTTAAGTGTTTCACATCGATTTCTTCAGTAACACAATGACTTGCATCTCACAACGATTTGTTAAGTATTTCACAACGACTTCTTCTGTATCACAACGACTTGGTCAACCTGACATATTCATAACGATTTCATAAGTCATATAGTCATCGATTTCATATTAACGTGATATGATCTTTGTTGACTAGTCAAAGCCCACGTAGACATCTCTCTGACGCACCTGCATTTAATGAAACCTGAACGTATCTCTGCATGCATGCAGACCATATCGTGCCTACTCTGATAACGCCCTTTAGACTTAAGCTATTTGGCATTACTATTTCCATGTCTATTGCTACTAACGTTGACTGACATCAGAGACAGCTTAGATGTCTGCTATTTGAGTTTGACATTTGTGCAGACCTCTAATCTAGCTTCACGGTACAACGTTAAACAAATAGAAGCCAACGGATATCTTTGAAGATCTCATTTCTTTGTGTGCTCAAGTGATCAAAAGACTGTTGACAGGAAGCTTCCAAGACTCTAGATGTCATTCAATCTAACGACTACTCAAAAGAGAGACAACAGACACTTCAACGTCTATATTTCAAATTGAAGATATAAACTCAAGTAAGAAGAACAGAAGGAGACAGATCGTGCATTCAAGCATTCAAATTCTTCTGAAGAAAGTCCAGAGCCAAGAACCTTCATTCCACTTAGCTTTTTCTCTTTGCTCTCCACTAGTTTGTGAAAATCTTGAGAGAGCTTGTGTAGTTCTGAGAGTGAGCTTAGATTAAGATCCTTTGCTCTCAGTGCTAGTTGCTTCAGATCCTTGCTTATCAAAAGCTTGATCTAGGGGCTTAGATTTCATTCACTCTCTTTGTGTTGTTCCCTTCGGGTGTGAAGGAAGACCTGGTGGTATCCAGGGTGTTGTTCCCTTCGGTTGTGAAGGAAGACCTGGTGTGGTATCCAGGGTGTTGTTCCCTTCGGGTGTGAAGGAAGACCTGGTGTGGTATCCAGGGTGTTGTTCCCTTTGGGTGTGAAGGAAGACCAGCTGAGCTGGGTGTTGTAGTGTCCTTAGGGGGACTGTACCCTAGTTAGTGAAATCCTGAGTTGTTGCTCAGGGACTGGACGTAGGACTCCGAAGGAAAGGAGGTCCGAACCAGGATAATCTTCGTGTTGTGTGATTGTTTTCTTTGTGCATTCGTTATTTCAACTAACTGTCACTAACCTACTTCGAAGAACGTTTGTGTGAATGTTTTTAGTTACAAGCATCTTCTAGATTAATTTTTAAAGACCCATTCACCCCCCCTCTGGGCTCGTCAACTGGGCAACAAGTGGTATCAGAGCAAGTCTCTTCGACAAAGAAAAAGGATCCAACGATCTGAAGAGTAAAGATCCATGGCAGCCCAAGGTAACTTTGAAGGTCAGTCTGTCAACCGACCCCCTCTCTTTGATGGTGAAGATTATCCTTACTGGAAGACCAGAATGGAATACTTTCTACAAGGGCACGACTATCAAATTTGGTCCATAGTAGAAGAAGGTGATCTGTTAGTCACAAATGAGAAAGCACAATGGACAGATGATGACAGGAAGAAGATTTCCCTGAATTGTAAAGCAAAGAGCATCCTATGCTGTGCTCTAAGTAAGAAGGAATTTAACAGAGTTTCAGCCTGCAAATCCTCAATGGAAATGTGGGAAAAGCTCAAGATTACTTATGAAGGTACGGACAAAGTAAAAGAAACAAGAATCGACATTCTTGTCACTCAATATGAAAGATTTCAGATGCAGTCAAATGAGTCCATAACTCAAATGTTCAGCCGGTTCACTGACATCACAAATGGACTAGCTAGTCTGGGGAAAACCTATGAGATGGGAGACATGGTAAGGAAGATACTTAGATCCTTACCGTCCTCATGGACCCCAAAGGTCACAGCAATAGAAGAAGCTAATGACCTGAAGAGAATGTCTGTAGAAAAGCTCATTGGGTCCCTCATGGCCCATGAGATCAACATGGAAAGGCTAGGAGAGTCCTCGAGCAGAAAGAAGCACTCCAACGCCTTAAAGGCTGAAGAAGATTCACCAGAAGCAAGTTCAGCTGAAAGTGAAAGCAATGTTGACAGTGAAAATGAGGAAGCTATGCTATCTAGAAAATTACAGTGAATTTTGGCTTAGAAGAAGAAATTCCAATCTGGAAGAAGGCACTTCAAGAGAAACAAGGAATTCAAGAAGCCAGATGGAAAAGAAATAAAGAAAGGAGAACCCGTCTGCTATGAATGCAAGAAGCCAGGACACATTAAAACTGAGTGTCCAAAGTTAAAGAAGCCGGAATTCAGGAAGAAGGACAGTTCCAAGAAGTTCAGAAAGTACAGGAAGAAGGTGATGGCAGTAGCTTGGGAAAACAGTAGTGACTCAGACAGTGAGTCAAGTTCTTGCAGTGATGAAGAAAAGGCCAACTTAGCCTTCATGGCAAATACTGAAGATAAGGTAACTTCTGACTCCTCTTTTGATTCATGCAATGATTCAGATTCCGATAGCTTAGAAGAGGCTTTCAACGAACTATATGAAAAGTATAAAGAAGTGACCAAATTATTAAAAGTGAGCAAGAAAAACATAATCTGTATAGAAAATACAAACTCAGATCTAAAATCTGAAAATGAACAATTAGAAAGTCAAATAACTGAACTTAAAAGAAGAAATGAATTGTTATGTGAAGACCTAAAAGCTAAGAATGAACAAATAACAAAATTGGAAAAACAGGAAAGTACAGATGAATTAAGAAGAGAAATTAAAAACTTAAATAAAGAAAATGATAAACTATCAAGCACATTAGAGAAATTTACTAATGGTAAAAACTCACTAATATTAAAAGGCGCTAGAAGATCAGGTAAGAAGAAAAATGGATTAGGATATACACCCCCAGATAATGAAGAAACCATAATTTATCCTAAAACATATCCAACATCAAAATTTGTACCTGAACAAGATATAGCATACAAAGCTGATTTCAAATATATAGAAAAAGTAACTAGGTTATCCTGCTGTGGTCACTGCACTAAGTTAGGACATATTATAACTACATGCCCAACAAGACACAAGAAATGGATAATAAAAGGCAAAATCAGTGATACTAACCAATCAGGACCCAAAAGAATTTGGGTACCTAAAGCTTGATGTTTTTATTTCAGGTTAACCCTAGAGCATCCAAATGGTACTTGGATAGTGGGTGTTCAAGACACATGTCAGGCAACCAGAAGTTATTCTCGCATCTCTAAGTTGAAGAAGGAACAATCACTTATGGAGATAATGGGAAAGGAACAGTAATAGGCAGTGGCTCTGTAAATAACAAAGGAAAAGCTGTCATAGAAGATGTGTTATTAGTCAAGGGATTGAGGCACAATCTCATCAGCATCAGCCAGCTGTGTGACAGAGGCCATCAGATCAAGTTTCAAGAGTCAAAGTGCAGCATAGTGAAGGATGGAGCAGTCATCTTTGAAGCAAATAGAGAAAAGAATTTGTATGTGCTCTATCTTGAAGAACTCAAAGAGCAAAATATTTGTCTGACAGCAAGCAAAGACAAATCTACGGAATTATGGCACATACGACTTGGTCATTGCAGTTTAGATGGCATGAGGAAATTGCTAAAGAAAAATCTTGTAGAAGGTCTGCCAAAGGTCAGTGCAAAAATGGAAGGTGTATGCGGACCCTGTGCTAAGGGAAAGCACACCAAAAGCTCCTTCAAGTCAAAGACGGTGGTGACCACCTCAAAACCCTTAGAGCTCCTACATATGGATCTATTTGGGCCAATGAGGACTACCAGTCTTGGAGGAAAGAACTTTGGATTTGTCATAGTTGATGACTATTCAAGATATACATGGGTATCATTCCTAGAGCATAAAGATGACACCTTTGAAAACTTTGTTAGTTTCAGCAAGAAAGTGCAGAAAGATCAGAAGTTCAGCATTGTTTCTATCCGATCAGATCATGGTGGTGAATTTCAAAATGAAAGGTTTGCTAGATTCTGTGATGATCAGGGAATTGAGCATAATTTCTCAGTACCAAGGACACCACAGCAAAATGGTATTGTTGAGAGGAAGAACAGAACCCTACTGGATATGGCAAGAACTATGCTCTCAGAATATGATCTGCCAAGATATTTCTGGGCTGAAGCAGTCAACACAGCAAGTTATATTGTCAACCGAGTAATGATCAGGCCTATCCTGAAAAAGACTGCATATGAACTGTTCAAAGGGAATAAGCCAAAGATCAGCCACTTCAGAACCTTTAGATGTCCCTGCTTCATTCACAACAATGGAAAAAGGGACATTGGTAAGTTGGATGCCAAATCAGATGAAGGCATCTTCATGGGGTACACTTCTAAACCCAAAGGCTATAGAGTGTTTAATAAACGTACCTTATTGATTGAACAATCTGTGCATATTATTTTTGATGAAACTAACACTTCCTTGAGAAAGGAAGTAGATAGTGACAATGATGATGCAGATGAACTGTCCAAGAAACTAAAAGATACATCAATTGAGGACAAGGATGATCCGCCTCTGGAAGAATTGCAACAAGAAGAAATCACTCATGAAAATCTTCCAAAGGAATAGAGATACAAGAAAGATCACCCACCTGAAAACATCATTGGTGATCCATCATAGGGGTAAGAACAAGAGGTAATGTTATTCCTTGTGATTATCTAGCTTTTGTTTCTCAAATAGAGCCTAGGACAGTCAATGAAGTCTTTCTGATGAATCTTGGATAGTAGCCATGCAAGATGAATTAAATCAATTCAAGAGAAACCAAGTATGGTCACTTGTTCCTAGACCATCAGACCATCCAGTCATTGGCACCAAATGGGTGTTCAGAAATAAACTAGATGAAACTGGTGCAATTTTAAGAAACAAGGCCAGATTGGTAGCTCAAGGCTATTCTCAAGAGGAAGGCATAGATTTCGATGAAACCTATGCACCTGTAGCTAGACTTGAGGCCATTAGAATATTACTTGCATATGCATCTGCTTTGAACTTGACATTATTTCAAATGGATGTTAAATCCGCATTTTTAAATGGTTTTATAAAAGAGGAAGTTTATGTGGAACAACCTCCGGGTTTTGATGACACAGAATTTCCAATCATGTTTTCAAACTTCATAAGGCATTATATGGTTTAAAACAGGCACCTAGAGCCTGGTATGAAAGGCTTAGTTCTTTTCTTTTAAACCATGGTTTCAGTAGAGGTCAAGTAGATAGTACTCTTTTCATAAAATCAAAGGTCAAACACATTCTATTAGTCCAAATTTATGTAGATGATATTATCTTTGGATCTACTGATGAATCCCTTTGCAAGTATTTTGAAAAGTTGATGCATGGAGAATTTGAAATGAGCATGATGGGAGAACTTAATTACTTTCTTGGATTACAAATCAAACAAGGAAAGGAAGGAACTCACATCTGTCAAGCAAAGTACACAAAAGAACTCTTAAAGAAATTTGGATTCGAAAATACCAAGCCACTGTCAACACCAATGAGCACATCAACAAGAATGGACAGTGACAAAGATGGTAAGAAAGTGGATCAAAAGATCTACAGAGGTATGATTGGTTCACTACTTTATTTAACAGCTAGTAGACCAGATATACTATTTAGTGTATGCATGTGTGCTAGATATCAAGCTGATCTTAAAGAATCACATTTAATTTCGGTAAAAAGAATATTTAGATATTTAGCAAGATCTCATGACTTAGGTCTATGGTATCCAAAACACTGTGAAATTAACTTAGTAGGTTACTCTGATGCTGACTATGCTGGATGCAAATTAGATAGAAAAAGCACCAGTGGTGGTTGTCCATTTCTTGCAGGATGTTTAATATCTTGGTCTTTAAAGAAACAAAATTCAGTAGCACTATCCACTGCTGAAGCTGAGTACGTAGCTGCTGGAAATTGCTGTACGCAACTCTTATGGATAAAGCAAAAACTTGAAGACTTCGGATTAAACATTAAATCCATCCCACTGCTGTGTGACAACACCAGTGCCATTAATCTCACCAAGAATCCAGTTCAGCACTCAAGGACCAAACATATTGAGGTTAGATATCATTTTATTCGTGATCATGTTGCAAATGGAAATATTGAAATATCTTTTATTAATACAAATGGCCAATTAGCAGACATTTTCACAAAAGCCTTACCTGAAGAGAGATTTACATCTCTTAGAAGGGAATTAGGCATGTGCAATTTGTGATAAAAGTTTGCTTACAAATGGCACATTAAATTTCAGAATTAAGTACTTTTTCCCTACATGGCATTAAGCAAAAGAAATTCAAATTATTCTTTGTAACCGCTCTCTCATTGAAGTCGATTTGAATAGTCAACATCTTTTGTCCTTTTCCACCGCCTTTTGGCGCCTCACTTTCCACATCGCATTAATTTATTCATAAAATCAATGGCAGTACGATTCATATCTCATCGTCTACCTTTTCCCCCTTTTTCATCTTGTCGCATGAGCCGATGCCCTAGCAACTCCTATCTTAACCCTCTACAAATTTGAACCTTCCTCCTCCTTCCCGCAAAATTTCTTGAGGGTTCCTTCTCTTCACCTTCCGTCTCAACCCTCCAGCGCCTTTCCCACCTGAATCCATGGCCGCACCAGTCATCACAGGCAGTTTGGGTGGCTACAGCGCCGAATTTCTCACTTCTGAGCAGCAGGAGAGGTTTACCTTTGTGAAGACGAAGCTTTGTGGCCATAAAGAAGTCGATGTCGCTAATCTGAAGAAAAGTGGAATGAGCAGAGTGGTAGATTTGATCAATCAGATGCAGTGGATAGAAATTTCCACCTTTTCAGAGGTCAGTTGTAACGTCGCGTGCCTTTCGGATCCATGCGGATCATGTGTGTGTTGGTTGTGTAGGCCGTTGTGAGGCCAATGTGAGTTGGTTGTGTGGAATGTGTGGTGTGAATGTGTGGTTTGAGCAGGTGAAGTGCAGGGTTGGTCCTGAAATGAAATAGGACCTGCTGCTGTTCAGTTGGAGTTGGCGGCCAGGGGTGGCCGTTGACTGGTTGGCGTCCAGGTTAGTGGACGTTGACTGCATGAACTTGGCGGCAGTAGATGTGGACGCTAAGGGTGGCGGTTGCTGTTGGCGGCATAGGGGTTGACGCCAACCTGAGAATTCTGCAGGTTATAGGGTCACCCGAGGGCAGTCTTCTTGCTCTGTTCTCATTCCCTCTTGCCCCAGCTTGCTGCCCCCGTGTCTCTAAAGCCTTCAACAGGTTCCGAAGAGTGGTTGGACGATCGTAGAATGCGTGGCGTTGCTGAATTGCGCGAGGAAACGTCGCGGCGTGGTGCAATTCCCGTGGGAGCTCGCGGAGGGCTCAACGTGAACCAGGAGATTGTGGGAGGTTCTAGCGTGTTCTGAGGTAGGGGACGAACCCTGGTAGCTCCGTAGAAACATTAAAACATAACAAACCCACTTGAATCAGCATGATAATGCGTTTTCGGATCAAGTTGCACCATGCGGGGTTAATGGGTGGTTTGGCAAATTTAATGAGTAAAGCATGTTGTATTGGGTTGTTGGGGACTCATGCATGTTAGAGGAACTATTTCTGCATGTTTTACAGTTGTTTTAACGATTAGAAAACCTGTGGATTCGGATTAGGGTTTCTGCAGGAATAATGGCCGGAGAACTTGGCGTCAACATCGTTTGTCGCCAAGCTCCTCAGCCAGGATGTTAACGGCCAGGTCCCTTGCCGTCGACTTATTGTAAGCGGCAGTCGATGTTGCCGCCTACTGGTTATAAGCAGAAATGACTGATTACAGTATTTATCGATAATGCATGTGTATTGACACATGAGGTGCACTGAGTGCACATGGTTCTTGTGTTTAGCATATAAGGTATGCTATTGGTTACTTACTCTCGTGACTACGCGATGTTTACGAGAGTCAGTCGGGTTCACGTGTAGTGAACCAGTGTTACTTGTGGTTTACGTGAGGTTTCACGTGGTTTGTGTGTGACGTGCACGTGGTTTTGTGTACGTGGCAAGTAGTACGACGCCTACCGTGGTTACCTCTCCAGTTGGGTGCCCCAGGTTCTTTGTGAGCCAGGCTGTTAGCTCGGGGCTTTGTCCCGGTACTTGTGTTGTACCGTCGAGGTCTGTGTCGTCTGACCTGGACACCCTCACTCTTGTGTTGAGTTGTACGTCCGGCTGAGGGAAAGACGACAGTGGGACAATGACACTTGAGTTTGTTTTTAGTCACTTGTAGCGCGCTCGTAGTTGGGGGTACGGACACCAGTAGTTGACACTGGTCCCAAGCTAGTCCTTTTCCAGTGCCTCACTCTAGCGAGCCCAGGCCAGGGTCTCTGGAGGTGCCAGGCATGGGCATGTGACCATGTGGTCTGCAGGTGGTGGTGTTTAGTTGGTCTCCACAGTTGCTTGACCTTTTTACGTGGAGCGGCAGCTGGACCTTTCGTCTGTGGCTGCGAGACTGAGAGGTAGACCTGTGTTAGTTTGTCCGAGTCAGTTTCTGGTGTCGCGAACTAGTTCACGTGGCTCGTGTTGGCTGTCTCTACTCTAGCTTGTACACCTGTACTGGTTTGCCGTTTAATTATTAAAGTTGTTTTACGTAGTCGGCAGACAGTGAGTACTTTTACAGCTTTAATATTCTGTTTAGCTGTTCTATAAATTGTTGGTATGGTTTACTGCTTTCGTACCTGTGGTTTTGGTTTGCTCGGTTTTGGGGGAGTTCCCTACTGAGCCAGTGACTAGAGAGGCTCAGCCCTACCCCCACAGGTGGAAGCGAGGAGGACGTCTCATGACCGTCGTCCAGCTCAGGGCCGCGCCGTAACGGTGCAGGGTCAGTACCTCCAGCGGTGTAGTCCCAGCTGTGTAGTTTTCCAGCAGTGTAGTTTAGTTAGTTGTTTACTTTCTTCAGTTGTACCTCGGGGTATGCCCCAGGCTCTTGTACTTCTTTTCAGTTTTGTGGAAATTTGGCTATGTAAACTTGTGAATTATATATATAAATGGTGTGTTCCTTTATGTTTACACGGACTGTGGTTTGGTATCCCTTGCGAGGCTTCGGCCCGTTCGCGGGAGGCGGACTCGGATCAAGTACGTTATCGGTTTAACGGGCTTGGCCGAGGCGTTCCGTCACATCAATTATCCGGACTTGGTAAAAGCTTTCTTCGTATGTATGAAAGCAGAGGAAGATGGGTCTCTAGTTTCTTCAGTAAAGGGAATCATGATTAGGATAGAGCCTAAGTTGCTGAAGATGTTGTTTAATGTGAAGACCTCCGGATTTAGTGGGGTTCACACGGTGGACGCCCAAGTGAAAGGTTTGGGAATTATCGGGCCAGGATTCAAGCTGAGGGACGGCAAGATCGATATAAATCAACTATCTGCCTTCAACTGCCTCCTTCATTTTATTGTCTGTCAAATCTTAGTTCCCAGAAGTGCAACTTTTTCATCTTGCACAAAGGCCGACTCAGACATGATGTACTAGGCCATTCAAAATAAGGAGATAAATATGGCCGCAGTGATAATGGAAAGAATGAAATTTGCCAGAGATCAGATTTGGGACACCAAGAGTAAGTTCAATGTGTCCCTGCCTTATGCCCATCTATTCACCAAGATCTTCAAACACTTCGGTGTTGATCTTTCTGGGGCAGTTGTAGAGAAAATGGGCCAAGCAATCAGGTCCAGGAACTTGAAGAAGAGTGGCTTCTCTGTGGAAAAATGGTGTCTGGGTCAAGGCTTCAGTTGCTGAAGGCGAAGCCATCATTGACGACACCTCAGTGTTCATCAGGAGATGGGATCAGCAGATATGATTCCAGAATTGCCAGTAGAGTCAGTTTCAGTGCCAGTAGTTGGAGCAGCAGAATCTTCAGGCCCCTCTATAGCAGAAGTTCAGTCTGAAAGTACAGTAGAAGAAGAAAGAGTGTCTGTAGCAGCTTCAGAATTTTCAGAAGAATTTGTTCAAATCTTTGCAGAAAGGAGAATTGAGGATATTCTCCCAGAAGACATTATTCCAGTTGAGGACCCACTACCATCAACTGTAGTTGCATCTATTCTTTCAGATATCATTGATTTGATTCCTTTCATCTCAAGTGCTCCTGAAGCGTGTGGAAGTGTAGCTGAAGAGGCTGTGACATCAAGCCACTTTGATGTTCAAATGGAAGATGTACCAGTAGAGTTAGAGCACCCAGATGGTCAGGGTGACTCTGTATTGGCGGATGCTCCCATTCAGGGGGAGCAGGTATCAAATGAAGAAGAAGCTCCTGCTCAGGGGGAGCAGTCAACGGACATTGAAGCAGAAGAAGGAGATCACCTTGATCATCCAGTGGGCTCTGCACCAGAAAATGATAACATCCCTCGTGGCTCAGAAGATGTCAGAGAAGGGGAGACAGCCAGCTCCTCCAGTTCAGATGATGATGAGCCTTCTCCAGCTTCAGAGGCTCAGAATAAAGGGAAAGAAGTAGAATCTGAAATTCCAATGTTGTCAAATACTCCCTTTGAAAGGCCAGTAAGGCAGAAGATTATAATCAATATGAAGCTGTAATAGAGAGACTTGATGCTCAAGGACAAATCCTATGTACTCTTCAGGCAGCCACCAATTCAATCTTTATGAGCCAAGCTTCAACCTCCAAGGAATTGGCGAGTGTCAGAAATGCCGTGAAGTGGTTTAATAAAGAAATGGGCACCATGAAGGAGATGCTAGAGAAAATTCTGAAGGTGGTTGGAGATCACATTCCTCCTCCTCCTCCTGCTGACCAAGCCCAAGAATCAGGGCCATCCGGGCCAGCAGCAGCAGTAGCAGCAGAACCAGAAGTGCCAGCTGATCAGGTTGCTGGGCCACCAGGGCCATCTGAGCAAGGGTCAGGGCCATCAGGGCCGTTGGTGAGTGAGTCTGTGCAGATAGAGGTAGAAGAGTTCTTGGCGCCCAAGCCCCCATCTCCCTCTTCTCCCTCTCACACTCCTATACCTCCAACTCCACCCTCAGCTCCTACAGCACCTCCTGCTCCTCAGACTTTCAAGAAGCCCCAATCTAGACCTATTTCTTCTCCCACTCCATTTCCTTCTCAATCAACCTCAACTCCAGCCTCCTCTACCAACATTCCTTCTTCATCACCAATTCTTGAAGCCCCTCCAGCATCCTCAGCTGGAGCATCTTCCTCCTCCTCTGGTCCCTCCCTTGGACCAGTTGATGATCTCCCTACTACTTCCCACTCTTTTCTTCATCCTACTCCTCCACCTTCTTTCATCACTATCATCCCTGAAAGAGCCCAACTTAACTCTCCCTTTATGGAACAAATAAAGGATGAGTTTGAGGAAGGGATCCTCAGGTCTATGTTGAAGGTTGGGGAACACATTCACAGGGCAAACCCTTCTAGTCCTGCCCCCAAGAAAAGGAAACTCACTTCTACTTCATTTCCTCTGAACCCAAGTATCCACCTTTGTGGTTCTCTCTCACAGTGGTTAACAAACATAACCCATTGTATAGAGAGTATTTGACAAAGGTTGTCTTTGCAACAATTGTCAACCTCCCTTTTCTTAATCTTTTTGATCACTTAACCACCATCTTACCCTACACCTCTCTCACCAAATCCGAAAGAGCCAAAATCTTTTCTGGTGCTCATTCGAAATCTGAAGATCAATGGGGCAAAGGTCACAAGGATCTCTTAAAGAAATTCATCCTTACCAAATCTGCCAGATTTCCTCCAAGGGACCACTCCCTGACACTATCAGAGTGGTTCAGAATACATCATCAAGAACTCTGGGCACCCTACATACAAAAGGAAATCAAAATGATCAGGCACTTCATGCTTTTCAATAACTACAGATACATCAACAATCTTCCTGAAGTTCAGCTCAGCCAGTTCAAAAGAGCCATTTCAGCTCTGGCTCCAGCCATCTCTCATACTTCAGATGTCCAGGTAGATTTTGCTACCCTTTAAGTACCAGAAGAAATATCTCTTCCGCAAATCCATTTCCTTGTCATGGAGTCCTCTGTAGGATCCATTATATTTGAGCGTTATGCTAGAATCATGGGCAGGATTAAAGTGCAGAAAGGCTGTCTGGTAGCCTTTCCCAGATTCTTGTTTAGGGAATATATCCAGGGACATGTCAGTGCTGATGTCCTAGGCCCTATTCTGTCAGAATGTAAAAGGCTGTCTTCCACAGAATGGTCCTCGTATTATCCCCTGTCAGCCCAGTAGTTAATTGCCCTCAATGAAGCCCAAGCATCAGAAGGCAAGCCTGCAGTGTCTCCAGCCACATTCCTTGATATGAACTCTATCCACCTAGTCAATGATCCCTTCAAAGTCTGGGAGGAACGATACAAAGTCTATGTGGCTCTTCTCAAGGCTCTCAGGGACAACCTCAATCACTATCCTGTCACAATGGACCAGTTCCTCTCCTGTGCCAGCTTTGGGAAATCCTCTACTCTTCGAATGACTATGGATAGAAGCTCCTACATTGAGCTTCTTGACAAGCACTATCAGCTTCATCTTAAAAAGATGGCTCCCACAATGGGACCAAATTACTCTATTGCTGCTGGCGCTTTTAAGCAATACTTTGAAAGGCAGGAAGAACAGGCATGGGAAACCATTTCCCACTATGCTTCTCTTTTGTCTCCTGCTTTCTACTTATCTGTACCTCCACAGAGTTAGTAAAATATCTTTGCTGGTGATCCCATCTTTCTCTTCTTTCTTTGTCGAAGTTTGCTTTTTGCTTAATGACAAAAAGGGGGAGAAAAATATTAGCATGTCTGAAATGTTCATCTAATCTTTTTTAGGGGAGAAAATTAGCATGTCATATCTTTAGACTGATTTCAGATAATTTTTTTTATCCATACTTATTGTTAAGTTTTGTCATCACCAAAAAGGGGGAGATTGATGATCAGTCTGTCCCCATGTAATTTTAATTAATTACATATATATATATATTTTTTATTATTAACAAAACCAAACAAGAGTTTATCATTTATATCTAATGAAGATTTCACAAGTCTTAAGTACAGGAGAAATACCTAGGTCAAACAAGCCAATAAAGGTATGCATTACTTCTCTGAAGCCTTAATCTTTTCAACATGATATTTCTCTAAGTCCATATCGACTTCTGTTGAAGGCCATAATGATTTTCTTTATAAGCATATCGATTTCAATAGAATTATCATAATGATTTCCTTATAAGACTGAAAAGTCATGTTATTTCAAACAAGTCGATGTCACAACGACTCTATAAGTTACCGTAACGATTTCTTTAGAACT
The DNA here is from genome assembly GCA_014218235.1 of Colocasia esculenta. NCBI lineage: Eukaryota > Viridiplantae > Streptophyta > Magnoliopsida > Alismatales > Araceae > Colocasia > Colocasia esculenta. Next base: position 38,284,086 of record CM024762.1, read on the forward strand.
CGTAACGACTTGCCTGTCGCAACGACTCTATAAGTTGTCGCAACGATTTCTTTAGAAACTCGTAACGACTTGCCTGTCACAACGACTCTATAAGTTACCGTAACGATTTCTTTAGAACTCGTAACGACTTGCCTGTCGCAACGACTCTATAAGTTGTCGCAACGATTTCTTTAGAAACTCGTAACAACTTGCCTGTCGCAACGACTCTATAAGTTGTCGCAACGATTTCTTTAGAAACTCGTAACGACTTGCCTGTCATAACGACTCTATAAGTTATCGTATCAATTTCTTTAGAACTCGCAACGACTTGCTTATTGTAACGACTTCATGTTACCATAACGATTTCTTTAGAGTTCATAACGACTTGATAAGCATTCATAACAATTTGCTTTGTATAACGATTTGTTAAGTGTTTCACATCGATTTCTTCAGTAACACAATGACTTGCATCTCACAACGATTTGTTAAGTATTTCACAACGACTTCTTCTGTATCACAACGACTTGGTCAACTTGACATATTCATAACGATTTCATAAGTCATATAGTCATCGATTTCATATTAACGTGATATGATCTTTGTTGACTAGTCAAAGCCCACGTAGACATCTCTCTGACGCACCTGCATTTAATGAAACCTGAACGTATCTCTACATGCATGCAGACCATATCGTGCCTACTCTGATAACGTCCTTTAGACTTAAGCTATTTGGCATTACTATTTCCATGTCTATTGCTACTAACGTTGACTGACATCAGAGACAGCTTAGCTGTCTGCTATTTGAGTTTGACATTTGTGCAGACCTCTGATCCAGCTTCACGGTACAACGTTAAACAAATAGAAGCCAACGGATATCTTTGAAGATCTCATTTCTTTGCGTGCTCAAGTGAACAAAAGACTGTTGACAGGAAGCTTCCAAGACTCCAGATGTCATTCAGTCTAACGACTACTCAAAAGAGAGACAACAGACACTTCAACGTCTATATTTCAAATTGAAGATATAAATTCAAGTAAGAAGAACAGAAGGAGACAGATCGTGCATTCAAGCATTCAAATTCTTCTGAAGAAAGTCCAGAGCCAAGAACCTTCATTTCACTTAGCTTTTGCTCTTTTGCTCTCCACTAGTTTGTGAAAATCTTGAGAGAGCTTGTGTAGTTCTAAGAGTGAGCTTAGATTAAGATCCTTTGCTCTCAGTGCTAGTTGCTTCAGATCCTTGCTTATCAAAAGCTTGATCTAGGGGCTTAGATTTCATTCACTCTCTTTGTGTTATTCCCTTCGGGTGTGAAGGAAGACCTGGTGGTATCCAGGGTGTTGTTCCCTTCGGTTGTAAAGGAAGACCTGGTGTGGTATCCAGGGTGTTGTTCCCTTCGGGTGTGAAGGAAGACCTGGTGTGGTATCCAGGGTGTTGTTCCCTTCGGGTGTGAAGGAAGACCAGCTGAGCTGGGTGTTGTAGTGTCCTTAGGGGGACTGTACCCTAGTTAGTGAAATCCTGAGTTGTTGCTCAGGGACTGGACGTAGGACTCCTAAGGAAAGGAGGTCCGAACCAGGATAATCTTCGTGTTGTGTGATTGTTTTCTTTGTGCATTCGTTATTTCAACTAACTGTCACTAACCTACTTCAAAGAACGTTTGTGTGAATGTTTTTAGTTACAGGCATCTTCTAGATTAATTTTTAAAGACCCATTCACCCCCCCTCTGGGCTCGTCAACTGGGCAACAGTTTGTCCCTCTTTGCATCGAATTTACAGCTGTCTAATTAGTGTCCTCGCTTCACAGATTTTGATAAGTTTAAATTGTCTTAAAATTCTGAAGATTTTCTATTCACCCCCCCCTCTAGATAATCTTTCTACACTCAACACGAGAGCTGGTTGAGCATCAGGATGAGTCTGAGATGCCCACGCAGGGGCAGGTCCAGGAGGAGGTGTCCGCAGAGGAGTCAGTGGCACAGCCTCAGGGTGCAGTGGCAGCGGCAGGTGGGTAGCAGCAGCAGGAGTACCAGCCTCAGCCGCAGCAGTATGCAGACTGGTTTCCCTTAGCAGAGCAGTTCTTTAGGAACTTGTACCAGGGAGCGTACCAACCTAGGCAGGCAGCAGCAGGTGGTCAGCCTCCGGTACCTCCCCCAACGGTGCCGGAGCAGCAGGTAGAGCCAGAGGTGGAGCAGCTAGAGCGTCAGCAGCGGTCGAGCACTGGGAGTACCCGGGTTGGGCGGCGGAGGACGGTGGTTATAGAGGATAGGACCGCTCTCCTTGAGAGGTTCTTGCATCTCCGACCACCAATGTTCTCCGGTGAGTATGATCCAGACAAGGCAGAGAGTTGGACCCACGAGTTAGAGCGCATCTTCAAGACCATGGAGTGCGCCGAGGAGGACCAGGTTAGACTGGCGATGTACCAGCTCAAGGGAGCAGCCCATGAGTGGTGGAGAGTTCAGAGGTAGACTCACTTTCAGGGGCAGCGGTTGGATCATATCACTTGGCAGCGGTTCTTGGAGGTCTTTCACGGCGAGTACTTCCCCGACTACGCTCGACGTTGTAATCACGGGGATTGTGCGACCCCCAAAACACGCAAATATCTATCAGCTAGAGGAGCATGGAAATAGGAATGTGATCGCCACCTAGATAGTTGCCTAATGATGAAAATAGTATGGGCTAACTACACTAGGAAAGGGAAAGAGAACTGTGGACTTACTGAGATTGCGACAGTCAACTCCGTCGCAACGAGGCTGTAGTTGCGTCGCCCATATAGGGTGCGTCTATGCTGTCGCATCGCCCTTCCCTGTAATGACCCTCTTCATACCGGTACGATTATGCCAATCCCCATCGGTATAAAGGGCGTCGTCACAGTGGGACATGTACCCAACACTAGTCGATAGGTTGATATGTACCTGGATAGCACTAGAGTACTACGGAATAAAATAAATAACTCAACTTTAATCCATCACCAACATACATTCCACCATCTAAATAGCGAAATAGAAAGACAATGTCCACATTAATACAAGATAAAAGAACTACATTGTCCAAATATTGTCCATACAATAATTCTTTTCATACTATGAGAAAAAGAAAAGTACAACTAGTAGCAGCTCCACAAAACAGTCTTCTAAATGGCGATCCTCGCTAAGCTTCCTTCTAGTACATGATACCTGTCAACCTGTATGCCGAAGCAAGAGTGAGTCCAAAGACTCAGCAAGCAAACCAAAGACTTAAACTTAAACATGTCACACTCGCACTAAGCCATTAACATTAAAGAGATGCACACTATCATCAAATCACAAGGGTACACATGGTCCTTACTCCTAACTAGCAACACATATTTTATTCACATGATCATGCTTTAGTCTATCATATTTCTATTCTAAATCATGAGCATTTCATTATACACATGTACATATTTTATACACCTAACATGTAGCATGGTTCGTCCACACATTATTTCATTCCATAGATATCTCTACCACTAAAGCATAAAATTGAGCATAAAGGAAAAGAACAAGCTAGCATGATGACTACTTTCTTTTCACATGCACTTTTTGTATTTAATTGTACAATTTACTTGTTGTTTTAACATAATAAAACCACATGCACATAGCTTCACATTTTATAGCATGAATTGAAGGTTAAAACATGGTAAAACCATTAGCAACAATAAGCACTTAAGTATGAAACTTTATACTAATTGAGCATTTCAACTAGCATGGAATCCAAATATTATTCATGCATTTACCATGTTCATAATCACACTTTACTTGCTGTTCTTATATGCATTACATTCAATTACATGGATCGATAATTATTCACATATTATCTTATCCCTTCGACAAGTCTACATGTTCATATTTTGTGTTGCATAAATAACATGGTTGTCTAAGTTTACTCACATACACCATTACATGACGAATTGTAAACTACATGATATGATACTAAGCATGGCATTTCAATTGAGATATTAACATATGGAAAACATAAACATAGCATGCTAATAAACTAGTTTTCACATGCAAGCACACTCTCATTTGCATTAACTCTCCCTCACATCTCATTTCACATAATTATCATATCATTTACTCTTGTTTTCGCCTATCACATATCATATCATTTGCACTCACCATGTGCCACATTCACATATCATTTCACACTTTATTCATATTTCATTGCTTAAACAAATTGCCATGACACATAGTCCTAACTACCAGTAGAGGACACTAACAAATATCTCATTCTCATAACTCACCGCATAACACAACTCATCACATCTCATAACACATAACACATACACAACTCATAATCACATACCCACCACCTAGGCAATACAGTGGTGAATCTTGGTAACTGTGCAGACCGGGAGAAGCCCTCTCCACCCTATCCAGTGGTACTTGTCCACCTCCAGAATTTCCCTAATACCTTTAGGACGAACTTTTCACACATAGAGCTTTCCATAGGGACTTTTCTATGTACAGCTCTCGAAGCCTCTAGGGTAGCCGTGTCATTTTCGGCCCAATTATTACACATTACATTCACTTTATCGCATTTTCACACATTATTCACATGTTTTACTTATTCTGTTGAATCATTTTATATGTTACATCCATAAATTCCACATGTCTCAGTTAACCCTAACCTGATACTACTGTTAACAGGATTTAAACACTTAGAAAAATTATCCCAATCATACTGAGATCAATCAGCATTTAATGGACACACTTTAATTTCTATTTTCATGTGAAATTTACATGAATATTACTTTCTGTTCCCCAAATCATATGAGAATTTAACCACAGACTTGTTGAAGGTTTCAGATCATACATGCAAACTTTTCATATTTTTATGAGCTATGCAGGATTTATAGAAAATAAAACACTCATTTACATGCTATTCATAAATCAGTTTAACATGGACTCAAAATGCTAGAATCGAATTTAAAGCTCACAAACCTGTGTCTAACATCCATATTACCATAGAAATTTTCCCCGAATTTATCTTGCGTCATACAATTTTCTGAGATTTTTAACATAACCTACATGTATTCTCTATTTTCAATACAGAAATTACAGTATATTGCATGGTCATGGGAAAATTCCCAAATTCTCAAGACATGGACTGAGGTGTAGACACATCCTCCACAAATTATGTGGCACTCAAATACAACATAGATCAGGTAATCAGGAAGCTACCACATTAAAGAGCATATCAAACATGTATTTAACATAATTCTAACAATTCATACTAATTACAGAAAAACATAAAAATCCCACAACACATTCTATTAGCTAATTTACATAACATATAAAATTTACACTATATCCTCATGCGAAGAAGTCCGGAATTTAATCATATAGGGAAGAACAGTTCACTGTTCTGTCCTTAAGAACTAAACGGCAAGGGGCTGGCCGTTCACAGAGGTTGACGGCAGCATCGCATGCCGTCAACACAAGATATTGACGGCAATGGATCTTGCCGTCAAGTTCCTATCTGTGTAAAAACACAGACCGAGCTTGAAAGAAAGGGGAATGTAGGGCTCCAGGACACGAATTAAAACCCACAAAAATACCTAGGACTTAGGGGACATGCACAAGCTTAAGATCTAGGGTTTACTTGCCTTTGAATAAATCTACAAACAGATTACAAGGTCGGAGAAGCCCTCCTCGGCCAAAGCCAAGAAGCCTCCAAAACACCTCCACTCCGACTTCTGTGATGATGTAGCCTCTAGTCCAAGGTCGGGGAAGCCTTCCCCTATGCCCAAGCTATCTTCCAGTTGAAATGTCTCGCCGGAAGCAGCTTCAAATCGCCGGATCTGAGCTCTCAAAGTGCTGCCTCTCTTTAGTTCTCAGCTAGGGTTCTTTTCTCCTCTTTGCAAAGAGCCAAGAGAGCTCTCCCAAGATGCAAGGTGAGTTGTTTTTATAAGAAAAGGCATGGGGTCTCACGCAGGGTCTGATGGGAGGGCTGAGAGCCGTTGGGGACATCTCCCCAATCGGTGAACTTGCTTGCCCTCGAAATTTTGGGGTCTGCTGCGCACAGGGTTTCAGAGAAATAAACGTCCACATCTATGGCCGTTTACTTAAGAGTTGGCGTCCATCGGTGTGGACGTTGACTCCTTATGGACGTCCATCCATGTTGACGCCAATTGCCCCTTCAGCCAGAACTTAAAATAAGCAGAAACCATGCCTACACTATACATATATACATGAAACCTATGTAGTATCATGTATGCACTACTACACCATGCAAACATCCAATATTGATACCTAGTCATACACATGCATACATAAGTACACTAAGATAATATGTATGTAGATATATACCTATGCGTACATGATGTTTTACATAAGCGTGACTCAACACGCGGCAAAATAAAATGACAAGAATTGCGAGGGCTTCACAATCATTAGGAGGCAATATGAATTAAGTTAGCTAGGAATAATCTACTCCACACAATAGTTCTTGCACACACACACTTGATTTGACATATATATAGTATACACACACGGGTGTAACATACTTATATACATTATGCATGAAATAGATAGATACAACATGCGCACCGGTAATTAGATTAAACTTGCACAACATTACTTAAGTACTATATGCATGGGATTCTTAATATACACAATATGCACAATTTAGCTAATTGCCTATTCTCACCTAAATATCATAAAAATATATGCATGTTATTCATGAGGAATATATAATTACAATATACACTACTAAATACACCTACCATACTTGAAACAATCAAATGCACATGCACAAATTATAAGTGAATAAAAATTCAGAGCATCACATTCCCAGTCGCGTTCTCTGCAGTGCCGGAGAGATGTGGTTGGACCTTCTTCCCGTCCTCCTGCCAGTCAGAAGACAAGAGCTCCTCGTGGATGTTGCCTAAGTACCTGCAAAATAATGAAAACAAGAAGAAGATCCCTGTTAGAACATATTAAGCGTAATATCTATTCGAAAATGAAAAGGAAAGATGAAGCATGGTGGGAACGGACATGGGGGTGGTTTTTAAACCCCTAGGGTATATGGAAAACGTGGGAGGAAAAGGGAAATGGATTCCTATCTAATAAAGCAATAAACATGCATGGAGGGAAAGAAATGAGATGAGAGGAAACAAAGAGCCCCGTATGGAGTGACTCCCTGGCTCCAAATGAAATTCCTGAGCACTATAGAAGCTTCAGAAGTCGCCCTCCTCAAGCTCCAAGCCTTGTGGATGAAGAAATGAGCATGGCTTGGTGAAGGGAATAGGAGGAAAATGGGAGGAATGGAAGAGCTGCGAGCTAAGTCCAGGTCACCGAAAATTTTGACAGCCCTTCGGGGTGAAAAAATGGGATTCTTCTTCTCTGAAGGAGAGGGCCTTGCATATATAGACTTGGAGAGAGAATATCCCATTTTAAATGATAATTACCCCAAATAAAGGATAAATGTCATTAAATCCATATTGGGAAAGTCCAAAGGGGTTCCTAGAGTCTCCCACAACCCCAAACCGCGGCCATGGGGGTTGGGAGGTTGCATGGGATAGAGATAAGGCCAGGGGAGGATAAAGTGGAGGTGGTTGCGGAGGCTGTTGCCGTGGTTGTAGTCACGACATATCGCAGGGGCGCGACCTGGAGGAACACGACGACCAAAGGCGTCGCGACTGGGAAGCCACGTGCATGGATATGCATGGGCTGTTGTGACGGCCAAAGGGGGCGTGACAAGATGAACGCGTCGCCACGATATGTCGCGTTAATGAAAATCGATTATTCTCAATAAATGGCCAATCAAATGGGAGAATGATAGGCAATTAAGACACAAGGACTCCTTTCAAAGGATAATGGACGAGATTAAATGAGATTGGGCTACTTAATGGGATCAAAGCAAGGCTAATAGTGGGCTCAAGGTGAGTAACCAAATAGGGGCTCACTAAGATGACAAGAAATGTGGTTCAACTCATAGGCCAGAAACGGGTGTCTACAGATTGCCCCTTCTTGGCTTCCACTTTGCAAGGGAGCGTAGCGGAGGTGTCACGAAGTGATGGCGAAGCGGAAATGACGCGGAGTGGACTGAAAAGTGGGGAGTCAAGGTAACGAGACACCCGATCTAACCAACAAGCAATTGGAAATCTTCGTGAAAGCCCCGAGTTAGTTGCTCGAGCAGAATCCAAGGAAAAGCACAAGTCTGGACGAGAAGGAGGAAGAAGAGAATGATCAACCCCTCGATTGAGAGGTACCCTAGCCGATTGGCCTGCAGGTTTCATTTTGGAGGGACATGTGCGTGCCAAGCAGATAACTCATGACTCTGTCCTGGGAGCGGTTTGCAACCAAAACGAACCAAAGGAGTAAGACGAAAATTGGATAGAGAATCCAGACAAGGAAATTCTTGATAAACTGATAGGAGCAACTTACTCGGAGGCAATCCTTCAGATTCAGAGTGGAATGAGATTTCTTGTTTTGAACAATGAAGAATGGTTGGGCACTCAACAAGGGCTCACCATTAGCCAGGAATGAGTCGTGATAGCTCAAAATCCTACATGATGCATGCTGGGTAAAAGGAAAAGAAATCATTAAAACAAATGCAAAGAAAAAGAGAAAATAGAAAATACATCAAGGATAATATTGTTAAACCAGACAAGAATGAGTCAAGAGACTACCTGCAACCGCAGTGTAGGCCTGAATCCATCATATCCAAACTTATCTGACCCAACGGCCTATCCAGCGATTAGCAATGTGCACCTAGATTATCACTGTTTTTGGTAAATGGGAACTCAAATCTCAGAACACATTGAGAACCAGCCGGTCCTTGAAACGATATAATAAGTGGAATACCATATAGTAATGCAAGGGAATAGGGATAGAAACACTTACCTGACTTACCTGTGAAGACCATTTTTTTTATTTTCTGGTTTTCTGATTTTTTTCTTTTTTTTAAATGAAGCAACAAGCACCACAATGACACATACATACATACATACAATCAAACTATGCAAATAAACTATGAACAGACACAAAGCAACACACAAGATAAAGAGGCGACACTAGGGCTATCAATGGGCTGGGCCCGGGCCCGGGCTGGGCTTAGATGAGCCCGGCCCAGGCCCGACTCATCAATATGAAAGCCCAAGCCCGAGCAATATTGGGCCAGTTGGGCCTGGCTCAATATTTTTATAAAATTGTAAAGCCCGACTAAGGCTCGACTCGGCCCGAATACTTAAATAAAAATTAAATTAATAATAAAAATAATATATTTAATAATATAAAACTTATAATCTCATTCAATTAAGTAGAGTTTTGATGTTCCTTATTTAATTTGTTTGAAAAGAGAGTTTTAAACTTTTAAATAAGTAAAATAACATAATTTTAACTAAGTAAAATTTAAGATTTGAAAAGAAAAAAAAAAAGAAAAACGAACGGGTCGGGCCGACCCATCGGGCCGAACTCAAAGCCCGAGTTTGGCCCATGGGCTTAGTCGGGCTGGGCTTTTAGGCCCTACTAAAAACCCACGGGCCGAAAAGAGTCTTGCGGCCCGGCCCAAAATCGGGCCAAGCCCGCGGGCCTGTCGGGCCGACCCGGCCCATTGACAGCCCTAGGCGACGCCCTGCCATGTCGCGACCTGGACGCGGCATATCGCGGCATCGCGGCTCCGACAGAATCGATAAACACAGAAAATCTGTGTTTATCCCCATCCTAAGACCACCTAGACTAACACTAGGACTCCTAAATCCACTCTACTATGACTCTATTACCTAAGTACGGGATTAGCCCCCCTAGAACTCTATAAATAGGGCTGTTTAGGGGAGTTAATCCCGCAGCTCTCTTTCTCTCCCAGATTTTTCTTTGTTTTCTCTCTCCTACAGCCATGAAGAGGTCTTTCTCCGCCTTTCAAGATGATATCAAACCATATGTAGGCCCCAAGGCGGCCCGAGTGGGCCATGCTAAGCTACAGCACCTCTCCTCCGTGCGCGGGCACATTTGCGCAAGGTCGGAACTCCAAGTAAGCGCACTTTCTCTATCTAGCTCTTCTCTTTCTTCATGCTCTCCTGCTGCTACTAACCTTCTTTTCTTTTCTTTTTTCTTCTGCTATTCCAGATCCTCCCGGGCCATAGAAGGTTCTCAAAAGTCCCATGGTTGGCTCCCATGATAGACATGCTCCCTCTAGCTTCTACTCATCACCTGCACGAATGGGGGCTCTCAACAGTGCTGGTTCTGGCAAAATAATACCATAAGATTGTGCATGTGTGGGACAGTGTCACTGCACTGACAGAACTGTGGCATCCTCAGACACATACGTTCATCTTCCCCGGGTTCGAGGCCACTATACTGCTGGAGGAACTAGAGCTGATGTTGGGTCTCCCTAGGTACAAGAGAGGTGAGGAGCATGCCCTCTCCTACACTGTGGCGCCTATCGACACATGGAGCATTCTCGGCGAGATCACCATCAAGAAGACAGATTTGCACAGCATGACTAGCCAGAATCATGTCAATCTTCTCCCCATCTCCCAGTGGATCGTCTCTCAGTGCAAGTGTAAGATTGGGAACCACCTTGCCATAGCCAAGGCCGCCGCCATTTGCATCTGCGGCGTCATTCTCTTCCCGAAAGAAGACGGTGCCATCTCTTTTGCCAACCTGAGTATAATCGACTCCGTTTCCGAAGGTATGAGTATTGCACAGGCCATCCTTGGTTATCTCTATACCGGTCTCTCTTCTGTAGCCACTGGAGGCCCTTTCTATGGTTTTGTCGTCGCCATTGAGCTCTGGATGGGAATGCACAATACAATTCCAGGCGATGGACAACCTCTCCACTGAGTGCAAGAGCATGCTGCATCATCCATTAGCTTTTGTGGGTGCACCCCTCTACATGACACCGCAGGCGTGGTGCAAGACGACACAAGTGAAGGGGCTGAAAGGATGGCACGATTACTTCAAGACAATGACGGTGGCAGAGTTCGACATGCGCCCACGCTTCCTCCATAACCGGATGATCCGCCTACCACAGTGCACGGGACTGGCTCTACGGCTCATAGGCAATGAGGCATTGGCCCTATATAACTCGGATCGCTGCCACCTTCAGTGCGGAGTTGCACGTACGGTGGTTCCTCTGCTCTCGCACTACCTACCCATTCAGGAACGGAAGAGGGGTGATGACCAAGATGAGCGAGATGTGAGAAGCGCCATCGTCCACTGGGAGGTATGCGCCGCGGGTCTCCTCCAAGCGGAGGTAGTGGAGGACGAGGACGTGACCCGAGAATACCTTGAGGCACTGAAGAGGATTCATCCAGTGGAACCGGGAGTTTGATAGGAATTAGAATGATGTAGGCACTGTAACAGATGGCAGTTATGGCAGAAAAGAGCATTTGATCGATTGTAGGGATAATTAGATAATGCAATGAATGATTTGAGTGAATGAAATCAGTTTTTGAGTTTAGCGCACTGTGTTCTGTTTGAAACGCGACTCCAAAGGCTGACGCCATATAATCACGACATAGCGGGTGGTCGCGATAAGGTCGCGACATATCGAGTCGTCGCGACAAGGTCACGGCGCCCATGAGTGTCGCGCCTCAACCCAACATTTCAAAATGCAGACCGCCCTCTTTTTTTTTCCTTATGCTCACATATCTCTTCTCCTACTTTCCGACGATCCTCTCTCTCTCTCTTGCTCTCACCCTCTTGCACTCTCTCTCTCTCTCTCTCTCTCTCTCTCTCCTCTTCTACTCACTCTCTCCCTCTCTTTGCAATGGAAGGAGGCCACGGTGGTGAAGGCGGCGGTGGCTCACCCGGCGACGGAAGGAGGAAGCAGCCGGCGACGAGGGGGAGCTCCCGACGGCGGGAGGAGGTGCCTCCGGCAGAGGTGGCGGCACCGTAAATCGAGATGGAGGAGGAGGAAGAAGCCCCGACGATTGACCATGAGGTTGCGAGGAAGGCCCGGGAAGAAGCGATGTAGACGGTAAGTGATCGGATCCCTCCCCTTTGATTTTGAATGTCTGGATGGATGAGAAAGCCCCTAGAGGGCCCTATGTAGGGCGTGATGCCCAGAGAAACGACCCCCGTACAAAGGATGCTCCGGCCGGTCAGCGTCTGAGAATGCGACGAATCGGCCTGTTGTGACACCAGGTATCGCAATCGATCAACGGAACGCGACCCTGTCACGCCGACCAAGGCCGTCGCAACATAGTCGCTGTGACGGCCCTCGTTACACCGGTACGGTTATACCAACCCACGTCGGTATAGCGAGAGTCCTCACAGTGGGACATTTACCCAACGATACAAACAGCTGAGATACACGCGAATATATATAACAGAGTAGCGGAAGTAAAAGAGAACTATCTCCATTCATTCATCATCCACATTAAACATACATGCAGTTTACAATTTGCAAAAAGGAACTAAAATTCACATGATTTAAATTGCTGAAATAGAGATACAAAATGTCCACATATTATATTCTTTTAATGATAGTTCTAATACAATGTCCAAGTACATACTAAGAAGTACACACAATCACAAGGATCTCAAAGCTGGCTAGTCTCCACGCTCGGAGTCCGTCTCTGCTGCCTCCTCCGAGGGTACGGTGTCACCAACTAGACCTGTACGCCGAAGCAAGGAGTGAGTCCAGGGACTCAGCAAGTAACACTATACATGATATACACGTACAAGTCCTAGTGGTTTCTACAAGCACATACAATTAGCAACACATAGCATGCTAGTTCATTCAAGGTTTCAACCTATCATGAAAGTTCTACAATTTTATACATAACGCATGCTTTCAGATTTCAAAAATATAACATTCACCTATCACATGGTCTCTAATCCATTCACTATGAACTTTAACCTTATAAAGAACCAAACATGAGAGTTATCAACATGGACAACTTACATACATAAATGGAGAACATAATTAGCATGGATTCTACATGTTCTTAAGTACATACATAACTTTTTCACATGCTTTAGGTTGCTGATTTCACATGGTCCAAAGGCTATAATTCAACACATGAGAGCTACAACGTTGCTTAAAACATAATCTATGAACAATCAATCACGCCATCTTGCACACATATTCATTTGTTGTCCCTATCATGGGTTCTAAACACTTTGCACACATAAACACAAGAAGGATAACATGCATTTTCTGAATTCACATGGTTTCAGATTTAGCCTCACATGGTTTCAATAACACATTGCACATCTAGATTTTCACATTTTCCTTTTTCACAATTTCCTCTTTTCACATGGTTACACTTTACACATACACATTCACATGTCACTTACACATTTACACATGGTCACATACACTTTACACATATTTTAGTGCCGTGACACATAGTCCAAACCACCAAAGAAGGACACATTCACATCACATAACACATAGGCACCATCTAGGCAATGCAATGGTGACTCTTGGACTGCGCAGACCGGGAGAACAAGTCTCCACCCTAACCAGTGGTACTTGTCCACCTCCAGGATTTCCCCCTAATGCCCTTAGGGTCACTTAACACAATGAACTTTCTCAGGGGGACTTTTCCCTGATACGGCTCCACTGCCTTCTCGGAAGCAGTATCACATTGGCACAGTTTACACTTTTACACATTTACCGTTTTACACATGGTTTTACACTTGACACTCTTCATTTCATTCACACTTTCTTACTCACATGAACACCTCTGTTTTCCTAACATGGTACTACAGAGCTTTCAGGATTCAACACATAGTAAGCACACCAATCATGCTGGGTTTAGACAAAATCTAATCACGTTTCGATCATATGTACGAATTATTCATAATTCACATGAAAACACATAACTTTTTATTTACTGTTCCAATTAACCTGAAATTTTAACCACATGCTGTTTTCGGGTTCAAAATCATACCCTCAATTTTTCAGATTTTTCTGAGCTAAATAGGATTTACAGAAAATCAAACACCTAATTAGCACATTATTCACAATTTACGTTAACATGGTATTTACACATCATGCAATTTACCACTTGCTGTTTAGCCATAAGCTACCAACATTTGCATGAAATTAGAGTACAACAATTCCCTAATTCATACATCTATGGATTTAACACTACGAATCATTTTTGCATACTTCCATTCTATCGAACCGAAACTATTAACAATTGCACAATCATGGATGAGTTTCCTAAATTTGCAAACACACATGCTGACCCACAATCTTCATGATTAAACCGAAATCAAGGCATTCACATTGATCTAAATCCTGAATCATGGGTTTTGCAAAATGGTCTACAAGTCATGCTCACATGTTTACAAGATATCATTATCCCACATTTGTCAACACAACTCACATACATCCACAACCACAATGCACAATATACATAGCTTATAGGGATACCATATATCCTCATCACGAAAATCATAACGAAATTAACGTATAAGAGGGACAGAACAGCTCACTGTTCTGTCCTGAAGAACTAGACGGCGGTCTCTGGCCGCTGACTCAGAGTCAGCGGCATGGTCGATGGACGCCAAGCTCATCACAGGCGTCCAGGGACCTTGCCGTTTACTCAGGTCTGTGCAGAAACACAGACCCGAGCTCTGAAAATTGGATGAAATGGAGGGTCTAGGACTCGAGGAAAATTTCACAAAAATCATAAAAACCTCCTAGACTCATACGGGGACACCATAGATAGGTCACTTGCCTTTCAAAAATTCTTCTAAGGGATTTAGAGGCTTGGTGAAGACCTCCTTGGGCAGTCCCAAGAAGTTGCAGAAGCACCTCCAAGATCGCCTTCCTCCGGGCTTCTGGTTGATCTCCACGCCGAGGGGATGATGGGGAAGCCTTCCCCTTTGCTTCAGCTCCCTCCTTGATGCAGAAGATCTCCAAAACCAGCTTCAAAGGGTCAGATTTTAGGGGTTCAAACTGGGGTTTTTTCTCACAGAGCTCTAGGGTTTTTCTTTCTCACCTCTCTCCTCTTGCAAGGGTGAAGGGGAAGAATGGGGTGAGCCAATTCGGGTTCAGACCTAAAGAGGGTCTTTCCCCCACTCACTAGGGTGATGGGACACCCTCAGAGCCGTTGGGGGACATCCCCCAATGGTTGCCATACCTTGTTTCAGAAGATAGCAGCTCTGCTGCGCATGCAGGCCAGAGAAGTTGACGTCCATATCGCTGGACGCCGGAGTGAGTGTTGGCGTCCAGGGCTGGACGCTGACACCACCTCAGCGGCCAGGGGTTGACGCCAATAGGGTCTTCGGCCAGAACCCTAATTTATGCAGAAAACCATGCATACCAAGCTTCTATACATGCCATAAGTACATGGTATAGTATCCACACTATCATCATGTAATACATACATTATTTACGTTTAATATAAGCACATGTACACGTATTTATACTATTTTAATATCCACGTAAATACGTACATACATACTCAACACAATATACACACATAAATACGAAAAAAAATACGACGGAAATTCGAGGGTCTTACAGTCGCGGTCCACAGGAGGGACGCGACCAGGTCGCGTTGCATCGGGGCGTCGCGACATGGTCGCGGCCCATTAAGCCACCGCGATCTCAACCGAGAGCTTGAACTGGGGAGTGTTTAAACTATTTTTGACTTGACTTGTGCTTGCAGGGAGAAATGAGGGCTCGGGTCTTGTGGATTTTAGTTTTGGCAGTGTATTTAGCCCTCCCTAGCTTCCAGAGAGAGAGATTGGATGACATGGGGTTCGGGGAGGTCCTGAGGATGGACAGGATGAGGGCGGATCCCGCGCTCACCCAGGCCCTATGCAGCAGGTGGGATGCGGAGGCAACTGCCTTTGTATTCCCATGGGGTCATATGATCCCCAACTTAGAGGATGTGAGCCGGATCACGGGGCTGAGGGTGTACGGGTGGCCTGTGAGTGGGTTTATGTACCCTTGCTATAGAGAGCTAGCCCACAAACTGCTATGCTTGACTGTAGAGGCGAGGTCTTCCCTCATCCCTAGAGTGAGTCTGTAAGAGAGTTTAGGGCTGCATGAGACGGGGAAGAAGGTGGGAGAGACAGTGGATGGGCAGCTACGGAGGCTGACGAGAGGCTGCCAGGAGGTGCTAGCGGAGGAGCCAGGGGCAGAGGCCGACCTGGACTTGCATCGCTTTCTCATCCTGTTCCTGGGCAGACTTCTGTTTGCCACGAGGGGCGACGCAGTCCATTGCCGGTTTCTGCCACTCTTGGAGGACCTGGACCAGGTGGGTGATTTCACGTGGGGAGCCGCATTCTTAGCACATCAGTTCGACAGCTTGGGTGCCCTCTGAGCGGCAGACATCGACGAACGGGTTCTTCCCCTTCCTCCAGGTACTCTTCTTTCCTTTGTTTCTTTACTTACTGCACTTTTGTTATGAGTTTAGATCTGACAACTCTCACACTTTCGCAGGTCTGGGCCTACCTTCACCTCCCTGTCCTGAGGAGAGGGATCCTAGCGCGACCGGGCCTCGTGCCCATAGCCCGACGCTGGGACTCGCGTCGCAACACACACACTTTGAGCGACCAGCTGACATCCCTTCAATATGTAATCGACAGTTACCCTCAGCTAGATGTAAGTGATGTAACCCTTCTCTCTAAGTTCAATGATTGGAATTAATTGCTTAGCAACTAATCAGATGTGCTTTGATGTGCAGGTGGTGTGGCAGCCATACCTAGAGGAGGGTGATGAGGGACAACCCTAGTTGGTGCAGGCCTGCCCCTACTTCAGTAGGTTGGTGTGGGTGCATGCACTCAACCTTGTGCTACCTCTACACTTACAGCTGACCCAGAGGTCACTCGGCCTCCGCCAGAGTGTGGTGGAGTTCCCCAGCCAAGACCAGACTCCTAGGCTGGTCAGAGCTTCCGGGGACTCCACGACACCACGGACTGGCGCGAGCGGGCCAGAGAGCAGATTACGGACTGGGAGCACCGCGGCAGGCGAGTGCGATCAGAGGCCGTCTGATGACGCGTACTTATAGGCATTTGCCTTAAAGTACGGGGCGAGGGTTTACAAGGGAGCGAGGCGACAGGTAAGCTTTTAAACTTAGACCTTATGAATTGTTCTAACTGAATTGAGCTGACAGATCTTGATGAATTACAGATAGATGTAGCCGGGGAGATTGCCTCGCTTCGGGCCCTGCTCCACTTGGCGGTGCAGGATCGCGTGGTGGCTCAGAGGGAGGCGGAGCAGCTGGTAAGCACTTACTCAGACTTCAGTATTTTACCAATTTCATAGTTGATTTTGATAAACTGATGTGTGTTGCATGCGCAGTTGAGGGAGCTAGACTGAGTGAGGAGAGCAGCAGCGGCTGGTTCTTCCTCCTCTAGAGCAGTGGAGAGCTCCCAGTCGGATCTGGAGGACAGACTAGCAGATGCGGTGAAGAGGGCCGAGGAGGCACATAGAGATCTGATAGAGCGGGTAAGTGTGCTAGCGATTGGAATTGAAATTTTTATTCACACTTAGCACTAACTAGATTTTCTATAGGTGAACGAGCTGAGGACCATCACTGACCGGGTGGACCGGTTGCAGGGGGAGGTTGATGAGCAGCGCCTCCAGGCAGAGACGGCTACAGCTGAGAGAGATCGGCTGCACACACAGGTGGAGGAGTTGACGAGGGAGCTAACGACCTTGCGTGCACAGGGGCCAGTAGGAGATTAGGCGGAGTTGTCCCGATTGCGCTCCGAGTTACTCGCGCAGTAGACCCTAGCTCGGGGACTCCAGGAGGTGATGACGGTCATAGGCCGATCACGGATAAGGGTGTCAATTGGGCCGGGCCGGCCCGGAGGCCCAGCCCGGTTTTAACCGGGCTTGGGCCGGAAAAATGAGCCCGCTAAAAGTTTTTGGCCCGGCCCGGCCTGGCTCGAAAAAAAATAGGGCCGGCTTGGGCTTTGTG
Organism: Colocasia esculenta; assembly: GCA_014218235.1. Classification (NCBI taxonomy): domain Eukaryota; kingdom Viridiplantae; phylum Streptophyta; class Magnoliopsida; order Alismatales; family Araceae; genus Colocasia; species Colocasia esculenta. The sequence continues at coordinate 38,301,913 of CM024762.1, forward strand.
AGGCCTGGCCCGGCCGGCCTGGAAAATATAAATATAATTTGTGTTAAATATAAATTTTATATTTAAAAGAGAATTATATTCATTTTTTCCACAATAAATCTACTCCAAATATAATCTTTTATAAATTAAATATTAATATAGATAAAAGTAAAATATATATTATTTTTTATAGATATATTAATTACGCCTAACCTGTTTGGATTGACGGAAAAAAGGTACGCAGAAATAAAATACTTTAGTATCGCTCATTTTCTAACATTTTTAATTAATCTACTAATTAATATTTGCTATCAATAATATACTAATAAAACACAATACCCTGCCACGGGTTGACGGGCAATTGTCAAAATTTTTTCCCACAAAAAACCTCTAGAATCGCAAAAGCTATGCATCCAAGTTTTCTTTTTAAAAAAATTTAAACATTTCTGATACATAACAAAACCGTCCAAAATTTTCTAAAAAATTGATGGCAAATTTAGTTAGAGTAGATATATTATATAAATAAAAATAATATTTTCGGGCCGGGCCGGGCTTTTCCGGGCGTGGGCCGGTCCCAGGCCGGCTTTTAAAAAACTGGGCCTGGACCGGGCCCGGGCCGACTTTTAGAAAACCGGGCCTGGGCCGGGCCTAGCAAGGCCCGGTCCAGGCCCGGCCCATTGACACCCTTAATCACGGAGTAGGAGTAGGAGTGGTGTGAGTGGTGCTAGCGGGGCGACCGGTGCCTCCGTTAGACAGTACTTGGCAGGTTCCTCCAGTCGCCGGAGGAACGAGAAGGAGGAGGGACGCCTAGCGGGAGGGGCGAGTGCTAGGAGTGGTAGGGGTGGTGGTGCGATGCCACCACCACCAGATAGACATGAGGGGTCTGGGGAGAGTGGTGGTGGACAGTGAGGAGTTTGTGAGCCACCTCCCCCTTATCTTTGTACAGACTGGCTATCTCTTAGTGGATCTTTCATTTTACGTCAATGTTTATGAAATGAATGATTTTGCAATTGACACGAGTGAGATGAGATCAGAATAAGAGAGAGAGGACAAGAGTACCCTGAGTACATTGTTGTACGTGTTCCAAAAAAAAATTCCCTGTCCCTACACACTTAGGAAAACAGGTTAGATTTGTTCTTTAGCTCAGCCCCTTGCGTTAAGTAAGAAAAATGATTTTAACTTCGCAATTGTCAAGGGGCTAAGCCTTATTCAAATAGGCGATAAATAAATGAAAATAATGCATGTAAAAGGAAAGCGATATGTACACACATTTTTTTGGATTTTGAGATTTTCTATTTTTTTTTATTTTGGGATTTTCTGATTTTTTTGGATTTTTGGATTTTCTGATTTTTTTATTTTGGGATTTTATGTTTTTTTTGGGTTTTATGATTTTTTTTTTGATTTTGGGGTTTTCTATTTTATTTTTATTTTTGGGGTCTTTTGATTTTTGGATTTTGGGGTTTTCTGATTTTTTTATTTTTGGGATTTTCTAATAACGACATCTTTGCACTTGAGTGATTAGCTATGGATCTTACTCCTCTCTTATGTTTGCCAAACATCCTCTATGTGTAGTGTGCATTTGTTCTTGGCTTCCCTATGGCTACTTGCCCCTAGTCATTAGCGTTCTAACATAGACCAGGTGTGCGGGTTCTTCGGTCATTAGTGAGGATGGGAAGACTTAAGAGGAGATAAGACTCGGCCTTGGGGCTCGGGATGCAAGCTTGTAAGATTCGCAAGGGTGTGGCTCATATGTAATCTGTATGTTGTCCAGAGACTTTATGGTCATTGCACTTGATTGGGGCATGCGTACGACCGGGCTCAAGGGCGTCCCGCTTGGAACTGTATTGCCACTCTTTGACATGCCCCTATTCTCATTTTATGTTTATTCATTATTTTTATCATTTCTTCATTTTCTTTTGAACTGACTGTCTCTCTTTGAGACCTTATGCATATGAACCACACCCTCGCTTGTCTACAAGTGAACATTCTTTTTTTTTTTTTTTTGCCCCTAGACCTTGTCCGAGCAAAAAGAGAATTGACCCTCATTCCCTTGCATTAGGGCTAAGCATGAACATCACTAACTAAGGGGAATTGACCTCGGGTTGCAATGTTGTGTGTGTGACTGAACACAGAAGTTGTTTGACAACAAATGGAAGGGAGTGAGACACATGGCTGCTAACGTTCTTGTGCAAATTGATGTCGTTATTGAAACTCCTTTATTAAGGGTAGAATCTTTTAAGATACAGCCCATTCCACGGGTGAGAGAGCTCCTCACCATCGGCATTGACCAGCCTATATGCGTTCCCAGGGTATACTTCATTAACGACGTACGGCCCTTCCCAGTTTGCTTGCAATTTTGACCTAAGACCTCCAGGTTTTATAAAAATTCACTTCAAAACCATGTCTCATTCTTGGAATTTGCGTTCAATCACTTTCTTTTGAAAAGATCTTGAGAGTCTATTTTGATATGAAAGCACATGATCGGCCGCGGCTAGATGCCGTTCGTCTAGGAGTTTCAGCTGTGAAAGCAACGCCTCTCGACATTCATCGGGATTAAGTTCTTTGTCCAGATGAACTCTTAGCGAAGGAATAAGGATCTCATGTGGACAAACCACCTCCATCCCATAAGTAAGTGAAAAGGGAGTTTGCCCAGTGAGCGTGCGGATGGAGGTACGGTGGGCCCATAGAGCCTCAATCAATTTCTCAGGCCAATCAGCGAACTTATGAGACTCACAAATTTTCTTTAGAATTTTCTAAAGTGTTTTATTTGTGGCTTCGGCTTGGCCGTTGCCTTGTGGATAATACAGAGATGAATGATGCAAAGAAATGTTGAATTTCTTACATAGGTCTTGAAGCTCTTGTGATATGAACTGGGGTCCATTGTCGGTGATGAAGCCGCTTGGCACTCCGAACCGTGAGATGATGTTCCTCATGATGAATAGCATCATAGTCCTTCATCTTTAGCAAGAAGAAACACCCATCTAGGATTCTATCCTCAATGCACACAGGTAACGACGGAATGCACTTCCTAGTCGATACCGTACCCGTAGGGGTGTGCACAGACAAAGGGACCTCTAAATCCTCAGACTCTACACCTGACTCTAGGGCTAACTGCCTAGCGAACCGCTCGGAAATGAACAAGTGAGTAGCACCCATATCAAACAAAACCCGAGCGTGCACACCTAAAAGCAAAACGGTACCTTCGGTGACATGCTCCGCCTGCTCGGCGTCCTCACGAGCTAAAGCAAACACTCGAGCTGGGGCTCGAGGCCTTCCTGGTCTTCTGTAGCTGGCGCGGCTGCCGCTACTGCTGGGCTGGCGCTCCACGCTGAGCTCCTTGCTGAAGTCTTGGGCAATCTTTGATCTTGTGGTCGCTGCTCCCGCACTTCAAGCATCTACCCGCTACCAACCAACACTCGGAACCACCGTGTGTCTTCCCGCAATGGGGACACTCTTTCTTCACACCAGGGGAACGTACAGAAGGTACCTGTGAACTGCTGACTGCCACGGTTCGCTGCGGTGTCTGGTACACCGTTTTCTTCTTGTCTTGCCGCTGGAATGTCGCTGCTGGCCTCTTCTGCGAAGCCTTCTTTTCCTCCAGATATTGCTCCATCTCTCCCTCCTGCCTGCAGGCAGTGCTGAGGGCCTTGTCCAACGTGCGGTGGTCAAACGCCACGAGTCTCGTCCGCAGTGATGGCTTGAGTCCCATCACAAATTTCTTCGTCTTCCTGCGCTCATCCTCTACGATATGCGGTGCATACTTAGAAAGTTCAGAAAACCTTGCCTCGTATTCCAGCACAGTCATGGAGCCTTGCGTCAGGGAGAGAAATTCCTGCTCCATCTTGTCCTGGATATGCTATGGGACGAACTTGGCTCGAAAGAGCCTCACGAACGCGTCCCACACCACGCCTACTACTCCGTCCTCAAAGCGAGTATGTAGTAGGGAGAACCACCATACATCCGCTCTCTCATGCAATACACCTTCATAAGCACCAACTAACAAATTCTAACTTAAGCAGAACATACAAACATACAAAATTAAAAGCCTACCTGTAGCATGTAGGTGGCTAATGTCACCTTATCCTCATTAGGGCACCTGATGGCTCGAAAGATTTCTCTGTCTCCCTTAACCAACTCTCTGCCATTAATGGATCACTCTCCCCCTTAAAAGAGGGTGGGGTCATACTCTTGAATCTCTCCATGGTAGAAGGTCCACCATGGTCCTGAGCTGGTCCTTGAGCCTGCTACATCACACATCAAGCAATATACAATCAACATAATATCACATAAGCAATTTAAAACAGACTATTAATCATTTCATTAGTCTAACCTGAGCCTCCAACTGTGCCTGGAGTGCTGCCTGGGTATGAGCCTGCGTCTGCATGGCTTGCACCAGACCTTGCATGAATACTGCGTAATCCACAGGTGGCGGTGGGGGAAGTACAGGGCCTTGCAGTGCCGGGGCCTGTTGCTCCGCCCGCTCGTCACGTCGCGGCTCGTCCTCACGGGCCGACGCTCCGCCACGCCTACCTCTCGAAGCCATGGCTGTAATAAAATTTCAGCCACCATTAGAGTTGGGTTACTAAGTTTTCTAATCATTTTCTTATCTATCTTTCACTTCCTATTAGTGTTTTCTACACATGAGGACATACTTAGCATGCAATGAAGATGATGACTTATGTATATTCATGTGCAATCTCAACCGGTTTCTCTGATACCAATCTCTGTGACGGCCCTCATTATACCGGTACGGTTATACCAACCCACGTCGGTATAGCAAGCGTCATCACAGTGGGACATTTACCCAACGATACATTCAACTGAGATACACGTGAATATACGAACAGAGTAGCGGAAGTAAAAAGAACTACTGTCTTCATTCATTCATCATACACATTTAGCATACATGAAATTGCAATAACATTAAAGAACTTAGAAGTTCACATGATTTAAATTGCTGAAAATTAAATACATAGATGTCCACACTTATACAATTTTCTCATGATAGTTCTAGTACAATGTCACTTTTACATACTATGAAAACACAAAAGGGTACAACTGCTCCAACAGTCTAATCTCCGCGCTCGGAGTCCGTCTCCACCGTCTCCTCCAACGGTGCCACGTCACCAACTACACCTGTACGCCGAAGCAAGTAGTGAGTCTAAAAGACTCAGCAAGTAACACTACTCATACCATACACGTACATGTCACAGGGGGCTCTACACACACAATTGCAAAAGACTCAACATGTAGCATGCTTAAACCTTGAAATGAACAATCTATCATGATAGTTCTATCAGTAAACACATGATACATGCTTTCAGATTTCCTTAACGAAATGAATTTCCTAACACATGCTCTCTAATCATTCCTACTCATGAAATTCTACTTTGCATTTTAACCAAAACATGAAAGCCATTAACATGAATTCCGCGCGTACATGAGAGGGAACACAACTAGCATGGAATCTACATGTTCTTATACATATACATAACCATTTTCACATGCTTAAGCTTGCTGGTTTTCACATGCTTTAGTAACCATAACCTACACATGAGAGCTACAATGTTATTTAAGACACAACATGTGAACAACCGAACATGGAATTGTGTACACATACTCATTTATTTGTCCCTAGCATGGGTTCTAGACACTTGTACATGTAAACATGATCATAACATAAGGAAGCTACTGATTTAGCATGGTTTCAGATTTGTCACAACATGGATTTACAATATCATATCTTCACATTTTTGGTTTCACATTTTCTTTACACAAATTCCAATTCACTTAAATTGCGCTTTACACATACACATTACACATTGTTCACTTACACATTAACACATGAACACATACACATTTACACATTCACAATTTAGGTGCCGTGACACATAGTCCAAACCACCAAAGAAGGACACAACACATCACATCACATAGACGCCATCTAGGCAATACAATGGCGACTCTTGGACTGCGCAGACCGGGAGAACAAGTCTCCACCCTAACCAGTGGTACTTGTCCACCTCCAGGATTTCCCCCTAATGCCCTTAGGGTCACATCACATTGAACTTTCTCAGGGGGACTTTTCTCTGATACGGTTCCACTGCCCTCTACGGAAGCAGTGTCACATTTGGCACAGTTACACATTTACACATTTTTACCGATTTTACACGTGGTTTGACACATGTCACTCTCACTTCATTCACTTTCTCACTCACATGCACATGTCTCTATTTTCCTAACATGACACTACAGATTTCAGACATTCACAAGCAGGTAATTCCACTAATCAAGTTGGATTAAACAAGAATCAACTCATTTTACAATGACATACATCAATTTCACATTTTTCATGGAAAATTTCATAAGGCATCGTGCTCTGGTCCAAATGACCTGAAATTTTAATCACAAACTAATTTCGGGTTTAGGACCCTTCATGCAATATTTTAGATTTTTCTAAGTTAAAATGAATTTACAGAAAATCAAACATCTATTTTTCATGCCATTCGTAATTCAAGTCGATATGGAATTATACACAAGTCACAATTTTAGAAAGCTACTGTCTGAACCCTACATGTATAGAGCTACAGAATTTATTCCTCAATTTATGGGGCGATGCCTGGTTTACCAAAGATTTATCATAACTTATGCACAATTCCTATTTCCCAAACAACACTTTCAATAATTTACACAAGCATGGCAAAATCTCAAATTTCAGAATAGGGCTGATCCATACATGCATGATCCTCACAAACTTGGGCATACAGGCTAGTCCTAAATCATGCAACAGTAGATTGACAAGATTAACAACTAATCATGCTTGTAATTTCATGGAACAAAATAACTTCTATCATTCACCACCATGCACACTCATCCATCCACACACCACATTCATCACACCAACAATATACATAGCATATAAATATTTACAGTATATCCTCATTGTGAAACATAACGAAAATAGTCGTATAGAAGGGCAGAACAGGTCACTGTTCTGTCCAGATGAACTTGGCGGCGGTCTCTGGCCGCTAATTCAGTGTCAACGGCATAGTCGATGGACGCCAAGCATGATCTCAGCGTCAAGGGACATTGCCGTTAATGTCGGGTCTGTGCAGAACACAGACCCGAGCTCCAAAGATGGGGTGAATGTGGGGGTCTAGGACACGAGGGAAAATTCATAAAAATGGTAGAATCAACCTAGACACATACGGGGACGTTATGGTTAGGTTACTTGCCTTTAGAAAAATGCACCAATGGATCTAGGGCTCGGTGAAGCTCTCCTTGGGCTGTCCCAAGAAGCTCTTAGAAATGCTTGACTCCGGGTTCCTGAGCGAGCTCCAGTGCCTTCCGAGGTCGGGGAGGCCTTCCTCGTCGATCCAGCAACCTCCTTGAAGCAGCAGATCCCCGGAACAATCTTCAGGTTGAGGGATTTTGGGTTCCAAAGTAGGGGTTTTCCTAAGTTCAGAAAGTAGGGTTTCTTTTCTTCTTTCTCTCTTACAAAAGGGTGAAGAGAGGATTGGGGAAGCAGATTCGGGTTTAGACATATGGGAGAGGCTTCTCTCCCACGCATGGGGTGACAAGATGGCTCTCAGAACGTTGGGAGACATCTCCCCAATGGGTGAGCTGCCTTGCTTCCGGAATTTTCGGCTCTGCTGCGCATGCAGGCCAGAGATGTTGGCGTCCACATCGTTAGATGCTGGGATTAGTGTTGGCGTCCATGGGTGGACGCTGACACCTCATCGACGTCCTGCTATTGACGCCAATATGGCCTTCGGGCAGAAGTCTAAAACATGCAGAAACCATGCACCTTTTACACCTATATACATGCTATATGTATACGTTATCATGTACACACTACCATCAAGCATTACATACATTATTTATACCTAAGCTATACACATACACACATAAGTATACCACTAGTACATACGTAGATACATACATACGTACATATACGACACGAATCATTTACATGCAACACAATAATACAACAAAGTTCGAGGGTCTTACACCCTCTCCCCCTTAAAACAAACTTCGTCCTCGAAGTTAGAACGACACTACTCAAACAAAAGGGGATACTTCTTCTTCATCGCATCCTCAAGCTCCCAAGTAGCCTCCTCTCGTGAGAAGTTCCGCCATAGGACCTTCACCGACGCAATACTCTTGTTCCGGAGATGCTGAACCTTTCGGTCAAGAATAGCTACTGGTTGCTCGACATACGAAAGATCTGGCTGGATCTCCACTGGCTCATGACTAATCACATGAGACGGATCTCGGACATACTTCCTGAGCATAGATACGTGGAATACAGGGTGAACGCTAGCCAAAGCTGGGGGTAATGCTAGCTCATATGCCACGCTGCCCAAACGTCTGAGAATCTCATATGGGCCAATGAACCTGGGCTCAACTTACTATGCCTGCCAAATCTGACAACACCTCGAGTAGGCGATATCTTCAAGAAGACATGATCGCCAACCTCGAACTCCAAATCCTTTCTCCTGTTGTCGGCATAGCTCTTCTGCCTATCCTGTGCCGCAACAAGCCTCTTCCTGATAAGCTGGATCTTATCCGAAGTTTCCTGAACTAACTCCGGTCCGATCAACTGCCTATCACCAGTCTCCTCCCAACACAAAGGAGATCTGCAGGGCCTACCATACAACGCCTCGAATGGAGCCATACCAATACTCGCATGAAAGCTGTTGTTGTATGCGAACTCCACAAGAGGTAAATGACGCTCCCAATCATCCTTCCAATCCAGAACACACGCTCTCAACATATCCTCGAGCGTCTGGATAGTCCTCTCGGACTGTCCATCGGTCTGGGGATGAAACGCCGAACTGAGCTTCAGCTCCGAACCTAAAGCATCCTGAAGACCCTTCCACAACCTCGAAGTAAATCTCGGATCTTGATCCGAAATGATCGACTTCGGTACACCATGCAATCTAATGATACTACTAACATACAATCTAGCTAAACTCTCTACTGACTGCTTCTTCTTCATGGGCAAGAAATGAGCAGTCTTCGATAATCTATCTACAACTACCCAAATCGAGTCATTGCCCCTTCTAGATCGAGGCAAACCCGAAACGAAGTCCATAGTGACAGCTTCCCACTTCCACACTGGGATATCCATCCTCTGCATAAGGCCGGATGGTCGCTGTCGCTCGGCCTTCACTTGCTGACACACCAAACACCTAGACACATAATCCGCAACATCCTTCTTCATGCCGGACCACCAAAATGATCTCTTCAGGTCTTGATACATCTTAGTGTTACCCGGATGAATAGAGAATCGCGATCTATGAGCCTCCGCTAACACATGCTCACAGACATCTACTAAATCAGGGACACAAACACGGTGCTGAAATCTAATCACACCGTCCTCATCACGAGCGATGCCTGCCTTGCCCACTAACTGTAAGAATCTAGGGTCGGCTCCCTGTCGCTCGATCACCTCATCCAAAACAGAGGATCTAAGGGATAGCTGAGCTACAAAAGCCTGACACAGCGATGGCTCTAACTCGGTCATAGAGCACGCCGCATCCTCCAACATCTTCCAATCCTGCTGGAGCGAAGACCTCTTTCTACTAAGCGCACCCGCTACGACATTCGCCTTTCCAAGGTGATACTGAAGGTCGAAGTCATAGTCCTTCAAGAACTCAATCCATCTCCTCTGCCTCAGGTTTAATTCCTTTTGGGAGAAAAGATACTTCAAGCTCTTGTGGTCGGTAAACACCTCAAATCTGACACCATAAAGATAGTGCCTCCACATCTTTAGTGCATGAACCACTGCTGCGAGCTCCAAGTCATGAGTCGGATAGTTCTTCTCATGCTCCTTTAACTGACGAGAAGCATAAGCCACTACCCTTTCTTGCTGCATGAGCACACAGCCCAAACCAATCTGAGACGCATCCGTATAAATGGCAAAGCCCTCTAGACCACTAGGCAATACCAATACCGGAGCAGAAGTAAGCTTAGCCTTCAATAGCTGGAAGCTACGCTCACATGCCTCAGACCATACGAACTTCTCACCCTTCTGGTTAGCTTTGTCAAGGGGGCGGCGATGGATGAGAAACCCTCAATGAATCGCCGATAGTAACCAGCTAACCCAATAAAACTACGAATCTCCGAAGGGGTCTTGGGAACCTCCCAATCCATAACTGCCTGGACCTTCGCTGGATCAACTGCAACACCAGCGCCGGAGATAACATGCCCGAGGAAATGAACCTCGCGCAACCAAAAATCGCACTTGCTGAATTTAGCATACAGCTTGTGCTCACGAAGAACCTCTAACACTAACCTCAGATGCTGACGGTGCGTGGCCTCATCCGGAGAGTAGACCAACACATCGTCAATAAACACTACGACAAAGCTATCTAAATAAGGCCTAAACACCCGTTCATGAGATCCATGAACGCTGCAGGGGCATTGGTCAATCCGAAAGGAAGGACCAAGAACTCATAATGTCCATAACGGGTTCTAAACGCCGTCTTGGACACATCCTCACTCCGAATCCTCAACTGATGATAACCAGATCGCAAATCAATCTTAGAAAAGACTGATGCCTCTCGCAACTGGTCAAACAAGTCATCAATACGAGGTAAGGGATACCTGTTCTTCACAGTCACTGGTTCAACTTCCTATAGTCAATGCACAACCTAAGTGACCCGTCTTTCTTCTTGACGAATAATACAGGTGCGCCCCAAGGGGAAACACTAGGGCGAATAAATCCCTTATCAAGCAACTCCTGCAACTGCCTCCTCAACTCGGCTAACTCCGCAGGTGCCATCCGATATGGAGCCTTCGAGATAGGAGAGGTGCCCGGAAGCAACTCTATGGTAAACTCTATCTCTCTATCCGGTGGCAATCCAGACAAATCATCAGGAAAGACATCTGGAAAATCCTGCACTACCTCAATCTCCGCAAGAGTAAGTGACTCATCAGCCTCTGGCACTAACACCACGCTGGCAAGAAAAGCGTCACAACCCTTGTTTACCATGCGCATCGCCTTCATGGCAGAGATGACTCTTTCCAGCCAAGTTCCTTGGCAAGGGGTGAGAGAACTCATCCTCACCAGGAATGCGGAAAACGATCCTCTTCCGACGACAATCCACTAACGCATAGTGCTCCTCTAGCCAATCCAGACGAAGAATAGCAACATAGTCCTTCATCTTTAGCAAGAAGAAACACCATCTAGGATTCTATCCTCAATGCACACAGGTAACGACGGAATGCACTTCCTAGTCGATACCGTACCCGCAGGGGTGTGCACAGACAAATGGACCTCTAAATCCTCAGACTCTACACCTGACTCTAGGGCTAACTGCCTAGCGAACCGCTCGGAAATGAACGAGTGAGTAGCACCCGTATCAAACAAAACCCGAGCGTGCACACCTAAAAGCAAAACCGTACCTTCGGTGACATGCTCCGCCTGCTCGGCGTCCTCACGAGCTAAAGCAAACACTCGAGCTGGGGCTCGAGGCCTTCCTGGTCTTCCTGTAGCTGGCGCGGCTGCCGCTACTGCTGGGGCTGGCGCTCCACGCTGAGCTCCTTGCTGAAGTCTTGGGCAATCTTTGATCTTGTGGTCGCTGCTCCCGCACTTCAAGCATCTACCCGCTACCAACCAACACTCGGAACCACCGTGTGTCTTCCCGCAATGGGGACACTCTTTCTTCACACCAGGGGAACGTACAGAAGGTACCTGTGAACTGCCGACTGCCACGTTTCGCTGCGGTGTCTGGTACACCATTTTCTTCTTGTCTTGCCGCTGGAATGTCGCTGCTGGCCTCTTCTGCGAAGCCTTCTTTTCCTCCAGATATTGCTCCATCTCTCCCTCCTGCCTGCAGGCAGCGCTGAGGGCCTCGTCCAACGTGCGGTGGTCAAACGCCACGAGTCTCGTCCGCAGTGATGGCTTGAGTCCCATCACGAATTTCTTCGTCTTCCTGCGCTCATCCTCTACGATATGCGGTGCATACTTAGAAAGTTCAGAAAACCTTGCCTCGTATTCCAGCACAGTCATGGAGCCTTGCGTCAGGGAGAGAAATTCCTGCTCCATCTTGTCCTGGATATGCTCTGGGACGAACTTGGCTCGAAAGAGCCTCACGAACGCGTCCCACGCCACGCCTACTGCTCCGTCCTCAAAGCGTGTACGTAGTAGGGAGGACCACCATACATCCGCTCTCTCCTGCAATACACCTTCATAAGCACCAACTAACAAATTCTAACTTAAGCAGAACATACAAACATACAAAGCCTACCTGTAGCATGTAGGTGGCTAATGTCACCTTATCCTCATCAGGGCACCTGATGGCTCGGAAGATTTTCTCTGTCTCCCTTAACCAACTCTCTGCCATTAATGGATCACTCTCCCCCTTAAAAGAGGGTGGGGTCATCCTCTTGAATCTCTCCATGGTAGAAGGTCCACCATGGTCCTGAGCTGGTCCTTGAGCCTGCTACATCACACATCAAGCAATATACAATCAACATAATATCACATAAGCAATTTAAAACAGACTATTAATCATTTCATTAGTCTAACCTGAGCCTCCAACTGTGCCTGGAGTGCTGCCTGGGTATGAGCCTGCGTCTGCATGGCTTGCACCAGACCTTGCATGAATACTCCGTAATCCACAGGCGGCGGTGGGGGAAGTACAGGGCCTTGCGGTGCCGGGGCCTGTTGCTCCGCCCGCTCGTCACGTCGCGGCTCGTCCTCACGGGCCGACGCTCCGCCACGCCTACCTCTCGAAGCCATGGCTGTAATAAAATTTCAGCCACCATTAGAGCTAGGTTACTAAGTTTTCTAACCATTTTCTTATCTATCTTTCACTTCTTATTAGTGTTTTCTACACATGTGGACATACTTAGCATGCAATGAAGATGATGACTTATGTATATTCATGTGCAATCTCAACCGGTTTCTCTGATACCAATCTCTGTGACGGCCCTCATTATACCGGTACGGTTATACCAACCCACGTCGGTATAGCAAGCGTCATCACAGTGGGACATTTACCCAACGATACATTCAGCTGAGATACACGTGAATATACGAACAGAGTAGCGGAAGTAAAAAGAACTACTGTCTTCATTCATTCATCATACACATTTAGCATACATGAAATTGCAATAACATTAAAGAACTTAGAAGTTCACATGATTTAAATTGCTGAAAATTAAATACATAGATGTCCACACTTATACAATTTTCTCATGATAGTTCTAGTACAATGTCACTTTTACATACTATGAAAACACAAAAGGGTACAACTGCTCCAACAGTCTAATCTCCGCGCTCGGAGTCCGTCTCCACCGTCTCCTCCAACGGTGCCACGTCACCAACTACACCTGTACGCCGAAGCAAGTAGTGAGTCTAAAAGACTCAGCAAGTAACACTACTCATACCATACACGTACATGTCACAGGGGCTCTACACACACAATTGCAAAAGACTCAACACGTAGCATGCTTAACCTTGAAATGAACAATCTATCATGATAGTTCTATCAGTAAACACATGATACATGCTTTCAGATTTCCTTAACGAAATGAATTTCCTAACACATGCTCTCTAATCATTCCTACTCATGAAATTCTACTTTGCATTTTAACCAAAACATGAAAGCCATTAACATGAATTCCGCGCGTACATGAGAGGGAACACAACTAGCATGGAATCTACATGTTCTTATACATATACATAACCATTTTCACATGCTTAAGCTTGCTGGTTTTCACATGCTTTAGTAACCATAACCTACACATGAGAGCTACAATGTTATTTAAGACACAACATGTGAACAACCGAACATGGAATTGTGTACACATACTCATTTATTTGTCCCTAGCATGGGTTCTAGACACTTGTACATGTAAACATGATCATAACATAAGGAAGCTACTGATTTAGCATGGTTTCAGATTTGTCACAACATGGATTTACAATATCATATCTTCACATTTTTGGTTTCACATTTTCTTTACACAAATTCCCAATTCACTTAAATTGCGCTTTACACATACACATTACACATTGTTCACTTACACATGAACACATACACATTTACACATTCACAATTTAGGTGCCGTGACACATAGTCCAAACCACCAAAGAAGGACACAACACATCACATCACATAGACGCCATCTAGGCAATACAATGGCGACTCTTGGACTGCGCAGACCGGGAGAACAAGTCTCCACCCTAACCAGTGGTACTTGTCCACCTCCAGGATTTCCCCCTAATGCCCTTAGGGTCACATCACATTGAACTTTCTCAGGGGGACTTTTCCCTGATACGGTTCCACTGCCCTCTACGGAAGCAGTGTCACATTTGGCACAGTTACACATTTACACATTTTTACCGATTTTACACATGGTTTGACACATGTCACTCTCACTTCATTCACTTTCTCACTCACATGCACATGCCTCTATTTTCCTAACATGACACTACAGATTTCAGACATTAACAAGCAGGTAATTCCACTAATCAAGTTGGATTAAACAAGAATCAACTCATTTTACAATGACATACATCAATTTCACATTTTTCATGGAAAATTTCATAAGGCATCGTGCTCTGGTCCAAATGACCTGAAATTTTAATCACAAACTAATTTCGGGTTTAGGACCCTTCATGCAATTTTTCAGATTTTTCTAAGTTAAAATGAATTTACAGAAAATCAAACATCCATTTTTCATGCCATTCGTAATTCAAGTCGATATGGAATTATACACAAGTCACAATTTTAGCAAGCTACTGTCTGAACCCTACATGTATAGAGCTACAGAATTTATTCCTCAATTTATGGGGCGATGCCTGGTTTACCAAGGATTTATCATAACTTATGCACAATTCCTATTTCCCAAACAACACTTTCAATAATTTACACAAGCATGGCAAAATCTCAAATTTCAGAATAGGGCTGATCCATACATGCATAACCTCACAAACTTGGGCATACAGGCTAGTCCTAAATCATGCAACAGTAGATTGACAAGATTAACAACTAGTCATGCTTGTAATTTCATGGAACAAAATAACTTCCATCATTCACCACCATGCACACTCATCCATCCACACACCACATTCATCACACCAACAATATACATAGCATATAAATAATTTACAGTATATCCTCATCGTGAAACATAACGAAAATAGTCGTATAGAAGGGCAGAACAGGTCACTGTTCTGTCCAGATGAACTTGGCGGCGGTCTCTGGCCGCTAATTCAGTGTCAACGGCATAGTCGATGGACGCCAAGCATGATCTCAGCGTCAAGGGACATTGCCGTTAATGTCGGGTCTGTGCAGAACATAGACTCGAGCTCTAAAGATGGGGTGAATGTGGGGGTCTAGGACACGAGGGAAAATTCATAAAAATGGTAGAATCAACCTAGACACATACGGGGACGTTATGGTTAGGATACTTGCCTTTAGAAAAATGCACCAATGGATCTAGGGCTCGGTGAAGCTCTCCTTGGGCTGTCCCAAGAGCTCTTAGAAATGCTTGACTCCGGGTTCCTAAGCGAGCTCCAGTGCCTTCCGAGGTCAGGGAGGCCTTCCTCGTCGATCCAGCAACCTCCTTGAAGCAGTAGATCCCCGGAACAATCTTCAGGTTGAGGGATTTTGGGTTCCAAAGTGGGGGTTTTCCTCAGTTCAGAAAGTAGGGTTTCTTCTCTTCTTTCTCTCTTGCAAAAGGGTGAAGAGAGGGTTGGGGAAGCAGATTCGGGTTTAGACATATGGGAGAGGCTTCTCTCCCACGCATGGGGTGACAAGATGGCTCTTAGACCGTTGGGAGACATCTCCCCAATGGGTGAGCTGCCTTGCTTCCGAAATTTCAGGCTCTGCTGTACATGCAGGCCAGAGATGTTGGCGTCTACATTGTTAGACGCTGGGATTAGTGTTGGCGTCCATGGGTGGACGCTGACACCTCATCGACGTCCTGCTATTGATGCCAATATGGCCTCGGGCAGAAGTCTAAAACATGCAGAAACCATGCACCTTTTACACCTATATACATGCTATATGTATACATTATCATGTACACACTACCATCAAGCATTACATACATTATTTATACCTAAGCTATACACATACACACATAAGTATACCACTAGTACATACGTAGATACATACATACGTACATATACGACACGAATCATTTACATGCAACACAATAATACAACAAAATTCGAGGGTCTTACAGTAGATGGCACAGTCTTCTTCTAAGGTTGGCCAGTAATAGCCCTGCGTAATGATCTTCTTAGACAACATTTGGCTATTCATATGCCCTCCACATTCACTAGAGTGGGCTCCTTCCACTACCTTACAGGCTTCTTCGTCCGACAAACATCTGAGGAGCATTCCATTTAGAGCGCGCCTGTACAACACTTCTCCAACAATGGTATATCTTAACGCTGCTCTACGGATGGCTCGTCTATCATCTGCTTCTACTTTTTCTGGGAAGGTACCGTCTCTGCAATACAGCTCGATCTCATGGTACCATGGCCTTTCTTCTGCCATCATTTCTCCTAGCTCTACAAGCATTACTTCCTTCGCTTCTCTTCTCTCTGCCTTTAAGACTAAAGAGCTCCTAAGGTTATTGAACCAAGGGTCCTGAGTGGAGGGAGCTTCTAATCTTTGAACAGTGATTGTCTCAGCACTGCGGCTGAGAGGGAAAGAGAGAGATGAGGCCAGGGATGCGAGGGCATCGGCCAGGATATTCTGAGAGCGAGGAGTGTGAATGTAGATGAGTTTGCAGAATTGCTTAGCTAGGAGTGTGACCAGATCTTGATAAGGCTTGAGCTTGGGGTCACGAGTACGGTAGGTAGAAAGGACCTGCCAAAGAACGAGCTGAGAGTCTCCTATGATCTTGTGATGGCGTACACCTAAAAGATAGACAAGCTTATGACCAACTAGGAGAGCCTCATACTCGGAGACATTGTTGGTGGCAAGGAACTGGAGTTGATATGCGAGTGGAATGGTTATCCCTTCTGGGGTGAGCAAGACAGCACCTATGCCCCATCCCCTAGAATTGAGAGCCCCATCGAAGTGGCGACCATAAGGGATCGCGAGAGATGAGTGATAGGTTTTCATCGGGGAAATCCTCTTGAACCGTGTCACTGTGAGGAAGAGGAAGGTGAGCAAGGTGCTCAGTAATGGCATACCCTTTAATAGCCTTCTGGACTACAAAGGTGATATCGAATTGAGACAGAAAGCTCTGCCAACATGCCAATCTGTCGGCGAGGACTGGCTTCTCTAGGAGATACCTAATAGGATCCATTCTAGAAATCAAACTCACCCTATGGGCTAGGAAATAGTGCTTCAATTTCTGCACTACCCACACTAGCGCTGCACACATTTTCTCCATTGTGGTGAGTTTGAGCTCGGAAGGATTGAAGAGCCTATATAGGTAATAGACTGCCCTTTCTTTGCCAGAGTCATCATGCTGCACAAGGACAACTCCTAGGGAGTCCTCAATTGTAGACAGATATAGGATTAAGAGTTTCCCAGGGACAGGCGCCTGCAGCACGGGCGGATTCATGAGATAACTCTTGAGTTCATCAAAGGCTTCTTGGCACTTGGCGTTCCATTCAAATTTGGCCCCTCCTTTCAACAGTTCATAGAAAGGCCGCCATCTTTGGGAGTGCTGAGATATGAATCTCCTTATGAACTGAAGTTGACTAATCAAGCCTCGAAGCTCAGATATATTCTTAGGAGGAGGCATCTCATTGATTGCCTTGGCCTTGTGTGGGTCTATTTGAATCCCCCATTTGCTGACTATGAACCCTAGCAATTTGCCTGAAGAAACCCCAAACACGCACTTCTTTGGATTCATCTTCAATTGATATTCTCGTGCGCGGCGGAACACTTTGGCAAGCACGGAGGAGTGTTGTCTTCGAGTTTGAGACTTCACCACAACGTCATCCACGTACACTTCAACATCTATATGAATCATATCGTGGAAAATAGCTAATATTGCCCTTTGATAAGTGGCGCCGGCATTTTTCAGTCCAAACGGCATGACCACATAGCAATAAGTCCCCCAGGGCGTGGTGAAGGAGGTTTTCTCTTGGTCCTCCGGGGCTAGACGGATCTGATTATATCCTGAGTACCCATCCATGAACGATAGAGTTTCATACCCAGCGGTGTTATCAATCAACATATCCAAATGACGTAAAGGGAAATCGTCTTTTGGACATGCCTTATTCAAGTCCCTGAAGTCAATGCAAATTCGCACTCGTCCATCTTTCTTCATTACTGGGACTATATTAGCCACCCACAACGGATAGAGGACTACACAGATGAACTTGGCTTTGTGTAGTTTATCAATCTCCTCTTTCATCTTCAAAGCGATGTGGGGGAGGAATCGTCTTAATTTTTGCTTAATGGCTACTTACCCTGGCTTCAAGATTAACCTATGTTCCACCAATTCGGGGTCGATGCCAGGCATGTCGTTATATGACTAGGCAAAAGAATCCTTGAACTCCCTTAGCATTTCTATGAGCGCCTCTTCTTCCTCAGGAGGGAGACTGGAAGCTATAGTTAGGAGCCTGGGATATCTTCTTCAGTTCCAATGTTTACCTCTTTGGTGGACTCGTCCACTGCCGATGTGGGTTCATCGAATCTTCGCATACCACTCGCATACATCTCGGCAGCGTCCTCTATCTCACCATCTTCTTCATCTGCTGGGTCTTCCTCAGTTAGGATTTCATAAACTCCAAACCCATCGTCTAGCCCTTCCTCTTCGTGCTGATCTTCTATGTTGAAAATAACTGCTTCTTAGGCAAACTCTTCAACAGCTAGGAGAGCGCCACACCTTTGCACAAGATCTAACAAATATCTATGGGGTATGCCATTACCCTTTTCTTCCTAGACGGGGACGAGGACTTGCTAGATTCTACCCCTGAGTCTAAACTAGGGTTGATATTTACAGGAGGCTCTGGAGAAGTGTCCAGAGGCTTATTAGAAGAGAAAGAGACACAATCCTCCGATGGGTCTGGAGGTGGAGGCGGGCCACCCGAGCTCAGGGTGCCTGTAGCAAAGTTGGTGTGTAGGGGGACAGAAGGCCCCTCACCCAGATCACCCAAAATGACCATGGCGGTCGGTGGGCGAAGATCGCGGTTCAAATAGAAGGAAGGAAAAGGCGGGGATCGCCGCCAAGGAAGGGGAGAGTGTGACGGGGATCGCCGTCAAGGGAGCGAAGGAGCGTGCGGGTGACAGGGATCGCCGTCGATAGCAAGGGAGCACCGGGACAGGGATCGCCATCCGAGTGCTAGAGCGGGGGTGACGGGGATCGCCATCAAGCACGGGGATTGTAGCAGAGAAGGACGGGGATCACTGTCAAGAGTTGGGATGGAAGTAGGGAGATTGGTGCTTGGAAGGAGAGGAAGGACGGGGATCGCCGTCCGATGAAGGGGGAAGGAGGGAAAGATGGGAATCACCGTCCGAAGAAAAAAGGGGAGAAGACGGGGATCGCCGTCCGATTGATGAGGGGACTGAAGGGAGGAGGCATACCCATTTTTTTGATTTTTTTTTTCAAAGCACAACATACTAGGCTAAACAAAGGTATTAAGTATCCTACAGGTAAAAGCATCGGGAGATGGACAGAATCGAGCCATCGAAAGAAAGGGTGAAAGAGGACGAAGAGATGGTTAATGCTTCAAGAGCGTCGGGGGAGAATTGGAGGATGAGAGGGGGAGAAGAAGGGATGAAAGCGAAATTATAAACAAGGATGGAATATACAAAATGACTAGAAGGCCGGGAATACCTTGGCCAGAACTCCTTTGCTGGGTTGATGGGGGTTACAACTTCAAAATCCTCACCAGGTCCAAGCAACTATCGCTTGGTGGTGACTGCTGATACAGACGGTTCCATTGCTAGAGAGCGTGGAATGTTGTCCTCACTGAATAACTGACCGACTGCCAAGACAAGGTCTTCGAGCTCTTGCTCCTCTACCTCTGCTACTAGGGACTGCACAATGTTTTCCTCCTTGAACAGAAAACTGATGGCTGAGATTAAGTCTTCCAGATCCGGTTCTCCTGCTCCTGTTTCTTCAGGCTTCCTCTTTTTGCTGGGCCGCTGGGCCTCCAGAACTTGATACGGGGATAACAGTGCTTCCGTCATGATAGTATTGTAGTCTGGCTGTACGGGCCCTCTGACAAAATGATCATAGAGTGTCCAGGTGAGAGGGTCTTGATCTGACTTTGGTGCAGCTGAATATGCTGCCCATGGTTTGAGTCCTTCTTGGTATCCAAGACCCCTCTTTGTGAATTTCTTGGGGTCATTGATGATCTGAGTCCGCCCCTGAAGGTGAGCACCAAGACCTTTTCTTGGTTGATATCCAATCCTAACCATGATATGCCACCCCTTGGTATTTGAGAGTGTGCCCTTCTTGACAGCTGCCACTGATGGGGATATGATCTAGCGGCTGCTGGAAAATGGGTAAGCCCAAGGAAAATTCACATCAAGGACCGAGATAATGGGCTTGTTGGATGGCCAGACTGATGGCAATACTTTCTCGATGGCCTCCACTGTGTGAGTTGTCGCTGCACTCTTGACCTTGATTATTCTCCCTTGGAAGGGGAACTTCAAACACTGATGAGTAGTAGAAGGCACCACTCCTAATGTTTCAATCTAGGGGCGACCCAGAATGGCCTTGAAAGTAGGATCTATGTCCAGCACATAAAAGTCCACAGTCATGACAAGTGGGCCCAATTCAGCTTGTAAAGAGATGATGCCATGGCAAGCCCGCCGGGAGTTGTCGTACGCCGCTATGGTTGTAGGGGTAGGCTGTAGTTGGCGTTCGGAAATATTGCAGGCCCTTAAAGTTCTCAGTGGACATACATTAATAGAAGCTCCTGTATCGACCAACGCGGCATCCACAGCCACTTTGTTTATAGTCAAGGTGACACACAAGGGCATTCTCCTGGCCTCCGGGGGAGCTAACTCACCATCTGAGAAGGTAATTGTTGGCCCCTTGTTTACAATAGAGAGCACGGAGGGCAGATTGTCAGGGTTCATGTCTTCACTCACCATGACTCTTTGCAGGAAGGCTCGCATGGCATCTTGGTGGGTTGGTGACTTTTTGATCAATTCAAGGATTGATATCTTTGCCGGAGTCTGATCCAAATGCTTCAAAATATCATATTCTCTATCTCCTCAATATCTTGTTGCTGCTGCTGGTTGTTGGAGGGTTGGGTCGGCTGACCCGGCATAGACACGGATGCATTTGGGTACATCCGGTGGAACATTCGCCCGCTCCGTAGGGCGAGGTTGTGGTGAAGGGGAGGTGAATCGGTGTCAATGATGGAGGGGGTGGCTAATAAGGGTGCTGGCATAGGGGAGAATGGGATGTTGAGAGGTGACGGGATGACATGCGGTATGACGGGGTTGTTGTAGAGTGGCGAGGTGAGGGTGGCAACGGTGGGTGTGGTAGGTGTGGAGGTGATGGTAGTAGGTGTGGTGGAAGTGGGTGTGGCGTGGGAAATGACCAAAAGCTGGCCTACTTCGTGCTCATCGTTGTAGGCCCACGCGGCTGCTGGTGGTGGATGGTGGACGACGGGGTTAACTTGAGTAGGAGGAGGAGGTGGTGGAGCAGGCTTAGGGTTCGGAGCAGGCTGATGTTGTGGCATAGGGTTACGGATTATGCCGAGGTCATTGGTTGGCTGCTGTGGTTGCTGCGGTTGCTGCTGTTGCTGGTACTGCTGCTGGAACTGCTGTTGCTGAAAAGGTTGCTGTTGCTGCTAGAATTACTGCTGTTGTTGCTGAGGCTGCTATCGCCTTTGCTGCTGCTGCTGCCTTTGACCTGTTGGTCCCTCAGTGTCTAGATCAATCTTTTCATCTCGGCCCAATCAATTTGATTATGTTCATGAAGATCATATATAATGTCCCAAAATTGGAAACAATCTAACACATTGTGCTCTAGATGGCGATGATACACACAATACTTTGTTTGGTCTGCTGCCATGTTCCAGTTTGGCTTCTCGGGAGGGAGTCTAAGAGCATTTAAAGACATGAGGGCCACAAATATATCAGCAAGACTCCCTAGAAGAGGAGGGTATTGTGCCCTCTTGGGCCCATTAGGCTTTCAAGGAGCATAGCCATTTTGGGGTAGAGGGACTTGGTTGTATTGGCGTTGATCTTACTGAGGGTTCTGGTTTTGAGGAGGCGGCTGCCGATTGTTCCAGGGTTGCTGTGGTTGCCGATTAAGGGGTGCCCTACCTACCGGGCCTTGGGGATTGTTCACTGCACTTACCTGCTCATTGGCTTGGATTCCCTCGGTAACAGGTCCCTGGGGCTTCTTGGGATAGCGGGATTTAGGGGCCTCAAACATAGAGTGGATGGGTGAATCTTTGAGCTGGGTATGGATGAAACGAGCTCGGCTGTATAACTGGTGCATGGAAGCGATGTCGTTCATAGCTAGAATGGCACGGTAGGTGGGTGTGGCATTGGAAATCAGCAATTTAACTTTCTCCTCTTTCGGCATGGGGCATCGGACTTTAGCGACCAGGGCACGCTATCTGTCGGTGTAAACAGCAAACTCCTCATCAGGCTTCATTTTCTCGGCCACTAGATCAACAAACGAATACTCAGGTCCGACCCGAACCTGAAACTGCTGTAAGAATATTTCTTGAACTATTTGAAAATCCTCGGCTTCCTCGGGTGGTAGAGAATAAAACCACTCGAGGGCCAAACCATCCAATGATTTCTGGAACAAGTACGCCATAAGGTGGCAGTCGTACTTGTGCAGTGCAGCCTCATACACAAAATCTTTCAAATGAACATAGGGGTCTCCTACCCCAGAATAACACCGGAACACAGGGAGTTCTGACTGAGGTGGGACCCAGAGGTATTGAAAAGATGGAAGGGGAATGTCCACGACTTTCTGCGGGTCCAATTGTCTCCTTAAGTCATGGAGCTCCTGCTTCATTGACGTCCACTCTACAGGAAATCGGAGGGGGACGTGGTGTGGTGAGCGGGAATGAGAGAGTGAGATCGCTCCACAGAGTAGGCCCGTTCGCGGGGAAGGGGAGCCGGCTCGGCCTGATAGAAGGAAGACATCGGAGGGGACTTGGGCCGAACCTCCAGCGCCGGAAGGTAGCTGAGCTCGGAAAAGTGAATAGCCTGCAGACGGAGGGGTGTAGGATCTGCCACAGCGGAGGGTGCATGTGGCGCTGAAATAATAGGAGCGGAGGAAGCTACCTGTTGGGAAGAATTGTGAGTGGAAGGAGATAAGGGTCGCTTACCTTTGACAGCGGCCAGAAATTCACGGACTTGGTCCGGGCTCAAATGAGGGAGAAGCTAACTAAATTGAGAATGTGGGTCATCCGCCCTAGGAGGAGAAGGAGGGTGGGATTGACCACCGGCAGTAGGAGAGGGCTCAATGTGCCCGGAGAGGATAGCCGCGGAGGGTTGGGCTACATCCTCTAGAAGCCCAATGGGCAGAGAATCATCAGCAAGGATGCAGAAATGGTCCATGTCGAATAGGGGATTATGATATAGCACAATAGATGAAGGGGACTGACTCTATTTTCCTAAACAATGACACATGCACCGCCCCTAGGCAATTAGGGGAGATGGCACTAACCAAACAAATCCTAGACTCTATCACAAACAAGAAGGGACTGTGAGATGAGAAGGGATGCACCGAATAAGCACTCAAGTTATCATGATTAGCGTCCAAATTTTAGAGTTTGTACTTAACCTTTAAATTGATTGATTAATGGAATGTTACTCGGTCAAGTGGGACGCTGATAGGTATGAAATCAAGTCCTTCGGTGTGACTAAGGGTGGCACACAATTCACACACGGGGATGGCTCAAACTAAGGGTACAACAGGTACAACCTGCCCGGAGAACCGCAACGTGCGTACGGTCACGGGGGCTTACGGAGGTCCTCGGGAGGCAGCCCTAGTCAGCCCACAAGTGCTCGCGGGTGAGAGGACTCACTCAGCCAAGGGGGATAGCCTATCAGCACGGATCAATAGTGTATGCACGGGCCTAGGTGCCCAAAATGTATGCAATATCTAACTAATGACAAAACAGGGTGACTAACAGGTCACGGGTAAAGTCGCGGCGGCCAGATTCGCCGCGACTCTATCGCGACCGGCAACCCAGCCGCGATATCAACAGAGTCCTGAAAACTGTAGTCACTTGCAAACACAAGATATACATACTGACCTAACAGGCAATACAAGCATGGAACAACCAAATTAACACAGCTGAGCTCATTGGGTCACACAGAAACCAGCATATGGGTCAAAACAATAACAAGCAATGTGTACCTAGAGACGCGACGTCCTACCACGGAGTGGACTTATCGTGACCTCACCATCTGCCACGACAGGATCCGAAAACCAACAGTAAAACAAAAGGAAAAATCCGAACCCTAGCAGGATTCTAGCAATCAAAAATGCGAGAGTACATGGCACTATGGCATAGAAGAGACATAGATGAATCCACAAAAAAGAAATAAGGTGGACAGAAGGGGAGAGGCACGTACCTTTTGTCGCACCGGCCACCTTAGACGCGGCGAGAACGCGACGATGCCATACGTCACATCTCTGAAAGAGAACAGAATACACCTAACGGGGTTCTAAGAAGGGATTTAAACAATCAAACATGGCAGGTAAACAGGCTAAAAAAAAATCACGAGGCTAGCATTGAAGGTTGTGCGACCCCCAAAACACGCAAATATCTATCGGTTAGAGGAGCATGGAAATAGGAATGTGATCGCCACCTAGATAGTTGCCTAATGATGAAAATAGTATGGGCTAACTACACTAGGAAAGGGAAAGAGAACTGTGGACTTACTGAGATCGCGACGGTCAACTCCGTCGCGATGGGGCTGTAGTCGCGTCGCCCATATAGGGCGCGTCTATACTGTCGCGTCGCCCTTCCCAGTCACGTTCTCTGCAGTGCGGGAGAGATGTGGTTGGACCTTCTTCCCATCCTTCGGCCGGCCAGAAGACAAGAGCTCCTCATGGATGTTGCCTAAGTACCTGCCAAAATAATGAAAACAAGAAAGAAGACCCCTGTTAGAACATATTAAGCATAATATCTATTCGAAAATGAAAAGGAAAGATGAAGCATGGTGGGAACGGACCTAGGGGTGGTTTTTAAACCCCTAGGGTATATGGAAAACATGGGAGGAAAAGGGAAATGGATTCCTATCTAATAAAGCAATAAACATGCATGGAGGGAAAGAAATGAGATGAGAGGAAAGAAAGAGCTTCATATGGAGCGACTCCCTGGCTCCAAATGAAATCCCTGAGCACTGTAGAAGCTTCAGAAGTCGCCCTCCTCAAGCTCCAAGCCTTGTGGATGAAGAAATGAGCATGGCTTGGTGAAGGGAATAGGAGGAAAATGGGAGGAATGGAAGAGCTACGAGCTAATTCCAGGTCACCGAAAATTTTGACAGCCCTTCGGGGTGAAAAAATGGGGTTCCCCTTCTCTGAAGGAGAGGGCCTTGCTTATATAGACTTGGAGAGAGAATATCCCATTTTAAATGATAATTACCCCAAATAAAGGATAAATGTCATTAAATCCAGATTGGGAGAGTCCTGTAGACACCCGATTCTGGCTAATGGGTTGAACCACATTTCTTGTTATCTTAGTAGGCCCCTAATTGGTCACTCACCTTGAGCCCATCATTTGCCTTGTTTTGAGCCCATTAAGCCATTAAAATGCCTTGAAATCCCGCAAGTTATCACTTGAGAGAGTCCTTGGAGCATAATAACTCTTATCTTATCATGTGGTCGGTTGATAATTCTCAAATAATTTGGATTTATTGTCGCGACGCCTCGTAGCGCCGCGTCTCTAGTCGCGACGGTTCTAGCAGCCGCGACAGCCCATGCATTATCCATGCACGTGGGTAATGCTGTCGCGTCAATCCGCCCCGTCGCGTCTTAGTCGCGGCCCTACGATACGTCGCGACAACGACCGAATCCTCTGGCCTTCATAACTACCCCCTATTTATCCTCCTATGAACTTGACTTAATCCTAGGGATTATCCCTGCCCCTTGGGGCGGGATTCTAGCCCTAGGGACTCTCCTAAGGGTTGCTAAGGACTCTCCATCCGATTTTAATAGAGCTTTATCTCCCATTTTGATTTTTAAATCATTTTAAGGAGATAATGTCACTTTTTCTGATCCCAAGCTCTTTATAAGCAAGGCCCCTCCTCAAGGACGAGGAGAGCCTCAATTACCACCCCGAAGGGCTGCCGAAATTCCCTCTCACCCATACTTAGCACCACAGCCACTCATTTTGCCATTTTCCCTTCACATTCCACTCCACAAAGCTACTCTTTTCACCATCAACGGAGCACGGAACGTGAAGAGGGCGACCCCGACGATCTCTTGGAGCGTTTGCACATCCTTGGAGCTATACCCACGCCAGGGAGTCGCCCCAATGGGGCTCATTTTCTTCTTCCTCCCTTTCTCCTATTCCTACATGCATTTTTTTGTTATTTTTAGATAGAGCACATTCACTATCCACCCACGTTTTCCTACACCCATAGGGGTTTAAAACCACCCCAGGTGCGTTCCCACCATGATTCTCCACTTTCTTTCATCTTTAGAATAGATACTATGCTTAACATATTCTAATAGGGTGTTTTCTTTGTGATTTTCTTTGGTTGGCAGGCAAACAAGTGAAATCCACGAGGAGCTCTGGTTCTCTAGTCGGCTGGAGGACTAGAAGAAGGTCTATACCCAATATCTCCCGCATTCAGAGAACGTGACGGAGGAAGGTGACGAGACCAGAGATGCGTCAGTGTGTACTGACGCGACATCAGTCTATCGCGGCGCCCATGGCGACCGCGACACCAGGTCCTTTTTGTTCTCTTTCCTTTTCCTAGTTTAAGTCAGCCACTATCTCATTTTTATTCTTAGGCGACTTGCTAGGTGGCGATCACATCCATGTTTTCATGCTACTAGTTTTAGTATCCATGTCTGTGTCGAGGGGAGTCCAATCCCTGTGATTACACATTTTGGCGATCACGGTGGGACCTTCACTGCCACCCTCGTGGATTCTGACCGTTTGCTTGCCTTGTTTTCCTTTTGTTTGTCACTTTAGTGCCCTGTTAGTCTTTTGTTCTTTGTTTCATGCATATTTTCCTGCTCTGTTAGTGTCGCGACAGATCACGGCGATGTGACTTGTTCGCGTCGCAACAGGGAGACGCGTTCTCAGGTAAGCGCTTGTTATTCCCCATGCCCTCTTTGTCTAATGCCCATGAGATCATGCATCCTCGTTCCATTGCCTATATCATGTATCCTCGTGTTTCTGTCTGTTAGAATCCTGTCAAGGTTCGGATTTTCCTTTCATTTTCATTTGTAAGTTTTCGGTTCCTGTCGCGGCAGCCGCAGAGGACGCGAACAAGTCGCAGCTTGGCCACACGTCGCGTTATCAGGTTTGCTTTGTATGTCATTGTTTTTATCCATGTATCGGTTCCTGTGTGCTTCTTGACCCATGTTGTACCCATTTAGTGTCTCTTGGTGTTTCTTATTTTGGTAGGATAGTATGTTTGAGTTGGGCTGGTGACTCACTGTGTTTTCGGGCCTCTGTTATTATCGCGGTAGCCCGTGCTGTCGCGATAGGGTCGCGGTGTACCCGGCCGTCGCGACTCGGCCCGAGGACTTGTTTTGTCACCCTGTTTGCTGCTTATCCTCATTCTTGCATACATTTTGGGCTTCTTGATCCCTTTCATACGCCGCTCATCCCATTTGTTAGGTTCCCCCTTGGATGAGTGAATCCTCTCACCTACGAGCACTCGTAGGCTGACTCGGGCCCACCTTCCGAGGACCTCCGTAAGTCCCCGTGGCCGTACGCACGTTGCGGTTCCCCGGGCTGGTTGTACCAGTTGTACCCCTTAGTTTGAGCCATCCCTTCGCTTGCGAGCATACCATCCCCTAGTTTCACCGGAGCACTTGAGTCCATTCCTATTAGAGACCGCTTGACCGAGTGACATCTCTTTAATCAATTCATTTAAAAGGTCAAGTTCAAACCTTAAGAAATTTGCGCTTTAAGCATGACAACTTGAGTGCTTTGATCCACCCCTCCTCATCTCAGTCTTTCTTGTTGTGTTAAAGTTTAGGTGTGTCTGTATCACCTTCCCAAATTGGTTGGGGAAGTGCATGCGTCGCTGCCTAGGGAGATCGAGTCAGTCCCCTCCCATCCTGGTACTTTATCATAATCCTTTGTTCACATGGACCAATTTCGCGTCCTTGCTGACGATGCTCTTCCCCTCGGGTTGCTTGAGGAGGTGGCCCAACCCTCTATGGCCACACTCCCGGGGCATGTTCAGCCACTCGTCACCGTAATTCGATCCCGTCCTGCTTCTCCTCCCGGGGGTGATGACCCCCATTCACAGTTCAGTCAGCTCCTTCCCCACCTCACTCCGGATCAAGTCCGAGAGTTCCTAGCTGCTGCCAAGGGGAAACAACCTTTATCTCCCCGGGGTCAAAGCCCAGTCCGACCAGTGGATTCCTCCGCCCACGTCGCTTCAGCACCCCACCTTCCTCCATCTGGGGCGGATCCTACACCCCTCCGCCCTCGAACTATCCATTTTTCAGAACCAAGCTACCTTCCCCCACGAGATGTTCGGCCTCGATCCCCTCCAACCACATATTATACGGCCGAACCAGCTCTCCTCCCTCACGAAAGGTCACACTCATTCGAGCAGCCTCGCTCCCTGGTTTCTGCGCATCAAGTCCAGTCTCCCTCCGACTTCTTTGCGGAGTGGACGAGCATGAAGAAGGAGCTTCATGACCTTCGGAGACAAATTGATCCACAGAAGGTAGCTGACATTGCCCTCCCATCCTTCCAGTACCTCCGGGTACCACCTCAGTCAGAGCTCCCTATGTATCGGCGATATTCTGGGGTAGGGGACCCTTATGTTCATCTGAAGGATTTCGTCTATGAATTAGCACCCCACAAGTATGACCGCCATCTCATGGCATACTTGTTCAGGAAGTCTCTGGATGGTCCAGCTTTAGAATGGTTCTATTCCCTACCCCCCGAGGAAGCGGAGGATTTCAGGATTGTCCAAGAAAGGTTCCTGCAGCAATTCCAAGATCGGGTTGGACCCGAATATTCTTTTGTGGATCTGGTAGCTGAGAAAATGAAGCCCGAAGAGGAGTTCTCCACTTATGCGGATCGGTGGCGTTCACTGGCCGCCAAGGTCCGTTGCCCGATGCCTGAGGAGGAAAAAGTGAAGTTGTTGATCTCCAATGCAACCCCTACCTACCGAGCTATCCTAGCCATGAACGACATTACTACCATGCACCGGCTATATAGCCGAGCCCGTTTCATCCAGACCCAACTAAAGGACTCGCCTATACATTCCATGTTTGAGGCCCCTAAAGCCCGTTATGCCAAGAAGCCGCAAGGCCCAGTCACCGAGGGGATCCAAACCAATGAACAAGTGAGTGCAGTTAGCAACCCCCAAGGCCCAGTAGGTAGGTCCCCCTATACCCAACAAGCCCAACAGCCATGGAACAACAACAACAATAGACAGCCACCTCCCCAAGGACAAAATCCTCCCCAAGATCAGCGCCAATACTCCCAGGTCCCTCCACCTCAAAATGGCTACGCCCCCAGGAAGCCCAATGGACCTAAGAGAGCCCAATACCCTCCATTACCCGAGTCTCTAGCTAATGTCTTTGCAGCTCTCATGTCCCTGAATGCCCTAAGACTCCCTCCTGAGAAGGCAAATTGGAATATGGCGGCCGATCAAACAAAGTACTGCGTCTATCACCGTCATCCGGGGCACAATGTGTCCGATTGTTTCCAATTCTGGGACATGATATATGATCTTCATGAGCAGAACCAGATTGATTGGGCAGAGATGAAAAGATTAATCCAAACTCTGAGGGACCAACAGGGTCAGAGGCAACAACAACAACAACAGCAAAGGCGACAGTAGCCGCAGCAGCAACAACAACAACAACAACAACACAACAACAACAACAACAGTACCAGCCCTTCCAGCAGCAATATCAGCAGCAACAACAACAACAGCAGCCGCAGCAGCCGGCGAATGACCTGAGCATAATCCGTAAACCCATGCCACAACATCAGCCTGCTCCAAACCCCCAACCGGCTCCGCCACCTCCTCCACCCGCACATGTTAACCCCGTCATCCACCATCCACCACCAGAAGCCCAATGGGCCTTCGATGACGAACATGAGGTAGGCCAACTTATGGTCATCTCCCACATTACACCCACTACCCCCGTACCCACATCCACCATGCCTCCTTCCTTCACACCCAACATTGCCACCATCACCTCACCATCCTATTCCCCCGTCACGTCACCCATTGTCCCTCCACCCAACAACATCCCTTCCTCCACCACGCCGGCACCCTTACTGGCCAGCCCTTCTATCTTTGACATCCCTACCCCTCCACTCCACCATAATCTTGCCCTCTGGAGCGGGCGAATGTTCCATCGGATGTACCCTAACGCATCCGTGCCTATGCCAGGTCAACCAAGCCAACAAACCAGCAATCAGCAGCAACAAGACATAGAAGAGATTGATCCGGTCCCAGGGACCCAATATGACATCCTGAAGCACCTTGATCAGACCCCCGCCAAGATTTCCATATTAGAGCTCATTAAGAGGTTGCAGACTCATCAGGACGCCCTAAGGGCCTTTTTGCAAAGAGTCATGGTCAGCGAAGACATGAATCCAGACAACCTACCTTCAGTGCTCTCGATTGTGAACAGAGGACCCACCATTACCTTTTCTGACGGTGAGTTGGCTACCCCGGAAGCCAGAAAAATGCCCTTATGTGTGACACTCACCATAAACAAAGTGGCCGTCGATGCAGCTCTAGTGGACACAGGAGCTTCTATTAATGTTTGTCCTTTAAGCACCCTTAGAGCATGCAACATATCAGAACGTCAACTGCAGCCCACGCCTACCACCATCGCTGCGTATGACAATTCGCGACGTGCCTGCCATGGAGTCATCACTTTACAAGCAGGGTTGGGTCCCCTCGTAATGTCTGTGGAATTCTATGTATTGAACATTGATCATACCTACAAGGCCATCTTAGGGCGCCCATGGATTGAATCGTTAGGGGCAGTGCCATCTACAGCACACCAATGTCTAAAATTCCCCTTCCAGGGGCAGATTGTCAAGGTGAAAAGTGTAGCAACGACACATACAGTGGAAGCGGTTGAGAGAGTATTGCCGTCAGTATGGCCATCCAATAAGCCTGTTATCTCTGTGCTTGATGTCAATTATGCTTGGGCCTACACATTCTCTTCTAACCGCCCAATTGGTTCTCCCCCTGTAGTGGCAGTCAGGAAAGATGTGAGCACGAACACGAAGGGGTGGGATATCATGTTCAGACTGGGTTATCAGTCAGGGAAAGGTCTAGGTGCTCATCTCCAAGGGCGAACCAAGACTGTGGCCAGCACTAAGAAATTCACAAAGCGTGGCCTTGGATATTCAGAATGGGCCACTTTTTCATCTCCTCCACAATCGGACCAGGGACCACTCACCTGGTCCTTATATGAGCACTTTATCAGAGGGCCCATCCAGCCCGGATATAATACCACCATGGAAGCACCAAGATCAGCTTATCAAGCTTTAGAGGAGCAGTGGCCCAACAAGAAGAAGAGAGCTGAGGAGGATACTGAGGACCCGTATCAAGATGATGTCGTCTCATCAGTCAGTCTACTATTTGAAGAATCAGAAGCTGGGGCAAAAGGGCCAGAATTAGAAGACCTCATTTCTGCAGTAAATCGTCTGTTCAGTGAAGAAGATGTGCCACAAGTAGCAGCGTTATCAGCATCAGCAACCACCACCAGGCGACAGTTGCTTGGATTTGGTGAGGAAAAGCAGTCAAATCATTCCCCCCTTTTCATACAGGAGTTCTGGCCAGGGTTCTCCCGGTCTCCCATCCATCTTATTTCATCCATGCTTAATTTCAATCTTGATTTCATTCCACTGCCTCTCCCCTTCATTATTCAAATCTCTCCCGACGCCGTGGAAATGTTCAGTCACCCTTCACCCCTCTTCGTCATTTTCTTTAATGGTTCGGTCCTGTCTTTTTCCCGAAGACATTTAATCTAATGTAATTCCTTTTATTCAAAAAAAAAAAAGAAAATTCAAAATTCAAAAAAAATTTAAAAAAATGTGTGTCCTCCTGCTCCCGACGGCGATCCCCGTCACCTCCCTCCTACTCCTGCTCCCGACGGCGATCCCCGTCACCTCCCTCCTGCTCCTGCTCCCGACGGCGATCCTCGTCACTCCCTCCTTCTCCTGCTCCCGACGGCGATCCCCATCACTTCCCTTCTTCTCCTACTCCCGACGGCGATCCCCGTCACCTCCCTCCTGCTCCTGCTCCCGACGGCGATCCCCGTCACCTCCCTGCTTTCTCCTACTCTCGACGGCGATCCCCGTCACATCTGCTCCCCGGTGGCGATCGTCATCCTTCTTTCACTCAATTCGCGCCTTCACTTGGTGGCCAGACATGGCCATTTCGGGCAATTCGGGTGAGGGGCCTGCTGCTCCCCTACACCCCGATGTTGTTGCCAGCACCCTGAGCTCGGGTGGCCCGCTTCCTCCTCCAGTCCCATCGGAGGACCTTCGCGGACCTACCGCACCCTTTGTTTTCCGTTCCAATAAACCTCTGGACTCTTCTCCAGAGCCTCCTGTAAATATCAAATCTAGCTGAAGTTCAGGGGTAGGTTTTAGTAAGTCCCCGTCCCCGTCTAGGAA
Source organism: Colocasia esculenta (assembly GCA_014218235.1). NCBI lineage: Eukaryota > Viridiplantae > Streptophyta > Magnoliopsida > Alismatales > Araceae > Colocasia > Colocasia esculenta. The sequence continues at coordinate 38,334,629 of CM024762.1, forward strand.
AAAGAAGGGTAGTGGTATACCCCGTAGATATCTCTTAGACTTAGTTCAAAGGTGTGGCACTCTTCTAGCCGTCGAAGAGTTCGTCCAAGAAGCAGTGGTTCTGAACTTAGAGGAGATACCTATAGAGGAAGGGCTAGATGATGGCTTTGGGATATATGAAATTGTAGCCAAAGAGGACCCATTAGACGAGAGCGATGGTGAGATAGAGGATGCTGCTGAGGCGTATGCTAGTGGTATGAGGAGATTCGATGAACCTACCTCAGCAGTCGATGACCTACTAAAGAGGTAAACGTGGGAACAGAAGAGGACCCCAAGCTCTTAACCATATCTTCCAGTCTCCCTCCTGAAGAAGAAGAAGTACTCATAGAGATGTTGAGGGAGTTCAAGGATTCATTTTCCTGGTCCTACGATGACATGCCCGGCATTGACCCCAATATGGTAGAACATAGGTTGATCTTGAAGCCAGGGGCAGTTGCCGTCAAACAAAAGCTAAGGAGATTCCTCCCCCATATTGCTTTGAAGATGAAAGAGGAGATTGATAAGCTACACAAAGCCAAGTTCATCCGTGTAGTCCTCTATCCTTTGTGGGTGGCGAACATTGTCCCGGTGATGAAGAAGACGGAAGAGTGCATATCTGCATAGACTTCCGGGACTTGAATAAGGCATGTCCAAAGGACGATTTCCCGTTACCTCATTTGGATGTCTTGATCGATAATACAGCAGGATTCGAAACTCTATCATTCATAGATGGGTATTCAGGATATAATCAAATTCGTCTAGCCCCGGAGGATCAAGAGAAGACCTCCTTCACCACCCCATGGGGAACATATTGCTATGTGGTCATGCCGTTCGGACTGAAGAATGTCGGCGCCACTTATCAAAGAGCAATGTTGGCTATCTTCCACGACATGATACATATTGATGTTGAGGTTTACGTGGATGATATCGTGGTGAAGTCGCGGACCCGAAGAGAGCATTCCTCCGTACTTGCCAAAGTGTTCCGTCGCGCACAAGAATATCAATTGAAGATGAATCCAAAGAAGTGCGTGTTTGGAGTTTCCTCAGGAAAATTGCTAGGCTTCATAGTTAGTAAACGGGGGATTCAAATAGACCCACACAAGGCCAAGGCAATCAATGAGATGCCTCCTCCCAAGAACATATCGGAGCTTCGAGGTTTGATTGGTCGGCTGCAGTTCATAAGGAGATTCATATCTCAGCACTCTCAAAGATGCCGTCCCTTCTACGAACTGTTGAGAGGAGGAGTCAATTTTGAATGGAACGATAAGTGCCAAGAGGCCTTTGATGAGCTCAAGAGTTATCTTATGAATCTGCCCGTGCTTCAGGCACCTATCCCTGGGAAACCCTTAATCCTATATTTGTCGACAATTGAGGACTCCCTAGGAGCTGTCCTTGCTCAGCACGACGAATCCGGCAAAGAGAGGGCAGTCTACTACCTGTCTAGGCTCTTCAATCCTTCCGAGCTCAAACTCACCACAATGGAGAAAACCTGTGCAGCGCTAGTCTGGGTGGTGCAGAAATTGAAGCACTACTTCCGAGCTCATAAGGTGAGTTTGATTTCTAGAATGGACCCTATTAGGTATCTCCTGGAAAAGCCAGTCCTCGCCGACAGATTGGCACGCTGGCAAAGTTTCCTCTCTCAATTTGATATCTCCTTTATTGTTTAGAAAGCCATAAAAGGGTATGCCATTGCTGAGCACCTTGCTCACCTCCCTCTTCCTCATAGTGATACGGTTCAAGAGGAATTCCCCAATGAAAACCTATCACTTGTCTCTCATGATCCTTTCTGGTCACTCCATTTCGATGGAGCTCTCAATTCTAGGGGACGGGGCATAGGTGCTGTCTTGCTCACCCCAGAAGGGATCACCATTCCTTTGGCTTATCAACTCCAGTTCTACGCCACCAATAATATCTTCGAGTATGAGGCTCTCCTAGCTGGTCTTAAGCTTGCCTACCTCCTAGGCGCGCGTCACCTCAAGATCATAGGAGATTCTCAGCTCGTTCTTCGGCAAGTCCTTTCTACCTATCGCACCCGTGACCCCAAGCTCAAGCCTTATCAAGATCTAGTCACGCTCCTAGCCAAGAAATTCCGTCAACTCATCTACATCCATACTCCTCGCTCTCAGAACATTCTGGCCGATGCTCTGGCATCGTTAGCTTCGTCTCTCTCCTTCCCTCTCAGCCGTAGTGCTGAGACTATCACTATTCAGAGGTTAGAAGCTCCATCAACTCAGGATCCTTGGTTCTTAAACCTTAGGAGCTCTCTAGTTCTGAGGGCAGAGAAGAAAGAAGCGAAGGAGTTATTGCTTGTTGAATTAGGAGAATTGATGGAAGGAGAGAGGCCATGGTACCATGAGATTGAACAATATTGCAGAGACGGTACCCTCCCAGAAGAAGCTGAAGGAGAAGACAGGCGAGCCATCCGTAGAGCAGCATTAAAGTATACCCTCATTGGTGAGGTTCTTTACAGACGCGCTCTAAATGGAATGCTCCTTAGATGTGTGATAGATGAAGAGGCTTGGAAAATAGTGGAAGGATCCCACTCTGGTGAATGCGGAGGACATGTGAACGGTCAAATGTTAGCTAAAAAGATCCTTAGGCAGGGCTACTACTGGCCAACCTTAGAAGAGGACTGTGTCGCCTACGTTCGTAGGTGTGTCAAATGCCAAATCCATGCCAATAAAATCCATGCTCCGTCTTCCTCTTTGCATACGCTGTCTTCTCCTTGGCCTTTCTCCATGTGGGCCTTTGATATCATCGGGCCCCTTGGTGACCCTAATGCTCAGATAAAACAAAAATCCTTCATCCTCACTACTACTGAGTATTTCACCAAGTGGGCCGAAGCAGAAGCATTTGCAGAAATCAAAGGTTCGACCGTGTGTAGATTCATCATGAAGAACATCATTGTGCGGTTTGGAGTACCAGGCAGCCTCGTCACCGACAATGGACCGCAGTTCATATCCCAAGAGCTTCAAGACCTATGTAAGAGATTCAATATTTCCTTGCATCATTCGTCTCCGTATTATCCGCAAGGCAACGGCCAGGCCGAAGCCACAAACAAAACACTTTTGAAAATTCTAAAGAAAACTTGTGAGTCTAATAAATTCGTTGATTAGCCAGAAAAACTAATTGAGGCTCTGTGGGCCTACCGCACCTCCGTACGAACGCCCACGGGGCAAACTCTTTTCTCACTTACATACGGAATGGAAGCGGTATGTCCACATGAAATCCTCATCCCTTCGCTGAGAATTCAGTTAGACAAGGAACTTAATCCTGATGAACATCGGGAGGCGTTACTTACACAACTAGAACTCTTAGACGAACGGCGCCTAGCTGCAGCCGATCATGTGCTTTCATATCAAAATAGACTCTCAAGATCTTTTCAAAAGAAAGTGATTGAGCGTAAATTTCAATAAGGAGACATGGTTTTGAAGCGTATTTTCATAAAACCTGGAGGTCCAAGGTCAAAATTGTCTGCGAACTGGGAAGGGCCGTATGTCGTTAAAGAAGAGTACCCGGGGAACGCGTATAGGCTAGTTAATGCCGTTGGCGATGAACTCTCTCACCCATGGAATGGATTATATCTTAAAAGATTCTACCCCTGATAAACAGTCTTTTGATAACAACACCAGTTGACAGGTAGCCATTTGCCAAGTGTCTCACTCCCTCTCCTACTGGCAGAATAATATTTATGCTCAATCTCATACTCAGCACGGTGACCTAAGGTCATTTCCCCTTCATGTATGGTGTTCTCACTTAGCCCTCGTTTAGGGAAGCAAAGGTCAATTCTCTCCTTACTCGGACAAGGTCTAGGGGCAAGGGGGAGGCTAGCCTGTAAATGTGCAACAGTGTAGACCATGTGTTTGAAGTCTCAAAGAGGGACGGGCAGTTCTAAGAGAAAAGTATATGGCACAAAAATAAAGTGACAAAATGATAAAATGAAGGGGCATGTTAAAGAGTGGCAGTACAGTTCCCCGCGGGACGCCCTTGAGCCCGGTCGCACGCATGCCCCAAGCAAAGAGGAAAATACTGTGGCCCTAAAGTCCCTGGACAACAGATGAATCTCACATGTGGCATACTCGTTGCAAGTTTTACAGGTCAGTAACCCTGACCCTGAGATTAAGTCTTATTACATTTATATTCTTCTTATCCTCCCTAAAATGACCAAAGGATCCCTACGCTTGGTCTGTGTTGGAACATTGACATCCCAGGGGCAAGAAATTTTAGCAAACCTAAGACGAGTATGCGTTGCACATAAACCTTATTCGCCAAAGTGAGATGGAGGTAAGACTCAGAGCTAATCGCTCAAGATTAAGAAGTGTTATTATCAAAAGAAATTTCAAAAAAAATCCAAAATCTCAAAAATCCAAAAAAATCAAAAGATCCCCAAAACCCAAAAAAATCAAAAATCTCAAAAAAGAAAAAAAAAATCAAAAGATCCTCAAAACCCCAAAAAATCAAAAGATCCTCAAAATCTAAAAAAATTATTTAGAAACTGTGTACATATCGCTTTCCTTTAGCATGCATTATTTTCATTCTCTTTTCGCCTATTTTAATAAGGCTCAGCCCCTTGTCAATTACGGAGTTAAGAGTTCTATCATTTTAACGCAAGGGGCTGAGCCTAAGAACAGATCTAACCTGTTCTTCTAAGTGTGTGCAGGAGCAGGCGATTCAAAAGCAAGTACGACGTCACACTCAGAACTCTCTGTCTCTCTCGCTTGTTTGAAACTCGCCTCTCACTCGTGTCAATCACAAACCATTCATTTATCACAAACATTGACATGAAAGTAAAAGCTACGCTAAGCTATGAACAGTGTGTACATGGATAAGGGGGAGGTGGCTCACAAGTCTCCTCACTGTCCACCGCCACTCTCCCCGGATCCCTCACGCCTATCTGGAGGTGGTAGCATCTCGCCACCCCCTCTGCCGTCCTGGGCACTACCCTCGCCCTGCCAGCGCCTCTCCTCCTCCTCGTTCCTCCGCCTGCTGGAGGAACCTGCCAAGTACTGTCCGGCAGAGGCGCCGGTCGCCCTGCTGACGCTCGCACCGCTCCGGCTCCTGCTACGTGAACGACCTATGTCCGTCACGATCTGCTGAAGGCTCCATGCCAGCGTCTGCTGCGCCAACAGCTCCGCGCGCAGCCGGATGATCTCCTCCTGGTCTCCTGGCGGCCTCTGTACTCACAGCACCACCAGCTCCCTCGTCGCCTCCGCGACCTGCGCCTCGGCCGCCTCCGCCCGGGTGCGCAACTGATCCCTCTCTCCTCGGAGCTGGTCTCTCTGACCCTGGAGATCCATCGCGTGCTCTGTGGTGAGCCGCAAGTCTCTCTCCTGCATCGAAAAATCAGTCAATAATCATATTGCTGAAAATAATCAAGCAGAAATTCTTTTTACACTTACCCGCTCCTCCAGGTGCCTCTGAGCCTCCTCGATTCTCAGCACCGCCCCTGCCAGCCGGGCCTCCAGAAGCGATGGAGAGCCCCCTGCACTCCGAGAGGAGGAGGCACCGTCTGCTCCGGCACCCCTCACTCTCTCCAACTCACTCCGTTGCACACAAAAGGTATGTCAGTTTCTAAAATCTGCTTGAGTTAAATCAAAGGCTGAAATTGAACAAGGTACTTACCAGCTCCGCTGTCTACCTCTGAGCTACCTCCCGATCTTGCATCGCCGAGTGAAGCAGGGCTCGGAGCGATGCAATCTCGCCAGTAACATCCACCTGCAATGCATTGCCAAATCATCAGTTCTAATCCATAAATCCAAATTCTTTGAGCCGTGGTTTAGGAGTTTTACCTGGTGTCGGGCGCTCTTGTATACCTTTCCTCTATACTTCAAGGCGTACGCCTGGAGGTAGGCATCGTCGGTGGTCGCGTCCGATCTGACCGCCTTGCCCTTGCACTCCCAATTTTCAATTTGCTCTCGCACCCGCTCACGCCAGTCTGTCGTGTCGTGAAGTCCCCGAAAGCTCCGACCCGGCCGGCGGAAACGGTCCCGGACGGGGAACTCCACGATACTCTGTCGAAGTCTGAGGGAGCACTGGGTCAAGAATAGGTTCAGAGGTAGCACAAGGTTTAGCGCATGCAACCACACCGACCTACCAAAGTAGGGGCGGGCCTGCGCTAACCAAGGCTGTCCCTCATCACCCTCACCCAAATATGGCTGCCAAACCACCTGCAAAAGAGGGTAAATCTGATCAGTCATTAGGCAATTGAATCAAGCAAATAATTTATGCAAAGGAAAAGATTAAGGGTACTTACATCCGGGTAAGAGTAGCTGTCAATGGCCTCCTGTAAGCGCTCCAGCTGGTCGGCAAGGTGGCGGGTGTCTCGACGAGAGTCCCAACGGCGTGCAATGGGCACGAGGCCCGGCCGTGTGAGATCCCCTCTCCCCAGGGCTGGGAGGTGTAGATAGGCCCAAACCTGCAAGATGAAAGACAAGTCAGATGGCAGTTTAAGCAAATGCAGTTTAATTCCAGAAGGGTTAGAGAAGAAGGTGTACCTGAAGGAAGGGGTAGAAACCACTCGTAGACGTCTGCCGCTCTGAGGCGCTCAAGCCGTCGAACTGGTGCGCTAGAAAGGCTGCTCCCCAAGCATACCCCCCTACCTCACCTAGGTCCTCCAGCAAGGGCAGGAAGCGGCAGTGGACTGCGTCGCCTCTCGTGGCAAACAAAAGTCTACCAAGAAAGAGAACGAGAAAGAGGCGCAATTCCAAGTCCGCCTGCTGCCCAGGCTCACTTGCCAACTCTCTCTGGCTGACTCTGGATAGCCTCTCAAGGTACTCATCCTCACTCTCCCCGGCTTTCTTCCCACCTCATACAAACCCAGACTCTCCTGCAATGCTACCCTAGGCACTAGGGAGGACCTACGCTCTACTGGGAGGTCTAGGAGTTGCTCGGCTAGCTCATGATAACAAGGGTAGGTATAGCCGCTCACCGGTCGCCCATAAACCCTGAGCCCTGTGATCCGGCTCACATCCTCCAGACTGGGGATCATGTGCCCCCATGGGAATGCAAAGGCAGTCGCCTCTGTGTCCCATCTGCTCCGCAGAGCCTGGGTGAGGGCCGGATCCACCCTCATCCTCCCCATCCTAAGAATCTCCCCTAGTCCCATCTCCTCTACCCGCTCTCGCTGAAATGGGGGAAACGCTAGGAAGACAGCCAAGACTAGTGTCCAAGACACTCGAGCCCTCATCTCACCCTGCAAGATACATTCAAGTTCAGTTAAAGTTTTTTTTTGTGTGTTCGGGCGGAGTCGCGGTAGCTATGGCGGCCGCGACCTTGTCGCGTCGGTGCGGGGCACCGCGTCAAGGCCACGATAAGGTCACGTCGGCCAGAAGCGCCGCGACATGGTCGCGACGCCCCGCCCCTCCGCGACATCATGTCGCGGCTGGTAGGGCTGACGCGTTATCAGGGCCAAATCGGCCGGAGTTTCCTTTGTTTGATCCGCTTTTTCTTGGGCGTTTCGCCCTACATTGTGCCCTCTAGGGGCTCCGTCTACCTCTATTCTACTATTATTCAAGGTTTCGGGGTCGAGCTACTTACCGTTTTCATGGCCTTCGCCCTTTTCTTCTGTTCCTCCTCCATGTTCACGACCGGGGCCGTCTTCTCCTCCTCCTCCTCCTCCATTCTGACCTCGGGCACCTCCACCTCGACCGGAGGCTCCTCCGCCTGTCGCCGAGAGCTCCGACGCTCCGCTTGGCGCTTCCTCCGCGATGAGCCCTCGTCAATTTCTTTTCCTCCTTCCATCGCAATGGGGGTTGTTTTGGGGTGAGTTTGTGAGCTAGTAAGAAGATTAGATGGTGGGATGGGGGAAGAGTTCAATTGAGAAGATTTGAGTGCTTGAAAGCCGGAAAGGGGGAAGGAGGGGGGCCGTTTGTTTTTGAATGAGTCGGTTCTTGACGCGACGTAGCGGGCAGTCGCATTCATGTCGCGCCCCTCTGGGCCGCCGCGATAGAGTCGCGACACCCCACTGGGCCGCGACATAAAGGCGACACCTCTGACTGTCGCGTCATCAACAGAGCTCATTTGCACATGCAGAAAATTCTGTTTATTCATTCAATTTCAAATCATTACATGCTCTAATCCTCCCTAGCAATCAAACAATGCTATCAAGTTCTTTCCTATCTACCATCTTGTCTACAAGTCGAATCAAATCAACTCAATTGGTTCTCGCCACTGGTTGAATTTTCTTCAAAGCTTCAAGATATTCCTTGGTCACATCATCGTCTTCTTCCACCTCAGCTTGAATCACGCTCATCGCGCATCCCTCCTAGTGGACGACGGTGCTACGCATGTCGCGCTCGTCCTGTTCATCGCCCCTCTTCCTCTCTTGAATGGGCGGGAAGTGCGATAGAAGTGGAACCACCGTGCGAGCCGCACCACATTGGAGATGGCAGCGGTCTGGGTTGTAGGAAACTAGCGCTCCATTGCCCAGCAACCTTAAGGTGAGCCCGGTACGTTGAGGGAGGTGGATCATCCGGCCATGCATGAATCGGGGGCGCATGTCAAAATCCACCACGGTCAGATTTCGGAGGTACTTGCGCCATGCTTGTATGCCCTTCACTTGAGCCGTTTTGCACCAAGTCCGAGTGCTCATATGAAGTCGTCCGCCCACATATGCCAGCGGGTGGTTCAGCATTGTCTTGCACTCTGTGGTCAAATCCTCCGCTGTTTAGAATTGGATGTGCATCCCCATCCATAGCTCGAGGGCGATGACCGATCCATAGAAAGGACCCCCGAGCACTGCAGAAGTCAGACCAGCATACAGAAAACCCAAGACAGCTTGCCCAATTTTCATACCTTCAGAAATAGAGTCAATGATGCTAAGGTTACCAAAAGAGATGGCGCCGTTAGATTCTGGGAAGAGTATGACGCCGCAAATGCATATGGCGGCTGCCTTGGCAATGGCGGTGTAGTTCGTGGTCTTCCGTTTACATTGGAAGTAATCCACTGTGCAATTGGAAGGAGGTGGACGTGCATACCGCTTGTCATGGAATAGAGGTCATTTTTCTTTGTGGTGATGTACGCCAAGATGCTCCATGAATTGATTTGTTCCACTGTGTAGGAGATTGTCAGTTCTTCGCCCCTTTGATAGCGTGGGAGGCCAAGCATGATCTCCAATTCTTCCAAAAGGATCGTTGCTTCAAACTTGGGGAAGACGAACGAGTTGGTTTGTGGATGCCATAGCTCCGCCATGGCCGTGACGCTTTCCCACACATGCACTAGCTTGTTGTAATTTTTGGCCAGCACAAAGACAGTGGACAGCCCCCACTCCTTCAAGTGACCAATAGACGAGGGCGGCAATAGCTCGAGCATAGGCACCAGCCATGGCACCTTTGAGAATCACCGTTGGTCAGGGAGGATCTGAGATAGAAGAAGAAACATGAAGAATGGAGGGGAAAAGAGGAGAAAAGAGAAGAGCAAAACAGAACACAGTGCAGAAAGTTCAGAACTTAGGAAGGGAAAGGCCACTTACTTGGAGTTTCGGGCGCGTGTAGATGTGCCCCGGGATGGCGGAGAGCTGCTTCAGATCGGCGTACGATTCCCTAGCAGCTCTTGGGCCGGAGTAGGGAGGGATGTCTTCTGCAAACGCCGAGTAACTCCTCTTCATGGTTGCAAGAGAAAGAAAAGAGCTTGAAATTGATGAGCAGAGGATGCCAGGGAATTAGCTGTGGGATTAGCACCCCCAACCCCTTGTTTATAGAGTCTAGATAGTTAGAAACCTACTCTAATCCCGTATCTAGGTGTTAGGATAAGACTAGGAAAGGTTTAGGAGTCCTAGTGTTAATCTAGGTGTCCTAGGATAAGTCTTAAGTCCCGGATTCCTGCGTTTTTGGAACTCTGTCCGAGTCGCGACGCCGCGATCTAACGCGACTATGTCGCGACAGAGCGCTGTGACGCTACAAGGTCACGGTCTTCAAGAGTGTCGCGTTTCTACCCGAGTGTTTTTTTTCATTTTCTATGCTTTGTATATGTGTTTCTTTGTTTATATTTATTGAATCCATTTATCATTTTGTGATCATTATGCTTGTTTCTTATTCTAAAAAAAAAAGGTTAGAAAATCCAAAAAAAAAAAACAACAAAAAAGAGAGAAAAGATGTCGTCACAGGTAAGTCAGGTATTGTATTTCTTCTCCTACTCCTCGCATTACTATATGGTATTCTACCTATTATATCATTTCAAGGACCGGTTGGTTCTCAATGTGTTCTGGATTTGAGTTCCCCTTTACCAAAAACGATGATAATCTAGGTGCACATTGTTAATCGTTGGGCAGGCCGCTGAGTTGTCTAAGTTCGGGGACAATGGATTCAGGCCTGCACTGCGGTTGTGGGTAGTCTCTTAACTCTTTCTTATCCAGCTTAACAATATTATCCTTGATATATTTTATATTTTCTCATTTTTATTTGCATTTGTTTTGATGATTTCTTTCATTTTAAACCAGCATGCATCATGTAGGACTTTTGAGCTTTCCTGACTCGTTCAAGACCATTGATGAGCCCTTGTTGAGTGCCCAATCATTCTTCATGTTCCAAAACAAGAAATCTCAATTCCACTCTGAATCGGAAGGGTTGCCTCCGAGTGAGTTGTTTCCGTCAGATTGACAAGAATTTCCCTGTCTGGATTCCCTATCCAATTATTCATCCTACACCTTTGATCCGTTTTGGTTGCGAACCGCTCCCAGGACAGAGTCATGAGTTACCTTCCTGGCACACACATGTCCCTCCAAAACGAAACCTGCAGGCCAATCGGCTAGGGTACCTCTCAATCGAGGGGTTGATCGTCTTCCTCTTTTCTCTTTTCGTCCAGACTTGTGTTCTTCTTAGCATTCAGCTCGAGCAACCAACTCGGGGCTTTCATGAAGATTCCATTTGCCTGTTAGTTAGATCGGGTGTCTCTTTACCTTGGCTTCCACTTTTGAGTCCACTCCGCGTAGTCTCCGTTCCGCCGTCACTTAATGACATCTCCACTCCACTTCCGCTTCGCTCCCTTGCAAAGTGGAGGCCAAGGAGGGGCAATCTGTAGACACCCGATTCTGGCTAATGGGTTGAACCACATTTCTTTTTATCTTAGTAGGCCCCTAATTGGTCACTCACCTTGAGCCCATCATTTTCCTTGTTTTGAGCCCATTAAGCCATTAAAATGCCTTGAAATCCTGCAATTTATCACTTGAGAGAGTCCTTGGAGCATAATAACTCTTATCTTATCATGTGGTTGGTTGATAATTCTCAAATAATTCGGATTTATTGTCGCGACGCCTCGTAGCGCCGCGTCTCTAGTCGCGACGGTTCTGGCAGCCGCGACAGCCCATGCATTATCCATGCACGTGGGTAATGTTGTCGCGTCAATCCGCCCCGTCGCGTCTTAGTCGCGGCCCTACGATACGTCGCGACAACGACCGAATCCTTTGGCCTTCATAACTACCCCCTATTTATCCTCCTATGAACTTGACTTAATCCTAGGGATTATCCCTGCCCCTTGGGGAGGGATTCTAGCCCTAGGGACTCTCCTAAGGGTTGCTAAGGACTCTCCATCTGATTTTAATACAGCTTTATCTCCCATTTTGATTTTTAAATCATTTTAAGAAGATAATGTCACTTTTTTCTGATCCCAAGCTCTTTATAAGCAAGGCCCCTCCTCAAGGATGAGGAGAGCCTCAATTACCACCCCGAAGGGCTGCCGAAATTCCCTCTCACCCATACTTAGCACCGCAGCCACTCATTTTGCCATTTTCCCTTCACATTCCACTCCACAAGCTACTCTTTTCACCATCAACGGAGCACGGAACGTGAAGAGGGCGACCCCGACGATCTTCTGGAGCGTTTGCACATCCTTGGAGCTATACCCATGCCAGGGAGTCGCCCCAATGGGGCTCATTTTCTTCTTCCTCCCTTTCTCCTATTCCTACATGCATTTTTTTTGTTATTTTTAGATAGAGCACATTCACTATCCACCCACGTTTTCCTACACCCATAGGGGTTTAAAACCACCCCAGGTGCGTTCCCACCATGGTTCTCCACTTTCTTTCATCTTTAGAATAGATACTATGCTTAACATATTCTAATAGGGTGTTTTCTTGTGATTTTCTTTGGTTGGCAGGTAAACAAGTGAAATCCACGAGGAGCTCTGGTTCTCTAGTCGGCTGGAGGACGAGAAGAAGGTCTATACCCAATATCTCCCGCATTCAGAGAACGCGACGGAGGAAGGTGACGCGACTAGAGACGCGTCAGTGTGTACTGACGTGACATCAGTCTATCGCGGCGCCCATGGCGACCGCGACACCAGGTCCTTTTTGTTCTCTTTCCTTTTCCTAGTTTAAGTCAGCCACTATCTCATTTTTATTCTTAGGCGACTTGCTAGGTGGCGATCACATCCATGTTTTCATGCTACTAGTTTTAGTATCCATGTCTATGTCGAGGGGAGTCCAATCCCTGTGATTACAAGTCCCACAACCCCAAACTGCGACCATGGGGGTTGGGAGGTTGCATGGGATAGAGATAAGGCCATGGGAGGATAAAGTGGAAGTGGTTGTGGAGGCTGTTTCCGCGGCTGTAGTCGTGACATATCGTAGGGGCATAACCTGGAGGAACGCAACGGCCGAAGGCGTCGCGACTGGGAAGCCACGTAAATGGATATGCATGGGCTGTCGCGACGGCCAAAGGGGGCGCAACAAGATGAAAGCGTCGCCACGATATGTCGCGTTAATGAAAATCGATTATTCTCAATAAATGGCCAATCAAATGGGAGAATGATAGGCAATTAAGGCACAAGGACTCCTTTAAAAGGATAATGGACGGGATTAAATGAGATTGGGCTTCTTAATGGGCTCAAAGCAAGGCTAATAGTGGGCTCAAGGTGAGTGACCAAATAGGGGCTCACTAAGATGACAAGAAATGTGGTTCAACTCATAGGCCAGAAATGGGTGTCTACAGACGTGAGAGATGGGACCAGTTCCACGAGTTGGTTCAGGGCGAGCTCAGAGTTTCTCAGTACCACCAGAGGTTTGTCAGGTTGTTGAGGCATGTTCCTCATGTCGCAGGCAGCGAGCAGGCGTGTGCAGAGAGGTTCATAGCAAGACTGAGGCCAGACTTGAGGTGGGGTGTGACAGCTCACATGTGTACCACCTTGGGAGAGGCCGTGGCGAAGGCCACTGCCTTGTCGAGGGAGACGTGGCAGCCCCAGCAGCAGCAGCAGCATGAAGGAGCCTCTTCCAGGTCCTCACCTTACCAGCATCCCGCCGGGAGCCGCGGTAGCGCGACTTCCTCTTCCTCAGGCTCGGGTAGTTCCGACAGCTCCAGAATTCGCTCACAGTTCAGGAAGTTGTCTACTCGCAGGGGCTGACGGAGCCGGCAGCAGAGGCGTCAGTCCAGGTTTGCAGAGCAGTCGGTCCAGCAGGGAGCTGAGCAGGGCAATCAAGAGGCAGTTTGCTACACCTGTGGCTTATTGGGCCACTTCTGGAGGGATTGCCCCACGGGGCAAGCCCCGCAGCAGTAGTAGCCACTTCAGTACGTGCAGCAGCTACCCCAGTACCAGTACCCTCCCCAGTAGCAGACACCTCGTCAGCAGCAGCAGGGGCAGCACCAGCGACAGGCTCAGCAATTTTCGCAGCCGCAGCAGTACCAGCCGTACCAACAGTAGCAGCAGTTTCCTCAGCACTAGCAGCCACCGCAACAGCAGTAGCCCCAGTAGGCGCCGCAGCATGGGTGTGGTCGTGGTCACGTGATGGCACTCACCCAGGAGCAGGCAAAGGCGTCAAACCTGGTTATAGGTACTCTACCTATCCTTGGCAGAGCTGCTCGTGTTTTGGTTGACCCCGGTGCTTCTTTGTGTTTTGCTTCCGAGGAGTTTTATGAGTCCCTGGCTTGTCACACATCTAAGAGGCAGTGTGACGTGATGGTTGATCTCCTGTCCGGTGACTACATGCGTTCTTTTGGTTACCTGGAGGGCATGATAGTCGAGGTTGAGGGGCACCAGTTGCTGGCCAGGTTGTATGCGTTGCAGCTTCGTAACTTTGACGTCATCCTGGGCATGGACTGGTTGGAGGCTCACTCAGCCGTGGTTGATTGTCAGTGGAAGACCGTTCGGTTTGAGATACCTGGAGTGCCCGTTCTCTGCTTTCGAGGTATCCGGTCTACCCATCGGCCATTCATTTCCCTGTGTAAGGCTCGTCGTTTGATCCGTGATGGCTGTGTTGCCTACCTTGCTTCGGTTTGTTCCTTGGAACCTAGAAGATCTTCAGTTTTTGATGTGCCAGTTGTTTCTGAGTTCTCTGATGTCTTCTCAGAGGATCTACCTGGTTTACCACCTGAGCGAAAGGTGGAGTTCTCCATTGAGCTTTTGCTCGGTACGATGCCCTTGTCCAAGGCACCCTACCGGATGGCTCCGGCGAAGTTGCGCGAGTTGAAGCGCTAGCTACAGGAGTTGCTTGAGCTGGGCTTCATTCGTCCGAGTCGTTCGCCGTGGGGAGTGCCCGTTTTGTTTGTGAGGAAGAAGGATGGTATTCTACGTTTGTGCATCGATTATCGGCAGTTGAACCAGGTTACTGTGAAGAACAAGTACCCGCTGCCGAGGATCGATGATTTGTTTGATTAGCTGCAGTCGGCCAGGGTTTTCTCGAAGATTGACTTGAGGTTCGGTTACTATCAGATGCGGATCAGAGAGTCAGACATTGGCCTGATAGATTTTTGGTCTAGGTACGGTCACTATGAGTTCGTCGTGATGATGTTTGGACTGACGAACGCACTCGTGGCATTTATGGATTTGATGCACAGGGTGTTCGGTGAGTACCTAGATTATTTTGTGGTTATTTTTGTTGATGATATTTTGGTTTACTCGGCTTCTGAGGAGGAGCACGAGGAGCACCTGAGGATCGTGCTGGATTGCCTGCGGAGTCACCGCCTTTATGCCAAGTTCAACAAGTGCAAATTTTGGCTGAGGGAGGTGCACTTCCTTGGGCACGTGATCTCAGGTGCTGGTGTGGCAGTGGATCCTGTCAAGGTGGAGGCAGTGTTGTCGTGGGAGCAACCCACGCCAGTGTCAGAGGTTCATAGTTTTCTGGGTCTTGCAGGCTACTACCGGAGATTCATTCAGGATTTTGCCAGGATCGCGGAGCCGTTGACCAGGTTGACGAGGCAGGACGTCAGATTTGTTTGGTCAGAGGACTGTGAGCAGAGCTTCCGAGAGCTGAAGATGAGGTTGACTTCAGCGCCAGTGTTGGTCTTGCCGTCCGGCAGTGGAGGCTTCGTGGTCTACACCAATGCGTCGAGATCAGGTTTGGGTGCCGTGCTGATGCAGCATGGTGGGGTTGTTGCCTATGCTTCTCGACAGCTCAAGAAGCATGAGGAGAACTACTCCACCCATGACTTGGAGTTAGCAACAGTGGTGTTTGCTCTCAAGTTGTGGAGGCACTATTTGTATGGAGAAGCGTTTCAGATCTTCATTGACCATCAGAGCTTGCAATATATCTTCACCCAAAAAGATTTGAACTTAAGGCAACGCCGATGGATGGAGTATTTGAAGGACTACGACCTTACCCTCTCCTATCATCTAGGAAGGGCTAATGTCATGGCCGATGCTTTGAGTAGGCGCGTTCACTTGAGTTCGCTGATGGTCAGAGAGTGGAGGTTGTTCGAGGAGCTATCCCAGGGAGCGTTCTACCCGTCGAGGAGCAGAGAGCATGTTGTGGCGTCCAGTTTGTTAGTTTGGCCATCAGTGTTCAGGCAGGTGTTGTAGGCACAGCGGGCAGACCCACAGTTGGCAGACGTTTTGTAGATGCCAGATGTCGAGCTTGACGAGGACAGCGAGGTCAGGTTCAGAGGCCGGTTGTACGTTCCTGAGGAGGCACGCCAATCGCTTTTGTCAGAGGCTCACAGGTCGAGATATGATGTTCATCCTGGCTCCACCAAGATGTACCATTGCTTGAAGAGGTTCTTATGGTGGCCAGGAATGAAGAGGGGCATGGCAGAGTTGGTCAGTGGACAGGTTAGCCAGGCTGTACGTGGATAGAGTCGTTCCATTGCACGATACTCCAGTTTCGATTGTCTATGACAGAGATCCGAGGTTTACATCAGGGTTTTGGCACAGTCTGCAGAGAGCACTGGGCATAGAGTTGAGGTTGAGCACAGCATATCATTCGCAGTCAGATGGGCAGTCAGAGAGGACCATTCAGACTTTGGAGGATATGCTGAGAGCATGATATTTGGACTGGAGTGGCACTTGGGAGTCGAACCTTCCGATGGTAGAGTTCGCCTACAACAACAGTTACCACTCGAGCATCGGAATGGCACCATATGAGGCTTTGTATGGTCGCCCATGCAGGACACCTCTTCACTAGTTCGAGGTTGGAGAGAGGCAGATTTTGGGACCAAAGTTAGTGCAGTAGTGTGCAGATACAGTCAGGCTGATCAAGCAGAGGCTACAGATAGTGCAGAGCCAGCAGAAGAGTTATGCAGACAGCCGCAGGAGATCGTTACAGTTCAGCGTTGGTGACCTTGTTTTCTTGCGGGTCTCGCCGACCAAGGGTGTTATGAGGTTTGGTAAGAAGGGAAAGCTTAGTCCCAGGTACATTGGGCCTTTCCCTATCTCAGAGAGGGTTGGCAAGGTGGCATACAGGTTGAGTCTTCCGGCGGAGCTGGAAGGTGTGCATAGTGTTTTTCACATTTCGCAGCTCAAGAGGTACGTCGCAGATCCTTTGCATGTGTTGGACTACTCACAGCTCGAGGTAGCGCCAGACTTGTCAGTGCCAGAGTACCCGGTCAGAGTTGTCGACCGTAGAGTGCAGTAGTTGCGCCGGAAGTAGATTCTGCTGGTGAAGGTCATTTAGCAAAACCGCGTTGGTGGCGAGGCCACCTGGGAGCGCGAGGATGAGATGCAGGAGCAGTTCCCTTATTTGTTTGATTGATTGGTATGTCTTCTCCCTGTACTGCTTTCCGATTTGAGATCGAGTTGTTTTTATTTCGAGGACGAAATGCCTTAAGGTGGGTGGGATGCAAGACCTGACCCCCTTGGGACCTTTGGCCCTATCCTCAGGGTCGTGACAGGTGCCCTGGCCGCGACTTGGTCGTGCCAGATCGACCTGTCGTGACAGAGTTCGGTCACGCCGTCCCCGGCCGACGCATTCCTGTCGCGACGGGGTAGCCGTCGCGTCCTTGTCGCAGAGTCTGAAGGCGTCGTGACTACTTTTCTGACAGACGTGACTGCTGTCCTTTCTGTCAGAACGGCTTTGTCGGGTATCAGGCACGCGCAGCGTTGACGCGGCCTGGTTAGCCATCGTGATTGCTTTTCCGTTTTCGAGGTTTGACCACCTTTTTTGGGTCGCGCCCGGGGCGGCCATCGCGACATGGTCGCATCGCCTATGGGTGTCACTACACGTCAGTTGTCGCGCCGGGTCGGCCGGTCGCGTTCTGGGGGCCGTCTGTTTAAAATCGAACGCCGCGCCCCATTCTCCCCCTCACCCCTTCCTCTCCTTCTTCTCCCCCTCTCTTTCCCTCCGAGCTCCCCTTGCATTTTCTTGGTGTTCCTTCGAGCTCGAGGCATTCATGCTAAGGAGGGTGTCATCCCGTTCGTGCAGGGGACGTGGTCGTGTCGTTTGGAGCAAGGAGGAGGCTGCCATTCCTACGAGAAGGCCCCAACGGGTTTGCTGTTCGTGTAGAGGAAGGGACCCTTGATCCTCTCGCCCTAAGCATGCTCCCCTCCCCTTAGAGATGGTGTTTCCTCGTGGTTTGTGATTTTGGGAGAGTGAGGATCCATGCTCGTGGTTGAGTGAGTTTTCCCCCTTCGAGCGTAGATTCTTGTTAAATCCATGTTTGTGGGGTTGTATGGGTGGTTTGCATGATTTACAGCTTTCAATACATGTTAAGCATGCTCCCCTCCCCCTGTGGAATGCTTGTTTTGTGTTTTTGGGGAGGTCTCCGGAAGAAGTGCTCTGAAACCCCCCTCTGCTGAAGACGCGACCATTATGGAGGTCGCGATCTTGTCGCGATGTCCTGGCCGGTCGCAACAGGACTGTGACGCTCTTGAGTGTCGCGACCTGGTCGCGATGGATAAGGCCGCCGCGACAACATCGCAACAGGGTAGGGCGTCGCGACAGCCCGATGCGTCGTGACTTCAACCGAGAGACAAGTTTTGGTCTTCGACGTTTCCGCTTCTTTTACTGTACTCGTGGCACCTGTTCTAGTTTCCTAGTACAGTCTTACACTAGTTTTTCGCCCGGTGCGCGGCACTTGAGGGCTTGTTCTGTGTGAGAGGTTGTTACCATTGCCTGGGACCCCCGTCCTCGGGAGCCTGTTGAGGGAGTACTCCGGGCTACGAGTGTACTCGAGTTGGCAGCCCAGCAGGCGGACTCTGGAGCTAAGAGGAAAACTGTGGTTAGGACATTGGCGTTGAGTCACTTGCAGAGCTCTCGTGGTTGGTCTGGGATGCCGAGGACGGTTAGGAGTTCTACCCGGCACAGGCCAACCAGTGTTGTTTCTCACTGCCTCGCTCCTTGCGGCCCCAGAACTGCTGGGAGAGGTCAGGCATGGGACCGTAGTCCGGACAGACTACAGTGATTACTGTTGTGTACTTTGTGTCCTACCTCGCTCTGACGAGACATGAGGGTCAGGACCTGGGTCGAGGGTAAGACGTCGATGGGCGCGCTTGACCTTTGACTAGTGGTAGTGTTTTCCGTAGCTAGTGCTCCTTGTCCAGACGGAGTCCCCTCTATCTATGTTGACTAGCCTTGTGGTGGTCACAACGAGCAGTCGTACGGAGTTTCTGACCACGTTGTGTTCTCATACCGCGCTAGTTGTAGCTTCGCTTCCGCACTTCTATTCGTCGGTAGAAGATATAAATTGTTGTTATTTAATTGTTATATATCCTTCTACTTGTTAGAGCCAGTAGGTGATTGGTAGTCCCTACTGAGCTTCTGTTGTGAAGCTCATCCCTCTTTTTCTCAAGTGAGACTTCTCAGCAGTGACAGGGCACGTGCCGGGAAGAGGAGACGGGGCGGTAGTCGAGGACCCCGTAGCTAGTAGTGGTCCCCCTTTTCCAGTGTACGTCACCCTCGCGGTATGCCCCTAAGGGATTTGTTCTTCCCCTGTTTTTTACTTGTACTAGCGTGTGTGCGTTGTGGCTGTACTTAGAGCGGTACGCAGCGGTCTCGCTCTCTTTCCTATTTCCGCTTGTATGCTTCTAGTTTAGCAGTTGACGTTTACTTCCGTTACATATCCTATTAGATATATATATATTATTGCCCTTTTGGGTCTCCGGATCCGTGGGCGGCGACCGCAAAAATCGGGTCCTCGGCGTGGGCCGAGGGTCGGGTTCTTGGGTCGTTACACTAACCACTTAAATACTCTTTCTAAGACCCTTGGGGATGAGTTTACCATTAGTTGGGGTCGTGAGGAGGATTGCTTGAGCACCAGAGGAGGAGGAGATCGCCCCAACCAGAGCCATCTCCCCCTACCTGTGTTCTGCAACAATATGTATAAGACTCTTCTTAGCATCGACCAAAGGTAGGTTATCTCTGGCCAAACTTGAAAAAATCATACACTGTTCATCGAGTCAACTTTCATATGCACTTCTTTTCCTTAATTTTCATCGAGCATGCATCGTGTATTAAGCGTTTTCCAAGAGTCGTGCATGAATAGGGCTTTTAGAGTTTGTGTCGAGTTTAACGCATCTCGAGGCCAAATCATGTGAAACCAAAACCATAGTTCTCTTTTACTCATCATACCCAACAACTTTCATGTTCATACTTTTGTTCTAAGAACCCTAGATCTTGAGTTATAAGCGTTGCATGCATGACTACACCGTTTTTACCGTTTTCAGTTTATACCCTAAAACGTGACCAGACCAGACGTCGTGCTTTACGGACCGGTATTGTGACAGGTCAATGGTCACATTTCTAATCGATTTGACCAGGTTTGACACCTCAAACTATGCGCCGCATAGTATTCAGTGCATGTCTAAATTGCGACCGTGGACTCCGTCGCAATTTGGTATGTTTTCTCGCCCATGAGTTTATGTTATTTTTATATTCGGGTATTTTTGAAAAGTGCATGAACACGACCGTCTATATCGTCGCCTGTTTGAATCGATGCCTTCTAAATGCATCGTACATACCCGTCGCGATTTGAACGCGGCATGTATGACTGCCGCTATTTAGACCGTCGATTGGGGTCTTTGTTTAACTATTTAACAGCCTTGTTAAAAGCGACGACTGAACTCTTCGTGTATTTGAAAGCCTATCCGAGACCTATTTTACTCAGTCTAGAGTGTAAGGATTGCATGTTATGGTTATAGTCGTGTACATTCTGTTCAGTGGCTTAAAACCTGTTAACCCATGAATAAGTCATAACAATTTGAAATGTATTCTAATCGTTCTTAATTGCTTGATCTATTTCTCTTGAGATTGATATGTTCATCTTACTGATCTAGCTTGTTAAAGTGAATGAATATCTTGCTAAAATACTGAAAGGCATGCCCTTCATCTTGAAGAACTCAAAGATCAAGATGTCTGTTTAGCAGCAAACAAGGATCAATCTACTGAATTGTGGCACAGAAGACTAGGTCATTGCAGTATAGATGGGATGAGAAAATTACTAAAGAAAAATCTTGTGGAAGGACTACCAAAGGTCAGTGCAAAAATGGAAGGTGTCTGTAGACCTTGTGCTAAGGGAAAGCACACCAAGAGCTCCTTCAAGTCAAAGACAGTAGTAACAACCTCAAAACCCTTAGAACTCCTTCACATGGATCTATTTGGGCCAATGAGGACTACCAGTCTTGGAGGAAAGAACTTTGGATTTGTCATAGTTGATGATTACTCAAGATTCACATGGGTATCATTCCTAGAGCATAAAGATGACACATTTGAAAACTTTGTTAGTTTCAGCAAGAAAGTCCAGAAGGATCAGAAGTTCAGCATTGTTTCTATCCGATCAGATCATGGTGGTGAATTTCAAAATGAAAAATTTGCTAAATTCTGTGATGATCAGGGGATTGAGCATAATTTCTCAGCACCAAGGACACCACAGTAAAATGGAATTGCTGAAACAAAGAATAGAACCCTATTGGATATTGCAAGAACAATGCTATCTGAATATGATCTGCCAAGGTATTTTTGGGCCGAAGCAGTCAACACAGCAAGCTACATTATCAACAGAGTAATGATCAGGCCAATCCTAAAGAAGACTGCATATGAACTGTTCAAAGGAAAGAAACCAAAGATCAGTCACTTCAGAACATTTGGATGTCCTTGCTTCATCCACAACAATGGAAAAAGGGACATTGGTAAGTTGGATGCCAAATCAGATGAAGGCATCTTCATAGGGTACACCTCTAAACCCAAAGGCTATAGAGTTTTTAATAAACGTACCTTATTAATTGAACAGTCTGTACATATTATTTTTGATGAAACTAACCCTTCCTTGAGAAATGAAGAAGATAGTGATAATTATGATGCAGATGTACTGTCCAAGAAACTGAAGAATACATCAATCGAGGACAAGGATGATCCACCACTGGAAGATATGCAACAAAAGATAATTACACATGAAAATCTTCCAAAGGAATGGAGATATAAGAAAGATCACCCACTCGAAAATGTTATTGGTGATCCATTTGTAGGGGTAAGAACAAGAGGTAATGTAATTTCTTGTGATTACCTAGCTTTTGTTTCTCAAATAGAGCCTAGGACAATCAATGAAGCTCTTACTGATGAATCTTAGATAATAGCCATGCAAGATGAACTAAATCAATTCAAGAGAAACCAAGTATGGTCACTTGTTCCTAGACCATCAGACCATCCAGTCATTGGCACCAAATGGGTGTTCAGAAATAAACTGGATGAAACTGGTGTAATCTTAAGAAATAAGGCCAGATTGGTAGCTCAAGGCTATTCTCAAGACATAGATTTCGATGAAACCTATGCACCTGTAGCTAGACTTGAGGCTATTAGAATACTACTTGCATATGCATCAGCATTAGATTTAAAACTATTTCAAATGGATGTCAAATCTGCATTTCTAAATGGTTTCATAAAAGAGGAAGTTTATGTGGAACAACCCCCGGGTTTTGATGACACAGAATTTCCTAATCATGTTTTCAAACTTCATAAGGCATTATATGGTTTAAAACTAGCACCTAGAGCCTGGTATGAAAGGCTTAGTTCATTTCTTTTAAATCATGGTTTCAGTAGAGGTCAAGTAGATAGCACTCTTTTCATAAAGTCAAAGGTCAAACACATATTACTGGTTCAAATTTATGTAGATGATATTATTTTTGGTTCTACTGATGAATCTCTTTGCAAGTATTTTGAAAAGTTGATGCAGGGAGAATTTGAAATGAGTATGATGGGAGAACTTAATTACTTCATTGGATTACAAATCAAACAAGGAAAGGAAGGAACTCACATCTGTCAAGGCAAGTACACAAAAGAACTCCTGAAGAAGTTTGGATTCGAAAATACCAAGCCACTGTCAACACCAATGAGCACATCAACGAGGATGGACAGTGACAAAGATGGTAAGAAAGTAGATCAAAAGATCTACAGAGGTATGATAGGTTCACTACTCTATTTGACAGCTAGTAGACCTGATATCTTATTTAGTGTATGCATGTGTGCTAGGTATCAAGCAGATCCTAGAGAATCACATTTAATTTATGTAAAAAGAATATTTAGATATTTAGCTAGAACTTATGACTTAGGTCTGTGGTATCCAAAATCTTGTGAAATCAATTTAGTAGGATACTCTGATGCTGACTATGCTGGATGCAAAGTAGATAGAAAAAGCACCAGTGGTGGTTGTCAATTTCTTGCAGGATGTTTGATATCCTGGTCTTCAAAGAAACAAAATTCAGTGGCACTGTCTACAGCTGAAGCTGAGTACGTAGCTGCTGGAAGTTGTTGTACACAACTCTTATGGATAAAGCAACAACTTGAAGATTTTGGATTAAATATCAAATCAATCCCACTGTTGTGTGACAACACCAGTGCCATTAATCTTACCAAGAATCCAGTTCAGCATTCAAGGACCAAGCATATTGAGGTTAGATATCATTTTATTCGTGATCATGTAGCAAATGGTAATATTGAAATATCTTTTATTGATACAAATGACCAGCTAGCAGACATCTTCACAAAAGTCTTGCCTGAAGAGAGATTCACATCTCTTAGAAGGGAACTGGGCACGTGCAATTTGTGAAAAGAGTCTTGTTGAAAACTGGCATATAAATTTTTTCAGACTTAAACAATTTTTCTCTCCATGGCTTTAAGCAAAAATAGCAATATTATCCCTCCTGGTCGCTCATTTATTGCAGTCAGTTTGAATAGTCAAACTTGTTTGTCGCTTTCTGCCGCCTTTTGGCGCCTCACTTTCCTCAGCGCATTTAATTATTCATAAAATCGATGAGAGAACGATTCGTATCCCATCTTCTACTTTTCCCCCTTTCGTCTGGTTGCTTGAGCCGATGCCCTAGCAATTCCAACATCGACTCTCCGCTAAGTTTGAAGCTTCTCTCATCTTCCCACAAAATTTCTTGAGGGCTTTCACTCCTCCTTCCTTCTCAACCCTCCAGAAAACCTCCTCAACAGACTCCATGGCCGCATCCACCGTTTTCGGGAGTTTGGGTGGCTACAGCGCCGAGTTTCTTGCTCCTGAGCAGCAGGAAAGGTTCACCTTTGTGAAGACTAAAGTCTGTGGAAATAAGGCAGTGGATATAGCAGATCTAGAGAAGAATGGCATGCACTGTGTAATTAAAGCAATGAACAGAATGCAGTGGATGGGAATCACCACCCTTTCCGAGGTAAGTTATCCAGATCTCGTAAAGGCCTTTTATGTTTGTCTGAGAACAGAGGAAGACAGGTCCCTGATTTCATCTGTCAAGGGAACCCAGATCAAGATAGATCATGAGTTGTTACACTCATTGTTTGGGGTAAAGACATCCGGGCACAGTGGGGTTCACACCGTGGACGCTCAAGTTAAAGGTCTTGGTATTGTAGGACCGGGATTCAAATTGAAAGATGGTAAATTAGACATTAACCAACTGAATGCTTTCAACCGCCTCCTCCATTTCATAGTCTGTCAGATTTTGGTTCCAAGAAGCGCCACTTTCTCCACCTGTACCAAGGCAGACTCAGACATAATGTTCTGGGCCATACAGAATAAGGACATCAATATGGCCGCAGTGATGATTGAGAGGATGAGATTTGCCCGTGATCAAATTTGGGATACAAAGAGCAAGCTCAATGTCTCTTTGCCTTATGCTCATCTGCTTACCAAAGTTTTCAAGCATTTTGGTATTGATCTGACAGGAGCTGTAGTTGAGAAAATGGGCCAATCAATTAGGTCCAGAAATCTAAGGAAGAGTGGTTTCTCAGTGATTAATGGTGTCTGGTCTAAGACCTCAGTAGCAGAGGGAGAGGCCATCATAGTAGATGTTCAGGAAGAAGCAGCAGAACCAGCAGCAGAACAACTAGCAGCGGATCAAGCAGTAGCAGAACCAAGAATAGAAAGTGAGCCAGCTGAATTAGCAGAACCTCCATCCTTACCAGCAGAAGTTGTGCCAGCAGTACCAGTAGAATCAGTAGCAGCAGAATCAAGAGCTGCAGAGCAAGCAGGGTCATCCCCTTTAGTAATTGAATCTCACCCTCCAGAAACTCCAATAAGAGAAGCAGTGGTAGGTGCAGCAGACACTTTGTCCACCTCCATTGTTACCTCTATCCTAAGAGAGGTAGTGGACTCTGTTCTCACCACCCCAGTCACCTCAGAGACTGGTGGAATTACAGAAGAAGAAGAAACTGTGGCATCCGGCCACATTGAAGAATCACTTGCTATACCAGTTCAAGAGGAGCAATCAGATGCTCCTGATAATATTATTTTGGAAGAGGATGCTCCCATTCAGGGGGAGCAAGAGCCAATGGAAGAGGATGTTCCTACTCAGGGGAAGGAACATGACAGTCCTCCAGTCTTTGATCTTAGAGATGGGGAGACAGCCAGCTCCTCTGATTCTGATGATGATCAGCCTCCTCCAGCTTCAGAGGCTAGGTAGAAATGGAAAGAAGTGGAGCCCGAAGTACCTCTCTTATCAAATGCTCCACATGAAAGGCTAATGAGGCAGAAGATTGTGATAAATTTGAAGCCTGTGATTGAGAGACTTGATGCCCAAGGAACTATTCTTTGTTCTCTCCAATCGGATGTATCCTCCATCTTCATGAACCAAGCTTCAGCTTCAAAGGAAATTTCCAACATCAGAAATGCCATGAAGTGGTTCAACAAAGAAATGGGCAGCATGAAGAATATGCTGAGTGAAATCCTGAAGGTGGTTGGAGCCCAAGCTCCTCCTCCTCCACCTCCTGCAGCCCAAGTTCAAGAGTCAGGGCCTCCACCAGCAGCAGCAGAGGCAGAAGTTAATATGTAAAGGCCATCAGGGCCAGCTGACCAGGTTGAAGGGCCAGCTGAGCAAGTGTCTGGGCCATCAGGGCCGTTGGAGAGTGGATCTGTGCAGGCAGAGGTTGAAGAAGAGACCTTGGCACCTGAGCCCCCAGCTCCTTCTCCTCCCTTTCACACACCTGTTCCTCCTTCTCCACCATCAGCTCCTACAGCACCTCCTGCTCCACAAACCTTCAAGAAGCCTCAATCAAGACCCGTTTCCTCTCCAACACCATTTCAGTCCACCTCATCTCCTGCCTCCTCTACTCACATTCCTTCTCCTTCATCTACCCTTGAGGCCCCTCCAGCATCCTCTGCTGGAACTTCCTCCTCCTCTGGTCCCTCCTCTGGACTAGTTGATGACCACCCTACTACTTCTCACTCATTCCTTCACCCTTCTCCTCCACCCTCTTTCATCACTATCATCCCTGAAACAGCTCAACTTGACTCTCCCTTTATGGAAAAGATAAAGGATGAGTTTGAGGCAGGCATTCTCAGGGCAGTGTTGAAGGTTGGGGAGCATATCCATAGGGCAGAATCTTCTAGTCCTGTCCCCAAGAAGAGGAAAATTTCTTCTACTTCCTCCATTTCCTCTGATTCTAGATATCCTCCCTTGTGGTTCTCTCTCACAGTGGACAACAAAAATAAACCAATGTATAGAGAATATCTTTCCAAGGTCGTTTTTGCCACTATCATTAACCTTCCCTTTCTAAATCTCACAGATCATTTGAACATCATTTTACCATACACTTCTCTTTCTAAATCCGAAAAGTCCAAAATCTTCTCTCTTGCCCACTCCAAAACTGAAGTGCAGTGGGGCAAAAGTCACAAGGATCTCTACAAAAAATTCATCCTTGACCAATCTGCCAGATTTCCTCTAAGGGATCACTCCCTGACCTTATCAGAGTGGTTCAGGATCTACCACAGAGAATCATGGGCTTCCCTCATCCAAAAAGAAATCAAGATGGTCAGATATTACATGTGGTTTAACAACTACAGATATGTCCATCAGCTTCCAAAAGTTCAGCTGAGCTAGTTTAAGAAGGCCATTTCAGCTCTGAGTCCAGGCATCTCTCACACTTCAGATGTTCAGGTAGATTTTGCTACCCTCCTAGTGCCAGATGAGATTGCACTTCCTCAGATTCATTTCCTAGTCATGGAATCTTCTGTAGGATCCATCATCTTTGAATGTTTTGCCAGAGTGATGGGCAGAATCAAAGTACAGAAAGGCTGTCTGGTTGCTTTTCCTAGATTTCTATTTAGAGAATATCACCAGGAGCATGTAAGTGCTGAAGTTCTAGCCCCAATCCTGTCTGAATGTGAAAGCTGACATCCTCATAATGGTCCAAGTTCTACCCTTTGTCTGCTCAGCAGTTGTTTTCTCTGAATGAAGCTCAAGCCAGGGAAGGCAAACCTGCTGTCTCTCCAGCCACTTTCTTGGATATGAACTCCATTCACCTTGTGAATGATCCCTTCAAAGTTTGGGAGGAAAGGTACAAGGTGTATGTGGCTCTTCACAAAGCTCTCAGAAATAATCACAATCACTATCCTATGTCTATGGATCAGTTTCTTACCTGTGCCAGCTTTGGGACTCGTCATTTCCTAAAGATGACTATGGATAAGGAGGCTTATGCTGATCTTCTCTACAAGCACCTAGATCTTCATCTCTAAAGGATGGCTTCCTCCATGGGACCAACCTACTCTTTGTCTTTTGGAGTCTTTAAAACTCATTTTGAAGAGCAGGAAGCACAGGCATGGGA
The DNA here is from genome assembly GCA_014218235.1 of Colocasia esculenta. NCBI lineage: Eukaryota > Viridiplantae > Streptophyta > Magnoliopsida > Alismatales > Araceae > Colocasia > Colocasia esculenta. Next base: position 38,361,807 of record CM024762.1, read on the forward strand.
AACCATTTCTCATTTTGCCTCTCTTCTGTCTCCTGCTTACTATCTGTCTGTACCTCCTCAACATTAATGAAAAATTCTTGTTTATGAGCTCCATTTTTTTTTCTTCTCTTCTTTCTTTGTCTCAAATTTTCTTTTTGCTTAATGACAAAAAGGGGGAGAAAAATAATTAGCATGTCTGAAATACATTCCAAAAACATGTAGGGAGACATAAATTTTTGACTGTTTTTTTTATACCTTTCATTCATACTTATTGTTCAGTTTTGTCATCACCAAAAAGGGGAAGATTGATGATCAGTCTGTCCCCATGTAATTTTAATTAATTACATATGTATTTTAGTGATTAGCAAAACTTCATCAATAATCTCTAACATATTTCATAAGTCTTAAGTACAGGAAAATTACCAAGGTCAATCAAGTCAATGATGGTAAGTATTGTCTTACTGAAGCTTTAATCTTTTCAGAATGATATTTCTCTAAGTCCACATCGACTTCTGTTGAAAGCCATAACGATTTCCTTGTAAGACTGAAAAGTCATGTTGTTTCAAACAAGTCGATCCCGTAACGATTCTATAAGTCATCGTAACGATTTCTTTAGAGCTCGTAACGACTTGCCTGTCATAACGATTCTATAAGTTATCGCAACGACTTCTTTAGAGCTCGTAAAGACTTGCCTGTCATAACGATTCTATGTCATTGTAACGATTTCTTTAAAGCTCGTAACGACTTGCCTGTCATAACGATTCTATAAGTTATCGCAACGACTTCTTTAGAGCTCGTAACGACTTGCCTGTCATAACGATTCTATGTCATTGTAACGATTTCTTTAGAGCTCGTAACGACTTGCCTGTCGCAACGATTCTATAAGTTATCGCAATGATTTCTTTAGAGCTAGTAACGACTTGCCTGTCACAATGATTCTATAAGTCATCGTAACGATTTCTTTAGAGCTCACCGTAATGATTTCGTAAGTTACTGTAACGATTTCTTTAGAACTTGCAACGACTTGCTCGCCGTAACGATTTCTTAAGTAATCATAACGATTTCTTTAGAACTTGCAACGACTTGCTCGCCGTAACGATTTCTTAAGTAATCATAACCATTTCTTTAGAACTCGCAACGACTTGCTCGCCGTAACGATTTCTTAAGTAATCATAACGATTTCTTTAGAACTCACAACGACTTGCTCGCCGTAACGATTTGCTTTGCACAACGATTTCTTTAAGCGCTCACAACGATTTGCTTTACGCAACGATTTCTTTAGCGCTCATAACGATTTGCATTACGCAACGATTTCTTTAGCGCTCGTAACGATTTACTTTGCGCAACGATTTCTTTAGCGCCCGTAACGATTTGCTTTACACAACGATTTCTTTAGCGCTCATAACAATTTGCTTTGCGCAACAATTTCTTTAGAGCTCATAACGACTTGATAAGTGTTCATAACGATTTCCATGTTGAACACATACACTTGCTTTAACGATTTGCTCTCTATAATGACTTGTTAGTATTCATAACGATTTCATAAGTCATATAGACAATGACTTTATAGTTTATATCAACTTGACTTTTATCTTATCTCTTGAAGCATTGACTAGTCAAAGTCCACGTTTATATCTCTCTGACACTCCTGCATTTATGAGATCTGAACGTACTTCTGCATGCATACAGACGATATTATCCATTATCGTGCACATCATGTCAATATCTTTTAGAAGAAACTATTCGGCATTGCTATTTTGGTGATTATTCTTATCAATGTCTACTGACAACTAAAGATAGCCTAGCTGTCTACTGTTCTAGCATTTAATTTATGCAGGGTCCTAAAGACGTTCTGTCATACAACGTTGGACCATACAGACGGCAGAAGACATTATCTCTTTGCGAGCTCAAATAGATAAAAGATTGTTGAAGCTTCCAAGTGTCAAGCAGTCTAACGACTACCAATCTAAGGGACAACGGTTACTTCAACGGGCGAATTTCAAAAGAAGATATAAATACAAGACAGAAGAGAAGATACATAGAGAAGCAGAGAATGCTCGTTCAAGCGATTAAGATATCTTCTGCTAGAATTCTAAAGAGCCAACAAGTCCATTCCTTCTCGTGTTGCTTTTTGCTCTCCACTCTGTAGTGAAAATCTTGAGAGAGCTTGTGTAGTTCTGAGAGTGTGCTAAGCTTAGATTCTTTGCTCTCAATGCTTTTTGCTTTAGATCTTGGCTTGTCAAAAGCTTGATCTAGGGGCTTAAAATCATTTCTTTCTCTTGTGTTGTTTCCCTTCGGGTGTGAAGGAAGACCTGGTGGTATCCAGGGTGCTGTTCCCTTCAGTTGTGAAGGAAGACCTGGTGGGGTATCCAGGGTGGTATTTTTTCCCTTCGGGTGTGAAGGAAGATCAGCTGAGCTGGGTGTTATAGCATCCTTAGGGGGACTGTACCCTATCTAGTGAAATCCTGAGTTGTTGCTCAGGGACTGGACGTAGGACTCCTAAGGAAAGGAGGTCCGAACCAGGATAATTCCTTGTGTCGTGTGTTTGTCTTCCTTGTGTGATTGTTATTTGAACTAACAGTTACTAACCTCCATCGAAGAACATTTGTGTGAATGTTTTTACTTACAGGTATCCTCTAGATTAATTTTAAAGACCCATTCACCCCCCCCCCCTCTGGGCTCGTCAACTGGGCAACAGGCTTTGCGCACGAGGACCACATTAGAGATCCATCTTGGGTATTGGGCTTCCCGGAGGAGCCCAATAGCTCGGCTTTTAACAATGTGATCCTGGATCATGACCTACCATCCACGGTTGACAGGTCGCCTTCTTTACTGGACCGGAGGCACCTTCGGGTCCAAGCGAAGGCGATGCATCATCACTTCTGGGGGTATGCCAGGTAGTTCGTCATCTGACCACGTGAATACATCTAAATTGGCTAGCAAGAAAGTCTTGTAGCGTTGTTGTTCGGCTTTCGGCAATAGCGCGCCAATATAGAGGATGTGTTCAGGGTCGTCGTCCACCTGAATAGAAAGCAAGTCTTCAGCAGGTGTGCCTCTGCTGGTGGAAGGCTGGTCGGCGGGTGGGGCAGTAATTGCTGGTGCTGCGAGGGGATGTTTGTCTCTCAAGGAGAGAACATAGCACCGTCAAGACTCACGCTGACTATCGAGCACCTCGCCAATCCCACACGGAGTGCGAAACTTCATCTTCTGATGGAGGGATGAAGGAACAACCTTAATTTGACCGATCAGGCCCCTGCCGAGGATGGCGTTGTAGCCTGGCATGCTTCGAATAACCAAGAAATCCACCATCTTGGTCACGCTCTTTGGGGCCGTCCCAAGAGTAATTGGGAGGCGTGCTCGTCTCATGGGTTGAACCGAAACTCCCGAGAAGCTGAACAGAGGTGATTCTACCGGGGTGAGATGGTCAGTTTTTAGACCCATTAGCATAAAATAATCGTAAGCTAACACATCCGGGGCACTTCCATTATCCACCAGAATTCGACGCACGGTACAGTTGTTGATGGTGGCTGAAACGACCAGCGCATCAGTGTGTGGAGTGGAGACTCCTACAAGATCTTCGTTCGAGAAGGTTATAGCCTCCTCGGACCACGTGCGTGAAGGATTAGGAGGATAGGTACCTGGATGAGGCACTGGGGGTCTGTCCACCACGTGCACACGCCGAGCATAGTCGCGCCGGCTTTGATTGCTTTCTCCGCCTGCGCCGAAGCCTCCCGCGATTACGTTGATCTCCTGCCCATTGGTCTCGTTGTTGATAGGCTGCTCGAGAGTCCGCTCTTGGTGCCTTTGGCGGTCTTCATTACGGCGCACATACCGCCCAAGGTAGCCGCGTTTAATTAAGGACTCGATCTCATCCTTGAGCTGGTGGCACTCGGAGGTGTCGTGGCCGTGGTCGCGGTGGAAGCAACAATACTTGTCCTTGTTGCGCCGGCGGGGATCAGAGCGCATCCTTGGGGGCCACCGAACATAAGGTTCATCCCGGATCTCGGCCAGGATCGGTTCGGGGGCCACCGTCAGGGGAGTGTAGTCGGTGAAGGGGCGTGGTCGGCGCGGCGAGTCCCCGTTGCGCCGGCCTTTCTTCCGATCACAGTCGGAACCATTATCGGAGGGCTTCTTCTTGTCCGATTGCTCGCCCTGCTCTGCTCGGCCAGCGGCCAGGCTCTCCTCTCATGCCGCATGGCGCTGGGCAGGAGAGAGCAGTTCGGCGAGAGTGGAGGGTTGCTGCACCCCCAACGTCCTTTGAAGGAAGCCATCTCGGGTGCCCTGGATGAGGGCACTGGTGGCCAAGGGGACGTCGAGGCGGGGGATGCGGAGCGCTTCGGTCTGGAACCTCTTGACGTAGTCCCAAAGCATTCGCCTTTCTTCTGCCGAATGGACAGAAGAGAAGCCGCTGTGCGCGGCTGAGACCTTCCACCTAAGAAGTTGTCCCGGAAGGACTTCTTCAACTGGTGGAAGGAGGAGACGAAAGCCGCGGGGAGGGCTTCGAACCATGCGCATGCGGTCTCCTTCAGGCTGGTCGGAAAGGCCCGGCATTTGGCCACATCTGATGCTCCGTGGAACACCATATGCGACTCAAAGTAAAGGATATAATATGCGGGGTCGGTGGTGCCATCGTAGGGTGCAATGGTGGGCAGAGGGAGCTTAGGGGAGACCCGAGCTTCCAGGATATCCACCGTGAACGGGGAGCGGAAGTCTAGGTCTTCATCCCTCAGAGCCTTGCCTTCTGCCCGCTGGACCATCGCATCAACGCGGCGCTCGAGGTCGACGACACGACGGAGGCATCTGGCCAACTCCTGGTCGGAATGGGCCGACTCCTCTGTTGGCCCTTTTAGTACGGCAGCAAGCTAACCTAGAGGGGGGGGTGAATAGGTTTTTCTGAAATCTGAAATAGAAACTTAAACACAGAAATTAACACTTGAAGGTTTGGTTAGTTTAGTGTGATAAAGAGTAGTAGTGCGGAAGCAAATAAACAATCACACAAAAGACACAAGAAATTTATCCTAGTTTGGTCCTTCCCACATGGAAGTCCTACGTCCAGTCCCTAAGCAACCTCTTGTGATTTCACTAACCAAGGGTACAGTCCCCCTTAAGGACACTACAACACCCAGCACCCCAGCTGGTCTTCTTCTCTTTCCCGGGAAAGAAGTCAACCCACTTCTTTTCTAGGCTCAGAAGCAAACCTACTGGTACAAACTCCAATGTGGTTCTGCTAGACACAAACCCCTAGCTAGGTTACACACTGTATACAGTCCTACAGCTGGACAGAAATCTTTCTTAGAAAAGAAAGATCAGACTGAGAGCTATTACAAGATGAACACTCAGGACTTAGCTCACAGTCACTGACTCTCCCCCAAGATTACAATGAGCACAGGGAGAAAAAGAAGAGAGAAGAAAGGAAGCTTGAAAGCTCGAATGCTTCAAATGCTTGAACACTTCTTCTTGCGATCAGGCTCTTTCTCTCTTTTCCTTTGAGTGTATTTGGAGTTCAGGTTCCTCACTAGTTGTACACTCCTTCAAAGATCTTCAGAAAAGCTCTCTTATGTTCTTCAGCAATGCTTCATCTTTTATATGAGCAATTTAAATAAATCCGTTGAGGAGATCCGTTGGAGTTCTAGCCGTTGCTCATGTTCTCTTTCTTCTGATATTTTGTGGTCTACGAGGTCTGCAAGCATAGGAGAAAGTGTTTAGTTAAAAGAGTATTTCTGTCAAAAAGGCTCATACCTCTATGTTTCCTGTTGCCACCCAGAAGTAGTAAGTAATCTCCTTTTTGTTGGCAGGAAACAAGAGATCTAGAAAGATAAGCAAAAAAGATCTCCTGTCAGAAAGATAGAGGATTACGCAAATCAAGAATATTTGACTTTTTTACTAGATGCCAAAAAATATTTTGGAATATAAAGGAAATCTATGTTTAAAAGATCAAAACCATATTTCACTTATGAAATCCATGTTCTTTCAAAGGAATCCATGTTTTACAAAGGAATCCATGTTTTACAAAGGAATCCATGTTTCACTTACCAAATCCTTATGAGAGCGAATCCTTATAGCAGTGAATCCTTATGAGAGTGAATCCTTATAACAGTGAATCCTTATGAGAGCGAATCCTTATAGCAGTGAATCCTTATGAGAGTGAATCCTTATAGCAGTGAATCCTTATGAAAGCGAATCCTTATGAGAGCAAATCGTTATGAGAGCGAATCGATGTGAGAGCGAATCCTTATGACAGTGAATCCTTATGAGAGCGAATCCTTATGGCAGTGAATCCTTATGAGAGCGAATCGTTATGAGAGCGAATCCTTATGAGAGCGAATCGATGTGAGAGCGAATCCTTATGACAGTGAATCCTTATGAGAGGGAATCCTTATGGCAGTGAATCCTTATGAGAGCAAATCCTTATGGCACTTTGTGAACTGAAATCGATGTATATTAAATGGACATCGATTTATCGTTTTGGTACAAATCACATGGCAATAATAAATTTATATTTATTAGAAAATCATGATATTTAATTTATTATTAGAAAAATCATGGTATTAAATATTTAATATTCAATTAATCACATAAATTTATATTTATTAAGAAGAACATGACATTAAATATTTTTAATAATAATTAATTAAACATATATTTTGTTATCACCAAAATAAAAGGGTAAAATATAGGAGTGGTTCAACATCCTCCCGCCGGGACCTGTGGGAGTTAGCCCCGACGACGGAACGCGGGGCAGGCGGGACCACAGCGGAACGGCGAGGTGAATTATCTTGCCGCTCCGGTGTCTGACGCGCCGAAGGTGCCCGGCGTGACCGCCGGGGCGATTTTGCATGCTGGTCCTGCGGCGCCAGAGGGGTGCGGGACCGTCGACGAGACGATTCCGCCTACTGCTCCTGCGGCGGAGGGATCACCAAGGCCGGTTGCCTGGCTAATTGGGCCTGAAGGCCCTGGCAGACCCCTGCTAGGTGTTGCATCTGCCTTCGAAGTTCTGCCACCTCTTGGGCGGTTGCAGGCGCGGCAGCGGTAGGTACCCCGCCGGTGGGGGTGATGATGACGTCGACAGGGGGGACTCGCTCACGGGAGTCCACGTGTGACTGCCGCGACCTCGTCGCCCTGCTGCCCATGTTCTGGTAGGAGGAGCATCCACGAGCCATGGCTGAAGTCGTTCCCACAGACGGTGTCAAATGTGGTGGTCGTTTCTCTGTTTGGGCCTGAGCCAAACGGGCCTCCACTGAAGAAGGTGAGGAAGACGGTCGCCGGTAGTGGACAGAAGCCTACAAACACTAGAAAAGGATCAGGGGGCCCAGTTGGAGAATCGGGGAGAACCCTCTGATGCCTAAGTCAGCGGACTGTAAAGAGGCTTGAGGGAAGAAGGTTCAATGGCGTGTGTGTTGCATTGTGCACGCGTAAGAGTGCGTACCTTGGCATGGTGTTTACCTGGGCCTTTTATAAGCGAAGGTATAGAGGGGGTGGGACAGAACGTCCCCTAATGTCACCGAAAAGGGCGCGCCGGTTGGCGCCCTTGGCGAGGAGTTACGCGTCCAGGCGCCCGTTGAGGAGGCCTGCAGTTAATGCACCACATGATCGCGGGACGCGCACGATGGAGCCGTTGTAACCATCGCAAGGAGACAAAGGGCTGCTTTGAAGGCTCCTGGGCAGAGGATACCGAGCAGGTAGCCTGTTCGGTAGGCTGAACCAGGCACTTGGTGATTGCTCTTGTTCAGCAGCCGAACCGGCTACTCGGTGCCTAGTACTCGGGTACTGCTACTGCCGGCGGGTCCAGGGCATGCTTCCTGCAAGGCCTGTTCGGCAGACAAGGCATGAACCGATAGGATGAGGAGTGTCCGGAGACTGTCCCTAGGATTCTGGGGGCGCTTGGAAGCAGAGACCGTGCTCGGGATCTTCAAGCTTCTCTCGAGGACACGTGTCACCCTACTGAAGGGCCGCGTCTGTCTGTAGGATGACATGGGTCCTGATGGGCCTCGCGGGCTTAGGTGGCTAAAAATAGCCACCACAATTACTATCACCTAAAAAAAAATGTCCTCGAAATTCAGAAAGAAACGTCAACACATAATTCACAACTCATTATGCATGGAACTATCACCTAAAAAGAATTAAAAGCTTACTCAAACAAGTATGGATACGATTTCTGCATTTTCTCTGCCAACTCCCATGTATCTTCTCTTCTCTGTTGAACCACTCCTATATTTTACCCTTATATTTTGGTGATAACAAAATTTATGTTTAATTAATTATTATTAAAAATATCTAATATCATGTTTTTCTTAATAAATATAAATTTATGTGATTAATTGAATATTAAATATATTTAATACCATGATTTTTCTAATAATAAATTAAATATCATGATTTTCTAATAAATATAAATTTATGACATTATTGCCATGTGATTTGCACTAAAACGATAAATCGATGTCCATTCAATATACATCGATTTCAGTTCAAGTGCCCAAATTAATAAGCGCTACAACGATTTGGTTTTAATTGATTTTTTAAAGCGCTACAACGACTTCTTAAGTGGCCTTAACGATTTGTTAATAAATCGATCTCAGAATGATTCGCTAAGTGGCCATAACGATTTGTTAAGAAATCGATCTCAGAACGATTCGCTAAGTGGCCTTAAAGATTTGTTAAGAAATTGATCTCAGAACGATTCGCTAAGTGGCCATAACAATTTGTTAAGAAATCGATCTCAGAACGATTCGCTAAGTGGCCATAACGATTTGTTAAGAAATCGATCTCAGAACGATTCGCTAAGTGGCCATAACGATTTGTTAAGAAATCGATCTCAGAATATCCTTTTATAGCCACAACGATTTGCCCTCATATTGATTTCGTTCTCATAACGATTTGATAAGTTTCACATCGATTTGGGTCTCGTAACGATTTCATAAGTGAGCACAACGATTTGCCCTCACATCGATTTGCTCTCATAACGATTTCATAAGTGATCACATCGATTTCTTCAGGTGATCACAACGATTTGCTTGCATAACGATTTCATAAGTGATCACATCGATTTCTTCAGGTGATCACAACGATTTGCTTGCATAACGATTTCATAAGTGATCACATCGATTTGTTCATAATCTTGCAACGATTTTCTTATAAATGAACAACGATTTTATAAGTTATATTCACATCGATATCTCTTGTATGTTCAAGTGTTTTTGGTGCCTAAATGAAAAGTCAAATATCTTCTGACAAAAAGCTACATGTGTAACTTCTCAGTCCTGTCAAAAAAAGATATGACTTATCAGTTTTAGCATGTTAAGAGAAACACAGTAGCATGCACAGCTTTCATGTAAACACTCTTTTATGCTAACACTTTCTTCCATGCTCACAGACCTCGAAGACCACAAGAGTGATCAAGACAAGAGATGAGCAACGGGTAGAACTCCAACGGATCTCTTCAACGGATCCTTTTCAAAAGCCTCTCATATAAAAGATGAAGCATGGCTGAAGAAAGACAAGAACCTTTTCTTGAATATTTTTCAAGGAGTGTACTGTTGAACCACTCTTATATTTTACCCTCTTATTTTGGTGATAACAAAATATATGTTTAATTAATTATTATTAAAAATATTTAATATTATGTTTTTCTTAATAAATATAAATTTATGTGATTAATTGAATATTAAATATATTTAATACCATGATTTTCTAATAATAAATTAAATATCATGATTTTCTAATAAATATAAATTTATGACATTATTGCCATGTGGTTTGCACTAAAACGATAAATCGATGTACATTCAATATACATCGATTTCAGTTCAAAGTGCCATAAGGATTTGCTCTCATAAGGATTCACTGCCATAAGGATTCGCTCTCATAAGGATTCGCTCTCATAACGATTCGTTCTCATAAGGATTCGATCTCGTAACGATTCGCTCTCATAAGGATTCGATAAGTGACTCTCATAACGATTCACTCTCATAAGGATTCGCTCTCATAAGGATTCACTCTCATAAGGATTCGATCTCGTAACGATTCGCTCTTATAAGGATTCGATAAGTGACTCTCATAACGATTCACTCTCATAAGGATTCGCTCTCATAAGGATTTGATAAGTGACTCCATAACGATTCGCTCTCATAACGATTCACTCTCATAAGGATTTGATAAGTGACTCTCATAAGGATTCGCTCTCATAAGGATTCGCTCTCATAAGGATTCGATAAGTGACTCTCATAAGGATTTGCTCTCATAAGGATTTGCTCTCACATGGATTCCTTTGTAACTCTCATAAGGATTTGATAAGTGAAACATGGATTCCTTTGTAAAACATGGATTCCTTTGTAAAAACATGGATTCCTTTGTAAAACATGGATTCCTTTATAACTCTCATAAGGATTTGATAAGTGAAATATGGATTCCTTTGTAAAACATGGATTCCTTTGTAAAAACATGGATTCCTTTGTAAAACATGGATTCCTTTGTAACTCTCATAAGGATTTGATAAGTGAAACATGGATTCCTTTGTAAAACATGGATTCCTTTGTAAAACATGGATTCCTTTGTAAAACATGGACTTCTTTGTAAAAACATAGATTTCCTTTATATTTCAAAGTGCCTTTTGGCATCTAGTGAAAAAGTCAATATTCTTGATTTGCGTAATCCTCTATCTTTCTGACAGGAGATCTTTTTGCTTATCTTTCTAGATCTCTTCTCTCCTGCCAACAAAAGAGAGATTACTTACTACTTCTGGGTGGCAACAGGAAACATAGATGTATGAGCCTTTTTGACAGAAACACTCTTTTATCTAAACACTTTTTTCTACGCTTGCGGACCTCGTAGACCACAAATTATCAGAAGAAAGAGAAGATGAGCAACGGCTAGAACTCCAACGGATTTATTCAAATTGCTCATATAAAAGGTGAAGCAAGGCTGAAGAAGAAGCATGAGCTTTTCCTGAAGATCTTTTGAATGAGTGTACAACCAGTGAGGAACCTGAACTCCAAATACACTCAAAGAAAAAGAGAGAAAGAGCCTGAGCCCAAGAAGAAGTGTTCAAGCATCTGAAGCACTGAAGCATTCAAGCTCCTTCTCCTCTCTTCTCTCTCTCTCTGTATGCATCTCGTAATCTGGGGGAGAGAGTCTTTTGCTGAGAGTTCTTTTAGTTGGTTTTATTTGTTCCAACTCTCAGCTTTGTTCTTTCTTTTCTAAGAAAGACTTCTGTCCAGCTGTAGGACTGTATACAGTGTAGAACCTAGCTAGGGGTTTGTGTCTAGCAGAACCGCACTGGGGTTTGTACCAGGAGGTTGGCTTCTTTACCTGTAAGAGAAGTGGGTTGCCTTCTTGCCCAGGAAAGAGAAGAAGACCAGCTGGGGTGCTGGGTGTTGTAGTGTCCTTAAGGGGGACTGTACCCTTGGTTAGTGAAATCCCAAGAGGTTGCTTGGGGACTGGACGTAGGACTTCCATGTGGGAAGGGTCGAACCAAGATAAATGTCTTGTGTTATTTGTGTGATTGTTTATTTGCTTCCGCACTGCTACTCTTTATCACACTAAACTAACCAAACCTTCAAGTGTTAATTTCTGTGTTTAAGTTTCTATTTCAGATTTCAGAAAAACCTATTCACCCCCCCTCTAGGTTAGCTTGCTGCCGTACCAAAAGGGCCAACATGTACAACTGTGAGAAGAACCTTCATGCCACAAACACTCAGAGAAAGAGAGAAGAGCTCGAGCCAAAAATCTACAGAAGCTTTCAAAGCAGAAGTCTTCATCGCCTTCAAGCCTTCTTCTCTTCCATTCTCCCTGTGCTCATTGTAATCTTGGGGGAGAGTCTGTGACTATGAGCTAAGTCGTGAGTGTTCATCTTGTAATAGCTCTCAGTCTGATCTTTCTTTTCTAAGAAAGATTTCTGTCCAGCTGTAGGACTGTATACAGTGTGTAACCTAGCTAGAGGTTAGTGTCTAGCAGAACCTTGTTGGGGTTTGTACCAACAGGACCTAGCTGGGGGTTTAAGTCTAGAAGAACCGCACTGGGGTTTGTTCCAGAGGTTTACTTCTGAACCTGTAAAAGAAGTAGGTTTGCTTCTGAGCCTAGAAAAGAAGTGGGCTGCCTTCTTGCCCGGGAAAGAGAAGAAGACCTGGTGGGGTATCCAGGGTGTTGTAGTGTCCTTGAAGGGGACTGTACCTTCGGTTAGTGAAATCCCAAGAGTTTGCTTGGGGGCTGAACGTAGGACTTCCATGTGGGAAGGGCCGAACCAGGATAAATCTCCTGTGTCCTTTGTGTGATTGTTCTTTTGCTTCCGCACTGCCACTCTTCATCACTAACACTAACCAAACTTTTAAGTGTTTACGTTTTGATTTCAGATTTCAGAAAAACCTATTCACCCCCCCCCCCCCCTCTAGGTTACCTTGCTTCCGTACATAAAGGGCCAACAAGTGGTATCAGAGCGGGTCTCTGGACTTTTAAGAAGATCCAACGATCTTAGAGCGAAGATCCATGGTAGCTCAAGGATATGCTGAAGATCAATCAGTCACCAGACCTCCATTCTTTGATGGAGAGGACTACCAATATTGGAAGATGAAAATGGAATGCTTCATTCGAGGCACAGACTTTGATCTGTGGCAGGTAATCGAGGTGGGTGATTTTGTTATTGTTCCTGCTGAAGGCACTACTACTATTACAGCAGCAGATAAGCATAAATTATCCCTAAATTTTAAAGCTAAGAACTTTTTATGTTGTGCTTTATCTAAAAAGGAATTTAGTAGAGTATCTGCTTGTAAATCTGCCAAAGAAATATGGGATAAGCTGCAGATAACTTATGAAGGAACAGATAAAGTGAAACAAACTAGGATAGATATTCTTGTTTCACAATACGAACAATTTAAAATGCTTCAAAACGAAAATATCACTACTATGTATAATAGATTTTCAAGCATAGTAGTAGGTTTAAATTCTCTTGGAAAAATTCTTTCTAATGAAGAAACCGTTAGAAAAATACTTAGGTCCTTAACTATTTCATGGACACCTAAAGTAACTGCTATTGAAGAGGCCCATGATTTAACCAAATTGTCGATTGATAATTTAATAGGTTCTCTCATGGCACATGAAATAAATATGGAGCGATTGTCTGAAAGCTTATCTAAGAAGAAATGTACTGATGCTCTTAAGGTTGTAGCTGCTCCTTCCACCTCTTCTTCTTCTAATTCTAAAAATGCAGATTCTGAAGACAGTGACGTAGATGATGTACTGTCCAAGCTTCAGAAAATTTTCAAGAAGAAGAAAAATGGATCAAGAAGGATTCAAAAGAAAGATAAAAAGGAGAAAGAACCAGTCTGCTATGAATGCAGAAAACCTGGGCATCTGAGACCAGATTGTCCAAGACTCAAGAAGACTAGTCAAACCGAGAAGCCCAAGAAGCAGCACAAGAAATTTAAAAGAAGAGGTATGGCGGCTGCTTGGGAAAATGATGAGGTCACAAGCTCAGATTCCGAAAAGGAGCAGGTAAATCTAGCCCTCATGGTGGGACTAGATGAGGTACATTCTGACTCATTTTTTAATTCTTGCACAGATTCAGGGTCAGAATCAAAAGACTTAGAAGAAGTCTTTAATGAACTGTATGAAAAACATAAGGGGGTTATAAAAGAACTAAAAAATCTAAAAAAACAACTCTACTTATTTGGAAAACACCAATTCTGATCTTAAATCCGAATTGGAGCAACTAGAAGAACAATTAAAAGAATGTAAAGATAAAAATTATCTTTTAAATGAAGATTTGAAAAGCAAGAATAATGAGAAGTTAGAGTTAGAAGAAAAATTAAAAACTCTAACTGAAGAAAATATGTATTTAAAAGAATCAGTTAGAAAATTAACTGAAGGGAAAACATCTTTAGCCCTATGCTTAAAAGGATCAAAATCTGGAAATAACAAACAAGGGCTTGGATATATACCTCCAGAAAATTGAAAACAAGCCATGATTCCAGAAAAATATCCCCTACCGAAATTTGTAAAAGAAACCAAGATGCCCCAGAAAAAGGCCCCTGTAGAAGAAAAAGTTTACAGAAATCACGTTCTAAAAACTCAGCACAAAGAAAATAAGAACAACAAAACAATCTATATTCATTGTTGTTCTCATTGCAATAAACTAGGACACACTGTAAACACCTGCACAACAAGGCACTTAGTTTGGATCCCTAAAGGATATTTTCATGCATCTAACCATCAAGGACCCAAAAGGATTTGGGTACCTACCTTTGAGTAATTTACTTGCAGGTTAGCCTTGGAGCATCAAAAACCAAGGATGCTCAAGGCAGGAGTGACTGCAGACTCTTCATTCAAATCACATCTGAAGAAAGAGTAGTCACAAAAATTGAATTGGTCTTTATTACTAACAATTATTTGCAAGTTTCCTTCAGGTGGAGTCTCTCATTCAAGGGGAGCACAGACTAAGGGGGAGTTATTCATTTATGTCAATCATTGTTGAACCCCTCAATGGTAAGAATTTCTTTCACAAAGGGGAGATAATGCAATGGTAAGAACCTTCATTTTTGGTTTGTGACAAAAAGGGGGAGAGTATGCATGGTATGCATTATCTGTGATTTTTTCTGTATTTTCTATACTTTACATATTTTTGTCAGAAAATTCTCATAAATTTTGTCATCACCAAAAAGGGGGAGATTGTTGAACCACTCCTATATTTTACCCTTATATTTTAGTGATAACAAAATTTATGTTTAATTAATTATTATTAAAAATATCTAATATCATGTTTTTCTTAATAAATATAAATTTATGTGATTAAATGAATATTAAATATATTTAATACCATGATTTTTCTAATAATAAATTAAATATCATGATTTTCTAATAAATATAAATTTATGACATTATTGCCATGTGATTTGCACTAAAACGATAAATCGATGTCCATTCAATATACATCGATTTCAGTTCAAGTGCCAAAATTAATAAGCGCTACAACGATTTGGTTTTAATTAATTTTTTAAAGCGCTACAACGACTTCTTAAGTGGCCTTAACGATTTGTTAAGAAATCGATCTCAGAACGATTCGCTAAGTGGCCTTAACGATTTGTTAAGAAATCGATCTCAGAACGATTCGCTAAGTGGCCATAACGATTTGTTAAGAAATCGATCTCAAAACGATTCGCTAAGTGGCCTTAACGATTTGTTAAGAAATCGATCTCAGAACGATTCCTTTTATAGCCACAACGATTTGCCCTCATATCGATTTCGTTCTCATAACGATTTGATAAGTTTCACATCGATTTGGGTCTCGTAACGATTTCATAAGTGAGCACAACGATTTGCCCTCACATCGATTTGCTCTCATAACGATTTCATAAGTGATCACATCGATTTCTTCAGGTGATCACAACGATTTGCTTGCATAACGATTTCATAAGTGATCACATTGATTTCTTCAGGTGATTACAACGATTTGCTTGCATAACGATTTCATAAGTGATCACATCGATTTGTTCATAATCTTGCAACGATTTTCTTATAAATGAACAACGATTTTATAAGTCATATTCACATCAATTTCTCTTGTATGTTCAAGTGTTTTTGGCGCCTAAATGAAAAGTCAAATATCTTTTGACAAAAAGCTACATGCGTAATTTCTCAGTCCTGTCAGAAAAAGATATGACTTATCAGTTTTAGCATGTTAAGAGAAACACAGTAGCATGCACAGCTTTCATGTAAACACTCTTTTATGCTAACACTTTCTTCCATGCTCACAGACCTCGAAGACCACAAGAGTGATCAAGACAAGAGATGAGAAACGGGTAGAACTCTAACAGATCTCTTCAACGGATCCTTTTCAAAAGCCTCTCATATAAAAGATGAAGCATGGCTGAAGAAAGACAAGAACCTTTTCCTGAATATTTTTCAAGGAGTGTACAACTGTGAGAAGAACCTTCACGCCACAAACACTCAGAGAAAGAGAGAAGAGCTCGAGCCAAAAATCTACAGAAGCTTTCAAAGCAGAAGTCTTCATCGCCTTCAAGCCTTCTTCTCTTCCATTCTCCCTGTGCTCATTGTAATCTTGGGGGAGAGTCTGTGACTGTGAGCTAAGTTCTGAGTGTTCATCTTGTAATAGCTCTCAGTCTGATCTTTCTTTTCTAAGAAAGATTTCTGTCCAGCTGTAGGACTGTATACAGTGTGTAACCTAGCTAGAGGTTAGTGTCTAGCAGAACCTTGTTGGGGTTTGTACCAACAGGACCTAGCTGAGGGTTTAAGTCTAGCAGAACCGCACTGGAGTTTGTTCCAGGAGGTTTACTTCTGAACCTGTAAAAGAAGTAGGTTTGCTTCTGAGCCTAGAAAAGAAGTGGGCTGCCCTCTTGCCCGGGAAAGAGAAGAAGACCTGGTGGGGTATCCAGGGTGTTGTAGTGTCCTTGAAGGGGACTGTACCTTCGGTTAGTGAAATCCCAAGAGTTTGCTTGGGGACTAGACGTAGGACTTCCATGTGGGAAGGGCCGAACCAGGATAAATCTCATGTGTCCTTTGTGTGATTGTTCTTTTGCTTCTGCACTGCCACTCTTCATCACTAACACTAACCAAACTTTTAAGTGTTCATATTTTGATTTCAGATTTCAGAAAAACCTATTCACCCCCCCTCTAGGTTACCTTGCTGCCATACATAAAGGGCCAACACTCTCCATCTGTTTTCCCATCTGATTTTTACTAATTCAATATCTTTATTTCTCAACTTTTGTGTTCTTCACCATGTGATCTGAACTGGATATTCCGGCATAGACATATCTGGCTTCAAATCATCTCTGGCGTAACTAACTATCTGTAAAGGATCTCGAACATATCTTCTCAACATAGAAACATGAAACACATCATGTGCGTCTGTGAAATCTGCTAGTAGCTCTATATTGTAAGTTGTTTGTTCAATTTTTTCTAAAATCCGGAATGGACCTACATATCTCGGACTCAATTTACCTTTCCTGCTGAATCTTAGAACACCTTTAGTGGGAGAAACTTTCAAAAACACATAGTCTTCAACCTCAAACTGCAATGGCCTACGTCTTGTATCTGCATAGCTTTTCTGTCGACTCTGAGTTGTCTGAAGTTTTTCTTTAACCATTTCTAAACACTGCTGAATCAATTCTGGTCTCATAACCTGTCTTTCTCCTATCTCATGCCAATTTAAGGGTGTTCTGCACGGTCTTCCATACAGAGCTTCATATGGTGTCATTCCAATGCTTGCATGATAGCCATTATTGTAAGCAAATTTCACCGTACCTAAATGATGCTCCCAACTGCCTCCCCATGCTAAACAACAAGCACATAACATGTCTTTTAGAGTTTGAATTGTCATTTCTGTTTGCCCATCTGTTTATGGATGATAAGTCGAACTGTACCTCAATTTAGTACCAATCACTCGCTGTAAACTCCTCTAGAAACCTGATGTGAACCTTGGATCTCTATCAAAAACGATAGTCACTAGAATGTCATGCAATGGTACTATTCTGTCTACATATAACCTTGACAATCTATCCACGGTTCATGACATGCTTACAGCCAATAACCTACACACATTTGTCAATCGATCAACAAAAATCCAAATTCCATTGTGACTTGATGTTGTCTTGGGCAATCCTACAACAAAATCCATAGCAATGTCATCCCATTTCCAGTGTGGAATCAGTAATGGCTGCAATAATCCTTACGGCCTCGGATGCTCTACTTTCACTTTCTGACAAATTAAACATCTTGTTATAAATTCTGCTATTTGTTTCTTCATGTTTGGCCACTAAAAGTGTTTCTTCAAATCTTGATACATTTTGTGCTACCTAGATGAATAGAATATCTAGACCTGTGAGCCTCTACCAATACCTTATGCTTCACTTCCGCGTTTGCTAGAACATATAATCGGCTTTTAAATCTAATTACATAATCATCATCAATGGTGACATCTTCCATCTTCACAATTTCAGCCAAATTCTCGTCTACTCTTTAAGCTTTTGCTATCTGCCAATATAATGAAGGTTCCACTACACTGCTAGCCAACACTGCTCGCTGCTGATTATTTGGAATAAATAAAGAATTCGCTGCTACATCTTCATATAATTTCTATTCTTTTATCATTATCTGACTCAAAACTGCCTTCCTGCTCAAAACATCTATAACTACATTAGTCTTTCCTGGGTGGTATGCCAAACTGAAATCATAATCTTTCAAATATTCCATCCATCAGCGCTGCCTCAGATTCAAATCTTTTTGAGAGAAAATATATTTTAAACTCTTATGATCTGTGAAGATTTCAAACCTTTCTCCATATAACTAGCCCTTGTGACATTTGCCTTGCCCATGAAGCAAGTTAGTTGAACGCGGTTCTTAATTATGATATAGTTATAAAGGTATCAAATGACTAGATAAACTATTTCATATAGTTTATACTCATGTGTTGAAGATGATTCATCTCACAATCATATAGTTATATACGTGAAAACATTGAAGACAATGTGTAAGTATTCGTTGAAGAATGAGTTCAAAAAATCAAAACTTAGAAATACAGTTTGACCTTAAAGAATTAATAATGTGTCCACCACACATTTTCTCCTTCAAATATATACTTCTAATTCAGAATATGCACCTTCCAAACGGTTATCTAAAAATCATGTTTTTCATATAGACCAAATAATCCTAGATGCGCACTTGGTGAACAAGATGCATCTTTAGACCGGAACGTCTGTCGTTTGACAAAAATTTCAACACATATAAGCATACTTTGACGATCGTCTGATAAAATAATATCAATTTTAGAAAGTCCCTCTCATCATGCTTATCTTCACATCATATTACTTTTAACTTACACGAGTACAAATCCACCTCAGACTTATGCAAAGTCGGAGACACTTGCACCCAAAGTGATCCACGGAGGCCAGAATAAAGAACTTGAGAAAAGTTAAGAGATGTCCTGTCTAATTACATTTTTGAATGTTTATTCATCCACCTGGCGCATGAAGTAAACGAATGGACATTCAAAAGTGCACTTAGACATGAAGTGCAATAAACTTGAGTTGCCGCAGCATCTAGGAAAGTACTACTGGGTCGTCAACCAAGCAGGTACCAAAGGCACCCAAAAAAATGGATCCATCAGAGAAATACGAAGTCCACCCACGCGCAATGGCAGAGGGAGAAACCTTTTAACATAGAAGGGGACATTAGAAGAATTTTGCAAGAACTTGAGAAGGCATTAGAAAATTCTCACCGCTAGGGTATTGCAAGAGATTTGGGTGGGAGGGGACAAATTCTGAAATTTTGTTGCTCCCCTTCCTTCAGAGCCAACTTGGGAGTATCTTGAGTTGTTCGGGGGCCTGCGCCGGCTTCCCTCTGCTAAATATTGAAATCTGCATTCGTACTCACATTTCAAACCTGCATCGGTACTTGCATGCTCGACTAGAGCCAGAGAAAGCAAATTGGAAACAGATGTCGTCCAGTCCTTGGTCACACTGTCCTACTTGACAATTGCACGTTGGAATGGCAATAATCTTGCAAGTTATAAATGGTGCTGGTTCAGGAAGCAACCTCCCAACAACATCCTCCAAAACAAGATGCGGCATAGGGACAGGAAACACTAAACTGCTTGAACCTTTGAGCTCCGGCATTCGCTCATCTCCGGGATTGGATTTCAAATGACTGTCACGTGACTGTCGTCTCTGTCAAACTTGACAAGAAAATAGGCTGGGAACAACTACGTAAGTTAATTCTTCAAATTTAATATTTACAATTAAAAAGAAAATAACTAACACCAACATGTGAATGTGCAGAGAGATTCTTCTGACCCCTATGCTCAACCAAGATAGTAATGAACAAATCACAGTTCAAAACTGGTGAACGGCGACTTCGCTCTTTGCAGCGACCAGCTTTTTGTGTGTGTGTGTGTGTGGTGATTTTTATTATTATTATTATTATTTTAGGCCAGCGTTTGATAGTTTCTGCAGATAAGTACCGTAATAAAGAAGAAATGGCACTGGGTCCTGCAATGGGATTCTTCAATACAACCAATGATGGCTCACAATTAAATAAGCATCAGCAGGTTTTACATATATACATGCTCCTTGCAGGATCCAAGATGAGAACAGCTTACAAAACCTACACATGGAACACTTCCCCGATTATGTCTCTTTCGGGAGGCGGGTGGAGGAAAAACCAGCCACGTCCCCCATTGCTTTGCATTGCCAGCAACAGTTGTTCGTCTCTGTCACGATCTCTTGGCCAATCGCCAAATGCTATAGAAAGAAGTATATGCATTAGAATCACAAACCTCCATCCTCTTAATAGCATGGACGAATGAGGAAATTTCCATGCTTAAAACACTGACAAAGATAACTTGATGACACCATTTGCAGAGGAGAGAAAAATATAAAGTTCATCTAAACAAGTGAATGTTAATGGGTTACTAAAAGGCAGGTTGCAGTAAAAAGATTCAAGATGGGGACAACCACCACATTGAAGATGTAAAATTGTGAATGCATCCAACATATACCAATCACCAATTATAATTGAACGTCAGGTTACACATGAAAGACTTAGACAATGAAAAGGGAAACTTCCCCTAAAGGTAGATAATCTCAACCTTCAGACTTGGGAGGTAGCTCTGCCGCTAAGAGGACGTAACAGCATGAGCCTACGAGGTGATAAAAGGAAGATGAAAATCCTGAGGTTTATAGATAACGTAAACGAGTCACTGTCACCATCCAGATACACGTATACGTTGCACCTTATCCGATTTTATAGCATTTTCTTGCCTGTTATTTTGTGCACATTTATTTTGTTTCGCCCATTAGTACATTTTTTAGAGTTACCATTTGATATGGTTGCAGTAATACAGCTTTTCATGCTATCATATGCAGACATTTTTATTTTTATGAAATCAAGTATTGATTTCTTTGCTGTTCTACATGCGGTATTAAACCTATTAATACTATTGCCGGCCTGTTCAGTATCAACCATGAATTTGACATCCTTTAAAAATCAGTCTTCCAAGCCAGATAAAAGGTGCAAAAAGAAATTGTCCAAATCGCTAAGATTACAAGTCCTATGCAGCCCCATTGGAGATACATGGTGTTGAACAAAATTATACTAGGAGCTCCAAGGAAAAACAAAAGGGGATTGTTCACTCTGCATAGCATGGATGGCAGAATCGGCCGAAGCCAATACGTTTTGGCCAAAACATATTGATTTCGGACCTAGCCGATACCGAAACCAATGTGCGAAACCGGATGAACTTCCCTCTTAAGGGGAGTCCAAGTCCGCACGATATGCAGGAAACTGAAACTGATCGTTTAACCGAAACCAAAACCAACACTGCCATCCTTGCTTCATGGGAACTGGACAATATGCTCCAAAAAAGGGCAGCAGCTCACTAACAGGAAAGATGAGAGTTAAAAGACTATTGAAGCAAAAACATTTTCAGACAAGCAGATCAACTGATGCTTCAACAAGGGTCGTGCCAGAAAACTATGGAGGATAGAGTCCATCTTTGGATATGCAGATCACATGCAAACATCACTCAAGACTGGTATAATACTTTGCAAGCAATCATGGAAGGTGGAAGAACATAGTCTCTAGGATAGAATGGAATCAGGGTGACTGTCCGAATCATTTCTTTACAGTCTGGAACTCTGTATTGGACAGAATTAGGCTGTTTTCAATCGGCCCATGGCCCCATATCATGCCGGATCGGCTGATATGGGTGCAGATCAAGTCAGTCCCAATACAGGCCAAGCTGGCCCAATACTGGGCAATCTGAAATTCTGGCAGATCAGCCAGATTGGCCCATACGGATCGGATCGGCCCAGGGCAATTCCTGGGCCAATCCGTTACTTCATTCCATGAGAGCAGTTGCTCCTCTTAAGAACTGAAAGAGAACAAATAATGTTGTTGGAATGTTGGATACCAACCATGCTCTTATTTTAAAAACCACATCTGGAAATGGCATATTTGATTTTCCATAATTTACTAAACATCCACAAATGCTTTCATGGCTCAGTTGAATTTAAACCAGATAAAAACAACTATACTGTAACACAACTTTTCCAGAAGCTTTCGTTTCATCAAAATAAAGAAAAAAGGTATAGAACAATAAACATTTACCTACAAAGGAGAATGAAGGCAAAATCACCTTTTCTCATGGAATGTTCCACGCTAGGAGCTGGACAGAAAGTGGTGAAAGCGCTGTACTTTTACACCATGGATGGAATTCGCCCGGTCATGAAAAGATAAGCTACCTACATATGAAATTCTCCTTTTCTTGCGATAGAAAAGGTCTTCTGTGTCTAGAACGTAAGAAACCTGTGTTGCATGCATTACATAGACATGAATGGACTAAATGATTAAATAAACTCACGTATCATCTATAAACAAAACCTGCTAACCAACTTTGACACAAATCTAGGTGATTACCTTTGAGGAACTACAGGAAATCTTGCATTCTAGACCATTGATCACTCTAATCCCTTCCATTGCTTTGCATGTTGTGGAAAACTCATCACCTTTTGTATTCTTTCTCTTGTTTCTGCACGTACAGCTGCAGTCACTCCACATATTCTGTTGCAATAAATTAATATTTACTAAGGAAAACAGGAAAGCCATACCGTCCAAGGAAGACATTGTGTGATTCTTTCTTTCTGAGGACAACGGATAGAAAATCATTATACATGTAAGATGCAAAATTAGAATCAATTGAGACAGCAGTAACTTCAGTTTTTTCATGGCTGTATTCCATTAGCTGCATCGACAAATGTGTTGGATTTGAGGACTGCAAACAAGACAATGAGATTCATAATCAGTTGAAAATTCACTTAACAAATGGTTGAGAAATGCATAATGCAAGCTCAAAGAAAAACACCACAGAATACAATTGAAATAAAGAACCTACACATTCAAACCGATATATGTTCTCATCATGAAGCAGGACACGAGCATTTTCATGATAAACTAGATCAACAAATTGCCCAGGTCGCCGTGATTTTTCATATGAATGAAGCTGAAGAAGCTTGTTGTCCATCTCGTCAGATGCAATTGCTTGAAGCTGCAATACACATCAGAGGCTGAGATATCTGATGAAAGGAAAAGCCATACAACCTGATATCAAGTGAATACCTGTTTGACAACTTTGTATATCAATTTATCTAATGTAAAAAGCACATAGGACTGAGTGCCAATGGTAGCACGGCAATCATCTTCAAATTTTGTATTGTCAGCAGAACCATCAAGTAAATTGTGCAGAGCCCTCATGAACCTGCAATATACAATTCAGTTATAAAGAAATAATGCACAGTGGACTTCGAATTCTGTGCAGAGCCACAAGACAGGAGTAAGCCTACTTTGCATATAGATCAGGAGGATTTGCATCCTTTGAGGATCTCCATTTTCTTTCGGCAGATGATGAATTCATTTTAGCTGAAAGTATCCTCTCGTACAAAGTCTGCAGTGACAATACAGCATATGGATCAGTCAACATAATATGGATACACAATTATATCACTTCATTGATCATAGGGCATACTTGATGAAGCCTAAAAAGCAGATAGAATGAATCATTGCCATAAAAAATACGAGAGCCTTTCTCCTCCTTGTCAAGTAATGTTGCAGGAACATGCTTGGCAAGAGGCTTCACTGTATGTAATCCTCGTTCTGAGAATGGCAATGATGTCCCCTCTCCCTCAGCATCGTGTGCATCAGCCATTCCTTCTGCTTCGCCTTCACTTTCTGCCTTTCCATCCTGATCATCATGGTCAGCATCATCATCCTCTTCATGGTCCTCGTGGGAGCACTCCTCACCATCACCAGATTCACTGGCTGAGACATCCTCACCTGCCTCAGAAGCATTTTCACTGTCTTCCGAGGACCTTTGAGCACTTTCCTCTCCCTCATCATCAGCATCAGCATCATTTTCACCAGCAACCTCCCCAGAGCGACCCTCTCCTTCTCCAGGCCTCCCTTGATAGTGCCTGCCGACAGAGATGTCCTTTGAGTTAGGTGCAACTTCAGCTGTAGCTTCTTCAAAAGTGACAAAGTTATCCTCCTCAAAGTCTCCATTTGGTGATAACTCGCCCTCCTCTCTTTCACCTCCATGGACTGAAGAACCCTCATGGTACCTTTGAGCTTTATTACTTTCAGTCATGCAGCCTCCATTTACAGATATGACTGGCCTCATATTCTCATCCCCCTGAAAGGAAAAAAGGAAAAAGACACATGTATCAGGCAGATAAAATCATCTAACACTGATGGAAATTGCCGTTTCCATGCTCCTTCAATTGTCAGGATAAGCAACTCATAGAAAACAGAATTGGATGGCCCCCAGCATTGGCCAGGGCCGATCCCGATCGAGATGATTTCGGCAAGAATCGGTCGGATCAGCCAGGATCGTCCATGCTTGATCTGATCTGGAATCGGCCGATCCAATCTGGATCGGTCGATTCTGCATTCCATGACAACTAGACAGCAGTCCCTTGGACTGCTATTGAGATAAAAAGACTGGGATCGGTAGGTAAACAGGGTCTGCCCATCAAAGTAGCAGACTCGCATCCATCTTGCTTCACTGACATCTCTCTGGCTAAACAAACTCAGACCTGAAGACCCTTTCCACATGACAGAGAAGAATATATCCATTTGGACCAATTCAACAGGGTTTAGGCATGTCTGATCACATCATATGATACAGCCTGTTTCATATTTATCAAACAGTGCAAAGCAACAACCAGCTAACATTCTGTTAAATAACGAAGATATGTAAACAGAACAATATATCCATACCTCTGATGAGTGAAAAACCTCGTTACTAACTCGTGGTTCAACAACAGTAACAGCACCCGGCTTTGAAGGTGTCATATTCACACCTAAAAATAAAAAATGACAATAAGATTGATAAACAATTTTGTTTACATTCATTCCCAAATGTAATGCATGACAAATGAAGACACAAGGAGTTGCATTAGTTATAATAGATACTCAGTGAACATTTACTGAAAACTCCAGTTAAAAACCCACCAGCTCTTTTTTCCAAACTGTTTGTGCTATAGATGTGCTCACCTCTAATTGAAATAGAACCATTATCAGTTAACCTTTCAGCAGATGCCATCTGCATGCTGATTCCTGACATCTCATCAGCCATCTGAGCATTGCTTGACACTTTTCCATGTACCGGAGTGCTACAGACAGCATCATTTCGACGGGTAACTCGATCAACATCATAAGCATCTTCTTTGTCACCTGTGTCCCCATTGGCTGACCTGCTTCTGCAAGAGCTTGCTGCTTCTGCCAGTTTGGTTTCACTGCCGTTACTGACAGGATTCACTTGCATTGTCATTGCAGCACCACCACCACCACCAGGACTTCTATCACCTTCTCCTGCATTTGTAATGTTACTTCTGCCAATGGCACCCTTGGTCTTCACTGCATCCTCAGTATCTTCTGCTCCCTGAGGTCGGGGAGGAACACCTAACATTGGCTCCAAGAAGGTAGTCCAAACACGCATAACTTTATCCATCTGATCAATGGACGAACAGACCTCTCCACATGAGTACTTAATTATCTGATACAGATCTTGATGTATATCGGGATCAGAGTACTCAAATTCCATGTCTGGAACAATAGGTCTTCTGTTTCCAGCAGCAATAGCAAAAAGTACATCATCCTCTTTCCGCTTCTTTTCATTTATTTCTTTTATCTCAGCCAACAGAACTACAGAAATAGAGAGAAAAAATTGCCATGAAGAGATTGAAGGAACTCTGGAAAACATATGACACAAGAAATCGACTGATACAGCAGAAAGAAAGATCAGAATACATATATAGGTAATGATCCAGATGAAAGCAGAAAGGATTAGGCAGCTTCAGAAATCAAGTCTTAATGTAGCCCGCAGCACGCATGGAAGGAAGAATCGCCGGGATCGAGCCAGAATCGCTCGATCCCGGATCGGATCGACCCCCCAAGGGTCGATTCCCCCTTGAAGAACCCCAAAACCCCACATTTCCGGCTGGATCGACCCAACTCAGTAGGATCTGAGTTGGATCGCTCGAGTCGAACCGGAATCGATCGATCCCGGCTCGATTCAGTCGATCCGGCCGGGTTCAGTTCAAATTTGAACTTAAGGCGCCGGATCGACCCTTATCGGGTCGAATCGATCGATCCGGCGTCGATCCGACCCGATAAGGGTCGATCCCGATCGATCCGAGGTCGATCCCCTTATTTCTGCCCCTTCCCACCCGAGGACACCAAAAGATGCAGGTTTTGGTGTCCTAGGAAGGAAGGAAGGTGCTCCCCCTCCCCCCCCCAGCTCGGGCTGCCTCCTCCACCGCCGCCGGCGTCCTCCCCAGCCGGCCTCCTCCTCCTCCTCCTCTTCTTCTCTTCTTCTTCTTCTTCTTCTCCTTCCTCTTCTACTTTTTCTTCTAAACCCTATCTTCTCTTTCAAGTTTGAAAGAGGTTAGAAGGAGCACATCCAAGGGAGATTTTCTTGAGTAGATCTCAAGAGATCTTACTCAAGCAAGGAAGAAGTTGTTCTTCTTAAGGTATATTTCATTTTTTAATTTCGAAATTCAGTTATAAATTCTGAAAAAAATGAAAACACATGTACACATGTTTAATCTTCTTATATGTTCTTATTCTTCCCTTACATTTTGTCAATTAGACAAAATCTCTAAATTTCACCCTAATTGGCTAATTAGGGTTTGATATTTGGGGCTTATGTTGTATTAGCACAATTAGAGATCAATTAAGTGTTCTAATCCCTTAATTGACTTAATCATGCCTTTCTATGATAATGAAACTATTTCATTTCGGGAAATTAGAGAAAATCTCTAAATTTCACCCTAATTAGGGTTAATATTAGATGTAATTATGTTTATAATTGTATACTTACACATGAATGTGTTTGTATTCTTAATTTGTTATAGGATTAGCAAGTATGGCTGATGAGGGACACGAGGAAGAGCAACCACAAGTAGACATTGGATGGAAACACGGTGTCCTTATTGATGCTGCCTCTAAGAGAGTGCGGTGTAACCACTGTGGTAAGGAAATGAATGGAGGTGTATACCGCCTAAAACAACACATTGCAGGCATTGGAACAAATGTACTAAAATGCAAGCATTGTCCACGGGAGTTAGTGAATGAGATGAAAGACTACATGGCTGGAAGACAACAACAAAGAGGCATACGTATTCAACATCAACAAGAACTGCATGAAGAGATTTCTGGGAAGGAAAAAGTAAGGCACCTACAAGAACTGTTGATGTTGAGGACTCAGATGATACAGATTATGAGGATCTCTCACCTAATGAGAGAGAATGACGAGAAGGACTACGGCAGAGTCGGCGTGCTGCCATGTGGGAAAGTGACATGCGAGGTTCCATAGTACAAGGAAGGATCATCATCAGGGGCTAGTGTCACACGAACCGGCACCACCTATCAGGAGAGGTGGTTCAATGAGGGGAACGGGACCAACTAGTGGGGTTGACACATTTTGGGAAGGAAATCTTCATCAAAACAGCCTAGCATAAAGCATGCAATGAAAGGGGTAAAGGCCACAACTGCTTCCGCTAAACATGCAGTTAAAAACATTGTAAAATGGTTTTACATGCAGGGGTCCCAGCCCATACAGCATCTAGTCCTTATTTCCAAACGATGATAGATTCAGTTGGTGAGGCAGGCCCAGGTTTGAAAGCTCCTACACCAAAGGAGATTTATGGCAAATATCTTGAAGAGGAATTGATGAGATAAAGGATTGGGTGGCGTCATTCAAAGATATATGGATGGCAAGAGGTTGTACTCTTATGTGTGATGGATGGACGGGAACAACAAGAAGGTCCATGATAACTTTCTTGTATATTGCAGTGAGGGTACAGTGTTCATGAAATCTATAGATGCAGTGGGCAAATAAAAAATGCATATTACTTGTTTAGGCTCATGGATGAGATGATTGATGAAATTGGCGAGGAACATGTAGTCCAAGTTGTCACTGATAATGAAGCTAGTTACAAGGCAGCTGGAAGAAATTGATGGCAAAACGACATCATCTTTATGGGTCCCTTGTGCAGCCCACTCCTTAGACTTGATGATGGAGGATATTGGCAAAGACAAACATGTGCATGACTTGGTGTCCAAGTCGCAAATGATTACTACTTTTATTTATGGACACAATAGAATCTTACATATGATGAGAGAGTGCACAGATGGACATGACATAATTCGTCCTGGCCCAACAAGATTTGCCTCACAATTTATTGCATTGGAGAGTCTGCATCAGTTAGACATGAGTTGGGCACTCTCATACACAGTTCCGAGTACTTGGCACATGTGGCTACATTGAGAGAGGAATCCAGAGATGTGGCACATGAGATTTCTTGCTTGGTCAGTGAACATCGTTTTTGGGAGAAAATCCACTATTATTTGAAGCTAATAAGCCTATAGTACATGTGCTGAGGATGGTTGATGGAGAGGACAAGAATGACATGGGTTACTTATATGGGTATGGATAAAGCCAATGAAAGGTTGAGAGAGAAGCATCCGCAAGCATATAAAAATGGTGGAAGATTATTGATGCAAGATGGGAGTCAACACTCCACCATGATTTTACATGCAGCAGGTAAATGTATTATATCTTATTGTGCATATTTTTATTAGCATGAGTTGAATTTCTAACTTACTACACATGTTTTGTACATATAGGGTATTTCTTTAACCCTAGGCATCAATATAGTGATTCCCCCACAATGATGGTGAGGTGCTCCAGGGGACAATCAATGTCATCGGGAGATTGTCTAGGAGCATGGACGAAAGAATAGATGCTATGATAGAGGTACGGCAAGTTAAAAACTTCATTCCATTTTCATGTATTCAATATACTTTTGGAGTTACCACTTAGCAACTGTATTATACTGTAGATGGACAGATTTAAACTGAAGTTGGACATCTACAGAGATTATGATGTTAAAGAAGCAGTGACCAGAATGGGTCCGGGTAAGAACCTTCAGACTTAAGCTCATGCTTACTTCATAACAAAATGACAAATCACTTGTATTATGTGCTAATTCATTGTATGTTTTTTTTTTGCAGGTGAGTGGTGGGTTATGTTAGACTACAAGACTGGTCAAAGAAGTCCATTGCAAGGATTGCTATTAGAGTACTCAGTCAGACCACTTCATCTAGCCAGTGTGAGAGAAATTGGAGCACTTTCTCACTTATTCACACAAAAGTGAGGAACAGGTTGAGTGCAACTAGGCTAGAGAAGTTGGTCTATTGCCACTACAATATGAGGTTGAAGCTGAAATGCATTAAAGATAGACAAAAGAAGAGCGAGGCAAGGCTAATGACTTTTGCAGGTAGTCATTGGGAGCAACGTTTTGCAGAGAGGGAAGCATTATCATCTCAAATTGATGTTAATGAGTTATTTGATGAGGAACACCCACTAAATGCATGGGTGGAAACAAGACAGGAAAGGGATGTTCCAGAATTTGACCCTCGCGATTGCTCATGGGCGGAAGGAGAATTGGATGGAGTAGAGGCTCGAGATCCAGAGCTTAGGGTAAGTGAGGACCAACCTCTCACCCTCGGTCCACTCTTCTCTCAGCCACGACACTCAGCTATCTTGCCAGAGACATCTAGAGTGCCTCCCACTCAGCCTGCATTAAGAAGAGCTGCAACACAAAAAGAGAAGAGTTCAAAAGCCGTAGAGCTAGAAAAAATAACATATGCCAGGCAAAAAAAGAGGAAAGTGCAGCAACCAATTCGTAGTGATGACACCACACAAGATCCAAATGATGATGATGATGATGATGATGATGGGGCTGCCACTGGGGCCACAGGAGCTGGCCAGGGATATGCAGGAGCAGGATATACTGGGGCCACAGGTGTAGGGCTTACTGAAAGTTATGTACCAGAAACAGAACATCAGGGAGGCGGAGGAGAAGGACAAGGGCATGGACAAGGGGGATATGAAGGACAACCTATGAGTGGCCACCTTGGGAGCCAAACTATAGTTCAGGGTCTACTCATATACCTGCATTTCAGCCTCCCATTTTACCGTACTCAGATATTAGTAGCTCACCTTATGGAGTACAAGGAGGATGGGGACCTTGGCCTTCACAAGAACAAGAGCCTAGTGGCCCTAGTGAAGCAACAAGTACATACAAACCGCTTGGTATATGGTGTCCAGCTCCATCACAATCTGGAGAAAGCTCAAGTCAACAATTTACACCAAGAGGGATTCAAATGGGTATGCATGATTTAGCAAATTCCCTCTTTGGTCATAGCTACCAAAACCCAAATGATGGTGGCTCATCTATGTCTGGAAGTGGATGGAAAGATTATTAGTCTTCTATCAAATGTAAGTTACATGTACAATGTCTTAAATTTCATGTTTTATGTACTATGAATGCATGTATAATTGATTTTTGATGCAAATCTTAGTTCTTTCAAGAGTTCAGATTTTTTCTGTTTTTTCCTGAATTTTCCTAATTTTTTCTGAATTTTCCTGCATTTTTTCCAAAAAAATAAACATTTTATAGTCTGGCCGATACAGGATCGGCCAGACTTCCCTGGGATCCAGAGGATCTTCGATCCGATCCATCCAGGATCGGATCGAGCAAGGTCGATCCCGATCCCGATCCTGCCTTCCATGGCAGCACGTCAGTGGAAGCTGCAGCATAGAAAGTAGTTCTAAACCCAGATCCAAAAAACAGTTACATCAATATACATTGTTTCGCATTAGTACATCGTGCTCCCTGGTTGATGCTCTTTTCTTTCCTTTTCCTCTTCTTTTGTTCTTGCAGGAAGGAGGGAGGAGAGAAGGGGGCTGTGGGGGTAGTACTGTAGTAGGCTGCCCATTAGACTTTAAATAATTAAATCATATAAACGATAGACTTAAATTTAATGTAACTTTATGTAGAAAGGTCCATATTAGGAAAAATTAGTCTAATTAGAAAGATATTTTAATGGCAAAATTACATATATATACCCCTGAAATCTTCCATATTCAACTATATACCCCCAAAAACTGACTATTAGATTGTATATCCCTCAAATCAAAAGAAAGCATCATATATACCCCTACCATTTTATTCCGTCTATTTAACTCAACCACAATTGAATTAAGAGGGGGAAAACACTGGCCTGCCCTCTATTTTTAATCATTTATTTCACCTGTTACTCTCTCTCCCCATTCACCGGAACCGGAGGAGACCCCTCCGGCACCCCCCCCCCCCCCCCCGGCCAGACCTCTCTCTCCCCCTCTAGTTCCCAGTCTGACCTCGTCCAAGTACCAGTTCAGACTGGAACTGCTGGTCTATGTACGCACGCATGCCCCACGAATCTTCCCCCACTCACTCACGCTCCCCCCTCACCCCTGCAACTGCAGATGGATGCTGCAACATTAATGGCGGCAGAGAACGGAGGTATACATATAGGCCGATCAGAGAGCTCCCCTGTGCACCATCCCGCAGAGAGATCGGTGACACAGAGCTACAGAGATCAGAGAAAGAGAGAGGTGAGGGCCGAGCCGGGGCGGTCCCGTCGGCGCCTCCGTGTACGACTTCGATGTCGGTGGAGGGCACGGTTGGGCCATTCCGCCCTCCAACAACACCCGAGCCTACAACCAGTGGGCATCCAAAAACCGCTTCAGGGTCGACGACAACCTCATTGAGTCCCCCGTCGGCCGGTCTCAAGTTTGTCTCTGTCAAATAAGAGGTGGCACGGGTGACCCCCCTCTCTCTTTCTCCTCTTTCAGGGGTATTTTTGTTTTTTTTGTCCTTATTTTAACAATTTCGTCTATCTGTTGGCGGAATATTCCTCAGATTCCAATGGCAAACTAACCATAGGGATTTAACCGACGCTTTTTTCAGATTTGAGGGGTATACAATCTAATAGTTGGAATTGGAGGGTATATAGCTGAATATAGAAGATTTCAGGAGTATATATGTAATTTTCCCTATTTTAATTCTCTACAATTTCCATGTTCATAATATTTTGCAAAGAATTCATTTAATAAGTGAAAAGGGGAGAAAATAGAAGTCGCACAGGAAACGGAAGATTTAGAAATGCCCAAATTTTACTTGATTAGATTTTATTATTTTGAGGTTAATTATTTAGAGAAAAATGTTTGTATTGTGTTAAGGAGCAGGATCTCTTTAGAATTGGCTTGAGAAGCATACAAAAGAGGCGTAAAAACTGTTATAGAAGCCTGAAGGTAACTTGTTAGAGTTGGTTTGGGGAGTATGTTTGGGAGGTAGGCATGTGATCAACTAATATCATGCTATTTGTTATTTAGAATTTATTTGATGTTTAAAGGCTTATTTTTCATATATATGTTTACTGCATAGGTAATTTGAGGTTATTTCCGTTTAATGTAGCATACAACCATCACTACATCGTTGGTTAGTTGAAATTTTAAAGGTCAAAATGCATGTGAATTAACGAGTTAAGTTAGATTTAGTGTTTTAATATGTAAAGTTGTAAACTTTAGCCATTTATTACTTTAACATAGTTTAATTGATGTATTTATGTATGCATGGTGTACAGGGATTATATTGAGTTTTTTCAACTTTGAAAGCTTAAATTTTGTTATTATGGTATCTGCTAAGGTTGTTATTATAATATTGCGGTGTTAAGTTGTCGTTTTAATGTTTTAAAGCTTAGTAAGCATGTAGAGTTCATTAATATTATATATTATATATTTTCATCATCATCCTGGCAAAAATAGGATA
This sequence comes from Colocasia esculenta, assembly GCA_014218235.1. Classification (NCBI taxonomy): domain Eukaryota; kingdom Viridiplantae; phylum Streptophyta; class Magnoliopsida; order Alismatales; family Araceae; genus Colocasia; species Colocasia esculenta. The sequence goes on from CM024762.1 coordinate 38,394,506, forward strand.
CTCTATCTCTCTAGCCTTTTCTAGAGAGATGCTCTGGGATTCTGTTCAGCCATCATGGTCAAACAGCATCTCCCTCGGAGGGGGCTGTCAGAGTTTTGCCGGAGCTGGTTGGGGCTCGTGGGTCCCTGAGGATCGATCTCCTCCAATGGAGGCCGAAAACACAAGTCAGGTGTTGCCAGGATCTATTACAGCTGTGGAAGGCATGGACATATCAGAAGATGGTCCCCTGTTGTTCGCCGCACTGCTGAAGAGAACAAGCGGGAGCAGGAGAGACACAGGGCGGTAAAGGAGCATGGGACGAACCCAAGAGGGGTGCCTGGGGAGTGGCAAGGGGCTCTAGGAGCTCTGCTGACGTGGTTAGGGGGCCTGTGAAGCATGCTGTGGTGGGCCCATGGAATGCAATCTTGCGAGATTCTTGGTCTCGGCAAGTCCCCAAGAAACGAGATGCCCAAAATGGGCTGGTGAAAAGCCCCTTGCGTGGCCGGCGCCTTTCGGCACCGAAATTTCAGCTCATGAGTTCCCTTCATGGGGTCACAAGCACGTTTGTATTTTTTTTAAGTGAATGGCCCCATCGTGGGCACCATTAGTATTAACTAAATATTTTTTGTTAAAACTAAAACCCTACGGAGAGCAACCCACATCCGAAATCCCTTTTCCCTCCCTACACCCCTTTCGCCCACTCTCCACGGCCTCCCAAGCTGCTGCTGCAGCTCCCAATCCCACCGGCCACTGCATCGATGGCCACTTTGAGGTGCACCGCTGCCGCAAGGGCTTGACTAGTCCGGTGGTTCCGCCCTCGATCGTCTTTGACTTCCGGCCGCTCACTCGGACCCCATCTCTCTCTAGGTTTCACCCTCTGTATCTTCTCCTCTCTGTCTCTGCTTCGTCCGCACCACTGCTCTGGTCGCGCTGTCCATCACCGCTGCATGACCCCAGCCCGCTGGACTCACCACATGCGAGCTTCCCTTCCTCTATCCCTACTGCGAGACCCCTTTGCCAACCCCCCCCCAACCGTCAGATCACCCCGTCCTTGCCCTCCTTGGGCCTCTGCCACCACCGGCCGACGCCCTGTTCTTCCTCTCTCCTCCCTACTGTCTCCCTCTTTCTCTCTCGTTTTTGTCTCGTTCTCCTCTCCCAACGATACCAGATCACAACAGGAAACCCCAAGTCCCAGCAAGGCTGTCTTTAGGCCCCAACATGGCTCCTCAGTGATCCAACAGGTCCATTAATAGGCCCAGCCATTTGGGAGTGGAATCGGCCCATCCAGCAGCCCCCCCCCCCCCCCCACCATAATATATATTTTTTTATTTCTAGTTTTATTGAAGATCTTGGCCACCGTCAAGGTGCACAGCCCGGAGGTTCTCATCGTCAACTTTGATGGCGAGAGGGCCGTCATACGATGATGAGTTCTTCAGGAGGTGCAGGTCCCACCGTCGGCCCTACGGCAACAGGAGCCTTGGCTGGAGGTTGAAGATGGTCCTTTGGCGAGCGTTTTGATTTCAAACTGCAGTTTGCTCGCGGATCCCTACAACTGGTGCGGATTTGGTTAAACAAAATGCTGGCGGGTCAGGAGGCCTCAACCAGGGTGCGAGTCAAGTGGCAAGGGAACCGGCTGAACTAGCCAATCGGGGTTTAGGTCCAAGACCCGAACTGGCGGTCCGTGACTTATCCGATATCTAGGAGGTCATGCGTATCAGGTCCCCGAGGCCCATTATTGGTCTTCTTCCCCACCCGATCAAACTTCTGCGTGCAGCATCCTGGTGGTCGACCACCCATCCTTTTCGCCTTGTCGGACTCCAATGGGGTCCTCTGTTGCTCCGACACGGCAAACAGAGAGTGCGACGATGGGAGAGGTCCTAGATTTAGCAAGGATGTGACCAGCAATGGGGGTCTTTTGCCTCTAGGAGTCTAGGCATGCAATCTCTCTAGGAGGCTTCTCCTAGGGGCGGGAGGGCCCCGGATTGTTAGGAGATCATCGTTCGGGAAGGATCGAAGGAGGGACGAATCATTCTCTATTTCCTCTAACTTTGGTGGCGGAGACGTGGCCTTGGCGGGAAACAGTGGACGAATCAACTCCGGAGGCCTGGCAAGCTCAAGAACAGTCCGCGCTCGTTTTGCTGCATCATTGTGAAGGTGCTAAAGGGGCACTAACAAATAAGGATGCCCAAAAGGAAGGTGATGATGACTCCTTCTCAAGACGATGGCAATGGGGTAAATAAACCCTACCTGTCAACAGAGGCAGTGAAAGCTATACTCAAGGATGTGGAAGCTATGTGTACCAAGTAGGCTAAGGAGGTGGTTGGTATGGCGAACATTTCTTCTATGGCAACTGAAAAGGACCTCAAAGGGGCATTCTCTAAAATTTACAAAAAGTGGGAGTGCCAATATACGAGCGGATGAGAGACTACACCAGAAAGGTGGAGGTGTGGTTGAGGAGGAGAGGGGTGAGAGAGGAAACACATCATCCCCATGAGAATTCTCTCATAAAATGTCAAGGGTTTAGATGAGGCGGAGAAGAGGAGGGTTGTGAAGGAATTGGTGTGGAGGTGTAAGGTGGATGTGTTGTGAGTGCAGAAGACGAAGTGGGATGGGGATGGGAGTGTTATTATGAAGGAGATTGGGGGAGCTAGATTGACTAAGGGTGTGCTTCTCCGGCAGTGGGGAGCTCAGGGGGTATCCTCATCTTATGGAACCCTTATGAGCTGGAGGAAGTGGCATGCAATAGGGTAGTTAGCAAATTGGCCATCTCTTTGGATTTCAAAGAGGTTAAAGATGGCTTTTCATGGGATTTACAGATGTTTATGGCCCTCAAGCTAAGGAAGACAAAAGGCTACTTTGGGAGGAATTCCTCAAATTTCACCAAAATTCTGGGAGGCCATAGTGTTTGGCTGGAGACTTTAATGTTGTTGCTCACCATTAAGAGAGAATCAGGACTTCTTCTGTTGACAGTTGTACGGAAGATTTTTCAGATTTATTCAGAAGGCAGCATTGATTGATGTTTGGCATTATGGGTAGTTTCTTCACCTGGTCCAACATGAGAGTAGAGGCTGCTTGCTCCAAGTTGGACATATTTCTCATTTCGATGGTTTGGGAGGACCATTTTCCTCATGCTAAGGTGTCCACAATGTCTAGAGTTCTGTCAAACCATAAGCCTATCCTCTTGAAGACTATATGTGTATATGATAGAAGGTATAGCTTCAAATTGGAGACATTCTGGTTGCGTGAACAGGACTTTATGGAGTAATGGAGGTGGTGTCAAGACACGGAATGTTGTGGATGTGGGACTGTCAACTATGGGTACCTTTGTGAGGAGGCTAAGACATATTGCTTTCACATTAACAAGCTAGGGGGTTAGAAAAACACTGTCGGGAAGAGAGGTAAAGCTGAAGATTCTGTAGCAACTAGATGAGTTTAACAGTTTGGAGGAGGTAAGCTTACTGGATGAGGAGGACAGAGCTGCTAGGATTTCTCTCAAAGAACAATATCAAGATATTCTTTGCAAGGAGAAAATCTACTAGAAGCAAAGATCCAGAGACAGGTGGGTCAAGGAGGGTGATAGGAACATAGCCTATTTTCAACGAATTGTTTATGGTAGAAGAAGAGTGACCTCCATCTCTGACAACAAGGTGGGGGACACTACATTTGTGGAGGATGGGGAGATTAGAGGGTAGGCGTTCATTTCTACTCCAAACGTTTCACGGATGATGACTATAAGAGATTGAGTGTAGATAAGGGTCTCCTACACCGGTTGCCTCTTCGTACTAGCAAGGGGCTTGACCGCATGTGCTAGAAGAAGGTACATCAGGCGGTTCTCTCTTCCTGGAGATAAAGCTCGGGACCGGATGGATTTCCAATTGCTTTGTTCCAAAGATGTTGACATATTAAAGGACCGTGTGGCTGCAGTTAAGGAGTTCCAGGGGGAGAAGCCCACTTCAGAGGTATCAACCAGATGCACATTGTCCTTATCCTCAAGAGAAAGGAAGCAAAGGAGTTCACTGATTTCTGGCCCATTAGCCTATTCAATAGTGCTTACAAGATTATTTCCAAGGTGTTTGTATTAAGGTTGGTTACAGTCACTTCTAAGAAGCGTTTATTAGAGGGAGGCATATTCTAGACAACTTTTTGGGGGATCATGAATAGTTGTTTGTCTTGAAGCAGCACAAGAGAAAGGTTTAGTCTTGAAACTTGAATTTGAGAAGGCATATGATAGTGTCAGTTGGCATTGTCTGCTGCATCGCCTAGAGAGGATGGACTTTGGTGAGAGATGGATTTCTTGAATCCGAGCTTGTGTTTTCTCAGCATTTTTTTATGTGCTCATTAATGAGAAACCATCTGAGTGGTTCCATAGTGGTAGAAGACTCAGACAGGGAGACCATCTCTATCCCCTTCTCTTTGTCCTCGTTGCTAGTGTCCTGAGCAGAGTGTGGATGAGGGCGGAGACGGCGGGTCTTATTGCAAGTATCTAGGGTGCAAGAGGAGGCTCCTCTATCTCACACCTTCAGTATGAGGATGATACCATTCTCTTACTGGCAGAGAGTGTGCACATGCCTATTATGGTGAGACTCCTACTGGAATTGCTGGAGAAAGTGGCAAGTTTGAAAGTTAATTACAACAAGTCTCTTCCGGTTGGAGTGAATGTTGAGGAGAGTGCTATGGGGAGAGCAGCTATAGTGCTGGGATGTGGGATTCGCAGGTTGTCTATGACCTACTTGGGTCTCCCTCTATAGAGTCGCTAATTGGCAGCCTGTTATTCACAGATTTGAGACCAGATTAGCAGATTGGAAGGCCAGAACTCTAACTTACGGCGAGGGGGGGGGGGGCTTGTGCTTTGCGGCTCTGTCTTGGACATTTTACCCTTTTTTTTTTTTTTTTTTTTTTTGGGGGGGGGGGGGGGGGCACACTAGCTTGGTGTGGATTTCTTGGTGCATACACTCAACACATGCATATCCCTTTTTCCCTTCGAATATAATCTGTGGTACCATCCACATTTCAGAAAAAAAAGATTATGCAGGAGTTGAATTTATATTCTTTTTTGTTATGTTTTTGTTGATTTATATTATATGCTTAGAATGTCACTAAATCATGTGAAATTGTAATCAACTTGTGATTTGAGGAGCTTATTATTATATAATAGGCATGTATTAGTTCTAAATGTGCCTATTAGGTCTTAGGACTCACATTTGATTAACTAATTCTCAGGAGCGTCTGGAGATCAGAGAGTTTTGACTCTGATGTGGAATAGGTTGGAGGGTGATCCAAGGAGATCTTTACTCCGCTGCACAATGGATAATGTAGGTTTTACTTCCCTTTTGTTTATGTAATGTAATTTCATATTTTTTGGGAAGTGAGATGTACAGCGATGTACAAGTTGTAAATTATGTGTTTATGTCAATGAAAATGGTATGGTGGTGGTATTAGAATGATAGATGGTTTGGCTTTTCATGCCTTGGGGTATTTTACATCTCACAATGTTCAGAATTTTGTGTGTGACGTCCCCGAGCTGGGACCGAGAAGGGACGCCACAGGAAGAATAGGCTGCGACTGGCTGGACATTTGCCTCTCTTTTTTCCCCTTCTTTCTCTGTTTTTTGGGGTGTAGGGAAGTAGAGTAGGGTTCAGTTACATCACAAGCAGCAAGAAAGAGCTTGACTGTACATGTTGGCCAAACCTAAATAAACACCAGAATGACACATAGCTTCTAGGTTATTTCTGCTTTTTCTATTTGCTTGGTAGAGAATACAATCTTTAAGCATTTGAAGACAAGGACCAAGTTGCCTTCATGGTCCTTGCATCTTGGCTGTATTCGATCAATGTTTCCCCAATCCTTTGGTGGTGCAGTGTCACTTTGTCATAAAAAGTACAAATCTAGAATGCATTAGACGAATAGTCGTAATTTGAAAAATGAACTAAGGAACAAATAAAAATGTGCTGAAAGAGGAAATTTACACTAGAGATTTTCATGAGGCAAAAGAGGTGAAAGGTGAAAGAGCGGACAATCATAACATGAAAAAAGAATTAACATCTAAATGTATAACAATGAGCAGAGAAAATAAACACTGATGTCATATACAGAAACACAGAGATGTTACCCATCAGTTGGAGAAGGACTCATGCACATCATAAACTTAATGAAAATATTGAAATTCTGACATGCACTCAACTTAATGTGTTGCTCCAAAGCAAACTACAATGTGATATAAGTGCAATAGAAAGTTTGGAAATGGTCCAAACAAAAAATGATCCAGGTATTTTGAAGCACAAACAGTGAATATTAGATCGAACTTCGAAGAACTCCAAACATAGGCGACAATACTCGAAGAGAACTGAGTTGCATACTCTAAAGTTAAAGGATGTCGAATGCAAAACACAGAAGCTTATTGTACTGTGCATACTCAACCAAAACTTGGAGAAAAATCAGAACACTGATGGGAATACCTTTTGTACTCAAGTTCTTTGTGTCTTGTTGTTTGAAATAGAAACTCCGATGATCAAGTGATTTGTGATAGTTCTTTGCATAAATTTCAGCCCACACTTTATTAAAATCAGCCCTACACTTTGACCATTCCTCTTGTTTCTGCTTCAAACGAGTTAAAATGACAGGAAGTGCTAGTCCTGGATTCTTCCGCAGAATATCCATCACATCCAGCCCATGATCACCATATAAGCGTTCAATGCATCTCAAATTCAAAGCTACAAAAGGAAACAAAAAAACAGCTAAAATAGGTAAAAATCAAAAGTAAATTCTCAAGAGACCCTAGAGCTTATTCCGACAAAGGGTTTTCATACAGACCAGTAAGATGGTCTTCAATACGAATTTGACTTTCTGCTTTGATAGTGTTATCTTGCATGGCTTTTAGCAAATCCTCCACCCGCCTAGTAGTTACATTCACCGACTCCAATAACATATCAAGCTCAAACCTGGTAAAACCAAAAGCCAAATGAATAAATAATAATCTGTGGATACTAAGCATAAAACTAAACGACCCTAAGTACCCAAGAAAATTATACAGCTGTTATGATATTTAAAGCTTTTGAGAATTGACTAAGAAGAATGCAAGTGTACAAGACTGTAAATGTTGTATGTAACAGTCATCAGGAGCCATCTGATGAAGGGGCACCCTCTGAGGAACCTTTCACACATTCCTGGCATGCTTTTAGTTCCTCAGTATACCCATGGTGCTTTCAAGATGATTGTTTGATAAACATCAGATGGCCCAGAATGAGGGTGGCACGCCACATTCTCAATGCATAGTGGCATTCCTCATTATTAAATCTTAGTACTGAATACAGCCTACAAATAGTGAAAAGCATCACAAAACAGGGGGAAGTCCTCATAAAATGACATTTTTAATAGAAGAGGAAAAACTTACACAAAATATTATCATCTAAGAAGAAAAGGTGAATAAAATTATACACAAAATATTATACTTCTCCAAAATGATCATTACCTATCATCTTCACATCTAAACAGGCTTTCCTCATATTGGTTCTTTCGCATGTGCTTGAAAGAATAGTCCTCACTGCCAGAGGTTACTGATACCCAAACATCATTTAGGACTTTAGCAGCCAGCTCTGTCCTGTAGCTTGCTTTGGGTATTGGATACTACAATGTCACAGTATAAACATTACCACTCAAATAAAATAGAGGAAATATAACTACTTTAGAACACAATATAGGTAAAGGGGGAAAAAAAGTAGCTTACATTATTTGGCAAACGACGGTAACTAGGTGTACAACGCTGACAGGCGGACAGATCAAGCTCTGAAATTGGCTTGGCCCAGTTGTATTTATCCTTCAGAAGCATAGGGGCCTTGTGAACTGAAGAATCTTTAAGCCTCTCCCTTTCTTTATCCCTCTCCCTGTCATGGTCTCTGTCTTTCTCCCTCTCAGTTTCCCGATCTCTTTCCTTTTCTTTGTCTTCTACCTTCACCGCCCTAGCTAAATGTTCTTCATATCAAAAGAATTATGTCAGTGTCAAGATATATACCAGAATGTTTTCAATAAGGTACTGCAAAGGTTTGAGGATATCTTTTAAATTCAAGTATCATGGAAGACGTGAAATAAACTGTCAAAGAAAGAATTCCTTTGAGCCTTAAATAAATAAAGAAGCCTTTAATGCAGATGCTACATACTTTTACTAAAAACTCCAGCCAGAAATCCATCTGCAGAAAAAGAACCATCTTAGCAGATAACTATCACGAACAGAATTAATACTGGTGCTGTTGCACTGCAGAAAGAAATAGCTTGATAAACTTACCTATGTTTTCGCAATGCGCCAAAAATTCATTAAACCCATCCATAAGATCAGGATACTTTCCAAGAATATCACCTACCTGAAAGGAACACAAGTAGACAGTGAACAAGTCTGATGCAAGTAAAATATTCTCAATCAGAAGAAAAGAACACCTACAGAATCATACCTGTGAAGAACAATTTGCAAGACATGCAAAATTATCCAGAAAGGATAACCGTAGCATGAGTTTAAAATAAATAACACACAAGAATACAACACTCAACCTGCTGTTACTGGAAAACTAACGTATGAAAAGAGACCATATACTGGATATGCCAAAAAAAAAACAAGAGTTTTTTGCTGGGCCATGTGAACAGTTAGAGCAGGCCACACAGCAAACATGAGAATAAAATGTCATTTCTTATTCTTCCAGTGTTTTCAAAATTGTGCTGGCACTAAGATCTTTTAGCAAACAATCTAAATCTTAATATGTCCTGGTTAGAGAAGAACTGAGACTCTACAATGATAGCCTAAGCCCGACGGTATGTTAATAGATGACTGTATAAGGAGAGAAGATAAAAATGTCCTTGTTGCAGGAAAGGGACATCTCACCATAGGTGGAGAGAAAGTGAAATGTCTTTGTTGCAGAAAAGGAATATTGGATGTTGAAGCATTTTGCAGCAACAAGATGACTGCAGTGATGGCATGATATCAACTACCCATGCAGCTTTCTGCCCGTCCTTCCTCACATGCTCCCCTGCAGCCATCTTTTGCCGGTCTTCTTAGTTCTACAGACGATAACATCATGGTGACCAATGTTCCTCTGCTTAGACTGCTTTGCCTATAAGAAGCAAGGCCTCTCATTATGCCCCTGTATGGTCATCCCTCTGTTTTTCTGTCTCAATAAGGGTAGATATATGCAATTTTGATGCTTTCTTGATGGTGTTCCAAAGATGCTATACGTGAGTTCTAAGTTTACTCAAGTGTGGTTAAGTAACAAGATAACTATTGGCAGTAGGAGTACAAGATGCTATGGTATCAAGATCATTTCTTAGAAGCATGGAGTAACCTGGCTTTTTGTCAAGATTTGATGGAAATAAAAGCAATTCTCCCTAAAAGAAATCCACGTGTATTTTCACATGCCTTCTTGCAATCTTTTGAGTATTTAACTGAGTTCGTGACAATATTCTTCAAAATATAAGCTATGCTAGCTCCCAACAGGATTTTGCCATATTTTATGTCATTATGTATAATCAATTATATACATGTCCCCTGGTGAAAGATATACAGGGGCGTCCCCATCCCCTCCCCCAGAAAGGCTAAAACTACATTATTGCTATGGTTGTCAATGGATATAGACATGGTTTGGCGTGCCGGATCGGATCGGACCGATTCGGGCGAATCGGTGCGGATCAGGGGAAGTCCGATTCGCGATTCGGTCCGATTCGCCTGGTTCTGTTCAGGCAGGGTTCACTGGACTCATGATCTTGTTCAGGCAGGGTTGTCAGGATCTGCTTATTTACCTGAATATCATTTAAGTAAATGTTATAATTTGTTGTTTCATTTACTTAAGATATTACATGTAAATAAGGAAGTACCCCCCATTTGAATCCAATAAAAATATCAAAAAAATCATATCTCTTACCAATAAAAAGTCAACTCTCCCATCGAAGAACAAAATCGCGATTTTGGTGATTTTAGCAAAATGCTAACTTTTTAATCTCTCATAATTTGGTCTATCTAAAAATTTGATAATTTAAATAAACCATATGGAACACTAAAAATCTAAAGTCCGGTAAAAAAAGTCAAATGTGCATGTGACTTCTCCAAGGGAGCCGCTCTCCTACTGACAGCACTTAGTTTGCTCGAGGCATCTCAAGATTTGGTCAAACTTAAGTTATCATCATTCAAACTCATAAGAATTGTCACTTTCTAGTTTCTTTTCAATTAGAAAGTGAAAATTTTCATGAGTTTAGGTGATGATAACTTAAGTTTGACCAAATCCTGAGATGCATCGAGTAGACTAAGTGCTGTCAGTAGGAGAGCGGCTCCCTTGGAGAAGTCACATGCACATTTGACTTTTTTTACCGGACTTTAGATTTTTAGTGTTCCATATGGTTTATTTAAATTATCAAATTTTTAGATAGACCAAATTATGAGAGATTAAAAAGTTAGCATTTCGCTAAAATCACCAAAATCGCGATTTTGTTCTTCGATGGGAGAGTTGACTTTTTATTGGTAAGAGATATAATTTTTTTGATATTTTTATTGGATTCAAATGGGGGGTACTTCCTTATTTACATGTAATATCTTAAGTAAATGAAACAACAAATTATAACATTTACTTAAATGATATTCAGGTAAATAAGCAGATCCTGACAACCCTGCCTGAACAAGATCATGAGTCCAGTGAACCCTGCCTGAACAGGACCAAGTTCTGACCGAATCCAAGCGGATCGATCCGCCCGAATCGGATCGGATCAGGATAATCCCGATCCGGTCCGAATCGGCGATGCGCCAAACCTTGGATATAGATACTATCCGCATTTGATTTGAATCCACATCCAAGTATCCAAATATTTATCTGAAGACGATTGTTTTGTTCAAACTAACTCTACCTTCTGCTATTAGCCCTTAGATTATTATTATCATGGGCCATGAATCTTTTTCTAGTTTTCCTGTAGTTAGTTGTTTAGTAAAATTATTTTGACTCAGGTCTTACCGTGTCAGTGTGTTAAGGCCCTAAAACTGTAATGCCCCAAGACCTTAAAAACTATATTTTTATTAAGGTCATAACACATCAATAGCGGGCTGCAGAGCCTTACAGCTTATGTATAATGTGTTAAGGTCTTAGTCTTAACAAATTAAAACCTGATATTAATGCATTAAGGACTTTACATGCTAAGAGCAGGCCTTGCTGCATTACAATAAACGTAGCATGTTAAAGCCTTAACAGATTAAAACCTTCAAACTGTAATGTTTTGAGGCGTTACAGCAATAAGCACAGTCCCTAAACATTCTTAATCCACTAGGGCCTTATAGCAATTGCTCATTAAGACCTTAGCATGTTAACAAAGGCCCTTAAAGTGTTACAGTCGCATTAAGACCTGGAAACAGTAACATATTAACCAATTAATTAGTTAACACGTTATAGTAAACTAGCTAATGCATTAATGCATGAATGATTAACATGTAAAAGATTAACCTTGGTCAATTCTACATGATACATTTTATTGGCCCAACCCTACCCATGGTCCCCACTTTTTAAACTTTCAAATGTGCACAGGTAGCAAGGAGGAACAAAATGGGCTTTTGTAGGTCCCCACAGAAAGCAAGGATCAGAGGGTGTGCCATTTTCTCACGGTAAATGGAATAAGTTTTCTCCTTCTAGTACTATTGTCTGTCCTTAGGCATGGGAATTCAAAGAGTACACTAATCGGAGATATCCGCAAGCACCTTGGGAAAGGGATAGGTAGCTAAACAGGCAAACCCTGAAAGACTGACAGGGGCAATAGTTAATTTCCCTATAATATATTCTCTACTTGAAAGAGTCGGAGATATTCAGATACTATCCAACAGATTGAATTCAGATAAAGATATATTAAAATCAGCAACAAAGAACCCTCAGTAGATGGAAACATTGTAGTCATGCTAACCAAGATATCCATACAAGAGAAGGCGGACAGAAAAGCTCCATTTACTTGGACAAAAAGTTCTCACAGCACTTCTGGTTGAGAATCCCGACCCAAAAACAAATCAACAGCAACTAGATAGCCATCATCACAGAATATCACTGCTGCCCACTTGCCGGTCTATGATATTTGTTACCTAACAATTGCCTAATCCACATCTGAGGAATCATATTTATTTGCTTCAGATAAAATTGTTTATTATCACAGTGAGGACTAAATATGCAAGAAACATATCATACCGATGTCTCTGAATAGAACAAAATATGTTAAGAAAATATTACTTTTGCAGAGGAACCTGACAAAAATCATGCATTAAAAGATGAAGAGTACAAATCCATATTAAGATACAACTCAAGATGGCACAACACATACCAAATTCTTTAGCTCAGTTCTGCTGATAATTTCCTTGCTATAGATATTGAGACACTTCAAAAATTCTTGGTATGTCTCAGCATGCAGCTTCTCCTTCACTTTCTCACAGAAATTGAACTCTTGTGGATATACGCCTGAAATAGATACAGACTGCATTATTCTAGCTTTATCAGATGTCTCAGAAGAGACAATCCACAGGGCCATCAAAACAATCTACAAGTATTTCAGTGCAACTAACAGCATGAAATCTAGACAATATAACAAACTTATGAGAGTTGCAATTAAGCCTCCATGCGGAACAGTAGCACATAATCTAATAGGCATTAGATGAAGACATTAGAAACAGTATTCAATTCTAGATCTTTCTATAAGGGCTATAGCTGAAAGATAATCAACTTTATTGATAACCACTTTTGAGGTTGGTTGATGGTGAAAAACCAGCCATGGGCCATATCTATGAAGCCATGGATCGTGCCAAGGATTCTATAAAAAATGCTTTAAATGATAAACTTCAAACTTATGGTCCACTTTGGGATATCATTGATAGACGTTGGGATAATCAAATGCATCGGCCTTTACATGCAGCAGGTCATTTTCTCAACCCTACCTTTTATTATTCCATTGTGGCAACTTTGACCATGATTCTGAAGTGAAGAAAGGATTTTATGATTGCATTGATAAGTTAGCTCCTGATAGAAGAACTCAAGATCATATTATGCAGGAAATAAGGGTCTATAGAGATGCTCAAGGGTTGTTTGGGAGAGAGATTGTCATTAGGCAACACACTACATGTACTCCTGGTATGTAAGTTTTTATTTATAAGTTTTTCATCCCTTCAATTAGATATACTCATAGGTTGTAAGTTTGTAACTTGTGTATGATTTATTTGTAGTGTAGTGGATTGGTGGTTGGACTTTGGAAGTGACGCACCTAATTTACAGAAGATGGTCATTCGGATATTGAGTTTGACTTGTAGTGCATCCCCTTGTGAGAGAAATTGGAGTACATTTGAGCAGGTGTAGACCCAATGTTTCATATTCAAGTACTTAGAAGATGTCTTCTCAATGTTTTATTGTTTTTTTATTACAAGTTATATGTTTGTAGGTGCACACAAAGAAAAGAAATAGGTTGGAGCAAAAGAAGCTAAATGATATTGTCTTTGTTCAATATAATCAGCGCCTACATGCTCGCCATTTGCGTTTCAAACAATCAGATCTTGATCCAATCTCTTTGGAGGATATTGATGATTGTAATGAGTGGATAACTGATCATCCACAAGAGCAAGACTTGGTGCATAAAGATGAGGACCTTACATGGTTGGATGTTGAAATTGCTTCAGGATTAAATGAAGGAGAAGGTCCAAGCACAAGGTCAAGTAAAAGGCGTCGCTTGGAGTCCATAGATGAGGATGATGTTAACTCGTCCATAGATGAGGATGATGTTAACTCTTGAGGAGACATTGCCGTCAGAGAATGAGCAATAACAACTAGATGAAGATGGGAATTCTGACTCTTTTAGGAGTGATGAGGAGGCTTGAGGGTTGAGAATTGAGAGGGAATTATGAATGATGACACCTTTTATTTATTTGTTCTAGACTTTAGTATCGTAATCTTGTTATGATGACTTCTTATTTGAATTTAGTGCCTTTAAGGATTTACAAAGTATGTGTGGATTGATTTTAATTGTTTACTTTCAGTTTGGTAATTAATATTGCACTTCTTACTTTAATGTAATTCATTTACCTGTATGTATGAATTTGTTTTAGTATTGCACTTGTTCACATGTATGACTTTGTTTTTATTTTCCTTTCATATTTACATATATGTGTGAAAGCATTGTAATTGTTTACCTACAATGTAGTTTGTAAATGAATGTATTTAATTGGTTATAGAATAAATTGGCCCATAGGAACTCAATTTTGTGAAGTATATTTGTTTTCATATTGTATTTATGTGGCATTTAAATATATAGTTTAAATTTCTGAAATATATGTATTATTTTAATAATATATCGCCTCAGCCTTTGAGGCTGAGGCCACCCCTCGGTCGCCTCACGCCTCTGACTACATAGATAACCACTAGAATCAAACAAAATAAATTCTCTGCAAGCATGAAGAAACAGATATCTGCAGCAAAAAAGAAGTTTTCTTTTCTTGGAAAGGAAAGGAAGTTCAAACATAAAATGGCAGATAGTTTGTCAAATGAAGCATCACTGTGTCAAGCACATAATACATTGTTGTTGACTCACTTTTCAGAGCATTTTTGTCATCATAGGAAGAAGCTGACATGGAGTAAATTCCAAAGTTTTCAGCACCATCACCACCCTGGAGTGACGTTTCTGTAACAGAGTCATCAACCCTCCGAGAAGATTTTCTCTTACGTAGTGCATTCTCCATATCTCTGATATCATTCTCCAAATCTTTGTCATCACGGTCACGGTCTTTTCGATCCCTGTCATCCTTTCTATCCTTCTCCTTCTCGGCACGTTTTCTCTGCTTGTCATGCTCTTGATCAGGGCGGTCCACACTGACATCGCGATCAGCATGAGAAGTATATGGTCTATCCCTCTGGAAGAAAATGTGAACAAGATGCCAATGATTGTCTAGTGAAAAACAAGGTGAACATATCTAAGTAATGAATGGACGTTAAACCATATCATAAAATCCTAAATCCAACAGTGTAAGCAATATGAAAACAATAGACTACAAGATATCTTGTCCGTAAGAAAAATGGAAAAGTTTATGTAAGCAAAAGCATAACTGTCCTTAAATCTCATTATTTAAAATATCTCCCAACAGCACAACAAGGGAGTAATCAGAAGAATAAACTGCACTGGAAAATGAAGCAAAAGTACGCACGGAGGTGGTCGAGGAAGACTTTTTGCCTGCTCATCCTTTTTTTTACTTTTACTTTCATAAAACTGACTCCGACTATATTTTAATCATTAAATTGTTAGAGATGGTTTTATGATTACATATGTCTTCAAAACTTGATGCAACACATATCCTTTCTTAATTGCAAAGCATTTACAGGCTGGTCATTATAAACTAATACCTTGTCTAACTGTCCATGTCTTATAGTAACTATACCAGAGCTCCTCTCATCCCGACGCATGAAAACTCTACTGGATGGTGCATGGTTTCCCGTTGCTGTTTGATCAGGCAAGAAATGGGTGAACTCCTCAAGTAAATCCTGATGATTTTGAAACAGCAGTGCGACCTGCAAGTAAAAAGGCACAAAGTATCTAAATTACACATGTTTAAGAATACAATATTACACTAAAAAGGGTATGATCATGCCATGCGTACCTCCTGATATACTTCGCCAATGCCCTTGTTCTCCTTCCGGTACATGTTTAAAATATCTAGGAATGACTTGTAAACATGCTCATCATTCTGGAAACGAGTCTGCAGGCATGAATGGAGTTAGGAGTCAAGAAGAAAACTCTAGTTCTAATATGAGTGAACAAAAAAAACAAGATTTTGATAACCTTTATTTTGTTCACAAAATTGATAGCCTCCTCGAACTCAACAGGCTTCTTCTGCTGATATTCCTCTTCTGGAGGAAGGGTGATTTCATATCCTTTAGGCAAGAAGGTGTTGAAGCCCAGAATCAAGTTCCGATGTCCTCTGAACAGTTCCTTCACCCTCTCAGTGACCCCTGCGGTATCTATCCTGCAAGCATAAGAGAATAACAATGACAAGGGGAAATCAAATAAAACAAATGAAGACATAGAAAACAAAATTCTAGGGAAAGAAAAGTCATCAGACCTCTGTGCTTTAAAATCCTTCATGACTTCGAGGAATTCATCATATTTTTCCCTTCTATCCTGAAATATTTCTTTGACATCCTTCAAATATGCTAGGGCGTCATTTGTAGTCAATCTCTGCGTACCATTGCCACTAGTGGCAGGGGCCATCGACATTTGCCCAGACCTTAATCATCGACAACAAAAGATCAAATATCCATCAGTACTAGTAAAGAGATACAAGATCAAAAACAATCCATGCCGCCCAGAGTTTTGGAAGACCATAATCCACAAAATAAAACCCATATCCCTATCCCGCAAGAAGCAGGATAAAGAAGCAAAATAAAATTTGTCCATTAATATGAAATAACATGCACAGTATCTAAGTAAATGTTCCAAGGAATCCTTTTTCTCCTTTAATTTCGTTTGAATAAAATAAGACCCAAATAGGATGAAGAAAAAAATCCCTAGGTGGCATCTCCTCCGAACAATTTTTGACATGCAAGCCTGTAATAACTCAGGAACATGTTATATAAGGGAATAGAAGAGGATAATATCTTTTATCTTCACAGTGTTACCCAAATTTCACGCTAAAACGGTAGGACAGAAAATCAAACCGAAGACTAAATGACCAAAAACACCGGCTTGATAAACAGACGAAAAATCCACACCGGACAGGAACTGGAAAACGTTCAAAGGCGGATACATAATTTACTGCATCCTCCCCGCCGCAGCTCAACGTATTTACCACATAATCGCGTAGATCATAGAAACTCACAGACAGAAAGAAGGGGTCAGAAGCACGAATAACAAAGACGACGGCCAAAAGACTAGAATTTTCTTCCCAAGCATTCCACCTAATAATCGCAGGAACAAGTAGGACGGTCCTGATCTAAAAACGGCAACCCCTAAAGCAGAGCTCGACCGGCAAAGAAACGCCGTTAGAAAACAGCATCAAGAAGGCATGAAGAGAAAATAGCAAGAGAGGGAGGGGGAGAGAGCGAGAGAGAGAGAGAGAGAGAGGGGCAGGGGAACTCACGGATCCCCTCGAGAAGAGTTTGGCCGCTTTATCTGAGACGCCATGTAAGCATCCTCGCGGGCCCTTTTCATCTCCTCATGCACTCCCCCCTCAGCCCGGGAGCAACCAACTTACCCGGAAGCCAACTCCCCCGCCCCTCCCCACGCCTCGAACACAGCCAACGCCACCAGAAACTCGAGCGATCGTGGCCGTCCCGAGCCTCCACCCCTCCTGCTCCCCAGATGACGGCGGCGACCGGATCTACGACGCCGGAGAATTCCCGGAGATTGCGTGCCGAGAACGGCACCCGGAAGAGGAAGCGGAAGCCGCAACGCTGATGGAGTAGAGCGGAGGAGACGAATAACCTCGCCCGCCTTCTTCCCTACCCGCTGCTCTGGACTCTGCAGAGGTGAGGAAGGAAGAGGAGGTAGAAAGAAGAGGAAGAAGAGAACGCGAGCGGGGAGAAGCCTTTCTAATTAAAAAGGAGGAGAGGCCCTGAAATTGGAACCTTATATATACCGAGGGTCACAAACCACTCCCTGTGCTGCGTGCACTACTCACAGGAGGAACTGACCCTGGGGAGGGGGGGGATTGGGGAAGAGGGGGGGGTGTGCATTGTGAGAGGCAACTGAACAGTTATTCGCCGATCGATCGGTGAGCCCTTTATGATAAGGCTTTTCGTCCGTCAGATGCTTGGGCCTCTTTGCCGTCTAGGGCAGTACTTTGCCTCCAGATGGCTACACCCATCAGACGGCTTCGATTAGTGGGCTCCCCGGGGCGTCTCCGGGTTGTGATTTCTGGGGGGTTCCTAATCCGTGGGCCGGATCGTTGACCTGGTCGAATCGGTTTTGGATTCGGAACGGACGAGACACGTTTCGGGTTTTTGTTCGCCATCGGACGGTTGTTTTTGCGCGATGTGGAGGGCGTGATCCGTTGGGCTTCGGTTTGGTGTCGGTGACCCTGCGGATAACGCTGCGCGTTCGACGGCTGAGATCGTTTTCATTTGTGCAATGGCGGACCTAGATACCGGGTTTAGATAGATTTTTTTTCTTTTCTAGATTTTAATGTCTGTAATGTTTAACAAATTAATTTTTAGTATTTATAAGTTACTTATTTGGCTGCACATTTCAAAAAATTAAGTTAGCTCCGAACCAGGTTCCGCGTAGCT
Organism: Colocasia esculenta; assembly: GCA_014218235.1. Lineage (NCBI taxonomy): Eukaryota > Viridiplantae > Streptophyta > Magnoliopsida > Alismatales > Araceae > Colocasia > Colocasia esculenta. The sequence goes on from CM024762.1 coordinate 38,412,736, forward strand.
TTTATCTGTGCTTTTATAGTCAATAGACGTACTTCTGGAAAACGTTAATTTCCGCAAGCTTAGAGTCAAATAGTCAACGTTAATGTTCAAAGTATTATTAGTTTTTTATGACAATAATGTAAAATTCTATAATAACTTTATTATTTTTAGTTGTCTACATTTGCTATAAAGATATAGCCTATACAACACTACGTTTCCCTTATTTTTGTTTACGGTCTATCTCCAAACACAAAAGAAAAAGATTTCAATAAATCAACAGAATACTTTGTTTTGTTCCACTGTCTAAATTTATTAGACTCATACCAACTCTATAATTTGATATTTCAAGAAAACCAACAAAATTACATCATATTACAGTGAGCAATTATTATCTTAGTATAAACAAAAGTGTGTAAGAATAGTATAACAGTTTAATTAGTGGTAAAAATGTTATTTGAAAATGTAAGGCGTCCATGGTGAATATGAAAATCTTGAATCATTCTTGATACGATATGTGTCATTCTTCAAATAATAAAATTGAACAAAAAGTGGGACAATTTTCACCTAGCTAAAAGGAAAAAAAAAAACTAGATATGTGAAGAGCCACTAGCAATCAAATAGATAATACAGTATTTTAAACTTTTTAAACAAATTGTATGGGGGAGGCTGTTGTACATCAAAATATTTAGAAATATATTTAATATTTATATAATTTTTTTTCACAAAACATAATTCGAATAAACAATGCACATGAATCACCATTTTCAATTCGCATAAAAGTCATATCAATTATTCCTTACATACACATTCGCAATTACCACGATTAAAAAGTAGGGCGTCCATTATATTTAAACTTCTCAAATCAGAACCCATGATCTACAAGAATATTGTAGTATCAAAAAAATATGGAGGAATATTGTAAATAGTTATAATGCTAACTACAATATTCTTGTAGATCATGGGTTCTGATTTGAGAAGTTTAAATATAATGGACGTCCTACTTTTTAATCATCTTTGAAAAAAATTAATAAAAATAGTATGACTATGGACACTCTATCGAATTTGGTCCTCAAAAAAGAATGTAATATATATTGTATCAAAACCAACTTATACTTCGCAAGTGTATCCCAAACGTCCTCCCATAGAATCCTCTTCTAATGTCCCTTTTAAGAGTAATTGTAGTGGCACTTTGTATAAGTCAACATCTTCTCTTATGGTCGAATGAGACATCAATTTATAAATTTGATTTCAAAATCAAGGAATTACATCATTATACATTGAAATTGTTGTTTAAAGAATCAGATGTATACTTTTTGTCAAAGCATGGAAGAGAAAAGATTCAATGTAGAAGAGAAAGTAGAAGAATTGTTTTCTTGGACATGAAATGACAACCAGAGTTGCCCACTATAGCAACTTAGGATCTGTGGCTCATTAGGGACTTATATCTCATACCTCTACCCACAAAGTAAAATTTTGGTCCAGTGAGATAAACATAAATTAAATTAAATTATTTACATAGTAAAAGTGTCTCAAATGATAATACAAGTACAAAATATAAAAATATATATTCTTGGAGACATATTACGAGAAAATACACTAGAGAACTGTTTGTACAAGAGAAGATGCCCTTCGCAATCTACTATTTAGTCTAAGGTGGGTGTTGTACGTGTGAGTTCTTACCTGCAAAAATGGAAGATGAGCAGCCATAGGCTCAGTAAGGATTTTCTGATTCTACTACTTAGTAAAGAAATTAAACTAACAAAAATAAAGACTACTTTGTTGCCCAATTAGGTAGCCCAGAGGGGGTGAATGGGTCTTTAAAATTTTATCAGCTAATACTTGTTCACTAAAAACGTTCACAGAGAAATACACTTTGATGGATGTTAGTTATAGTTAGAATAATCAACAATCACACAGAGAGCAATCACACAACACAAGAATTATCCTGGTTCAGATCTCCTCTCCTTAGGAGTCTTACGTCCAGTCTCTGAGCAATATCTCAGGATTTCATTACCAAGGGTACTGTCCCCCTTAAGGACCCTTACACCCAGTCGCAGCTGGTCTTCCTTCACACGAAGGGAAAAACACCACCCTGGATACCCCACCAAGTCTTCCTTCACAACTGAATGGAACAACACCCTGAATACTACACCAGGTCTTTCTTCACAACCGAAGGGAACAACACCTGAAAAAATGTTCAAGAGGAAGATACCCCTAGATCAAGCCTATAGAGCACACTTGATCTGAAGCAAGGACTGAGAAGAACAAGATTTACAATAATGGATTCTTCTCAGAACAAGAAGCTCTCTCACAGATCTATACTAAGCACAGAGAGCTAGGACTGAAACTAATAGAAGTGTTTGCTTGGCTTTCAGAGAGGTTGAAGACGATTTCACTTTGTATTACTTGGTTCTCCGTAAGTGTCTTCTTTTGAATCTTCAATCTCCTTTTATATCATCCTTTTCAAATTCGAACGTTGAAGTGCACGTTGTCTCTATGCATAAGTGTACGTTAGACTGCTTGACACTTGGAAGCTTCCAGTCAACAGTCCTTTATCCTTTCATGCACGCAAAGAGAGAGAGAGAGAGATGATCTTCTGTGATCTTCTTTGGTTTCTATTTTGTCCAACATTGTATTACGGATACTGTCAGAGACCTGCATATATTTAAAGCTTGAACAGTAGACAGCTAGGCTGTCTCTTATTGTCTGTCAACGTCAGAATGAATGTTCATCAAAATAGTAATGCCATTTTGTTGTTCTAAAAAATGTTTTCAGAAAAATACGATAATAGAAAATATCGTCTGCATGAATACAGAGATACGTTCAGACTAATAAATGCACAGAGGTTAGAAAGATGTGTGAGAAAGCTTTGACTTTTTAACGCAGTCAAAAGTGAGTCAAATATCAAGTCGTTATATTTGTCTTAAGAAATCGTTGAGTATTAATAAGTGAATCATTATGATTCTATAAGCAAATCGATATGAACAAATCGTTACAAATCACTAAAGAAATCATTACTAGAACGAATCGTTATGATGACTTAAGAAATCGTTATGAGAACGAATCGTTATGATGACTTAAGAAATCGTTACGATAGCAAATCGTTATCATCACTAAAGGAATCATTACGATAGAAAATCGTTACGATCACTAAAGGAATCGTTACGATAGCAAATCGTTATGATCACTAAAGGAATCGTTACGATAATAAAGAAATCGTTACGATGACTAAAGGAATCGTTACGACAATAAAGAAATCGTTACGATGACTAAAGGAATCGTTATGATAATAAAGAAATCGTTACGATGGCAAGATCGTTGCGATCACTTAAAGGAGTCGTTACGATTACTTAAGAAGTCGATGCGCAAAGCAAATCGTTATGAGAACTAAAGAAATCCTTATGATTACTTAAGAAGTAGATGCGCAAAGTAAATCGTTATGACAACTAAAGAAATCCTTATGATTACTTAAGAAGTCGATGCACAAAGTAAATCATTATGACAACTAAAGAAATCCTTATGATTACTTAAGAAGTTGATGCGCAAAGCAAATCGTTATGATAGCGAGATCGTTGTGATCACTAAAGGAATCGTTACAGTTCTACTGTAATCGTTATGATTTATAAAAGAAACCGATGTGTACTTAGACAAATATGCTTCTACAGTATGAAGATTCTTACCTGTTTTGGCTTGTTTTCCTTTGATCTTATTTCTTGTGCTTAAGACTTGTAGAAAATATGTTAGTGACCTTAATCAAGGGTTTGATAATTATCAAAATAACATGATTTTGTTAATCACCAAAATAGAAATGTAATTAATTTAAATTACATGGGGATAGACTGTTCATCATACTCTAATCACAACAAACAATTAAGAAACTTTTTTTTTTGTCACCGAGTATCGAACTCGTCAACCCTGAACCCACCCACTCGAGATGTCCATCCCATCTACAGTGGGAGGACAAACAAATAGGAAATTGATTTCACATTGTGGGGACAAGGCATACACACTCACATAGAATAAATGACATAGTATTACACTTGAACAGGGTCTAGTCAACCTTTGGTCTAACCACAAACACACTAGCTATAAACTTAACCACTAGTATCATAATCAGTGAGTCCACTAATGTCTTATCTCATGACTATTGTGCCACACCTAATCACCTCCACATGCATGAAGTAAAGAGTGTAAGGACTTAACAAACACAATATTTTGTGTCTTGGTTGAACCGCACTCTCATGTCTAGCCACCCTACTAAGTTATAGAACCTCATAAAGTGAGACTTGCTATGAGGCTTACGAGAATAGTGGAACTAGCTGGGGACCATATCTCTACAACTCCCGCATAGTGTTCTCTCCCCTAACCACATATTCACACAAGCAATCTACATAAGACATTGATGAAGGTGTTGACTCTTTTATCTTCATGTCTATGTGTTTTGGTGATAACAAAATTAAATTAACTATTTCTTTAATCGACTATATCTTTCATACTTATTATTTCATGATACTTAGTTTTTATATGATCAACATATTCTTGTCCCATTAAATAAGTCAACAGGTCAAATAAGCTTTTTCATGACTCCAAGGATCATCACTGTAAGTATTTCAAGAAACTCAACTTAATTCGTTAATATTCTCTTTGTGGAAATCTTCTAAGTCTACATCGACTGGAATGTTTATATCTTGAGAAATCGAAGACTCACTTCGTCATATCCGAAGTCCCACTTCGACTAATTGTGTGTATTTTGATCTAATTGAAGTACCATCCGAAGTTTAAATTTATTGATATATGAAGTACCATCTGAAGCTCCATTTTAGTAATATACAAAGTCCCACTTTCGACTGATAGTTTTATTTCACTATTCCAGCCGAAGTCCAACTTCAACTGATGTCTTAATCAGTCGTAGTTACCAGTCAACTGTCAGTATTATTTACATGGACTAGCTAAAGTCTCACTTCGACTGACTACTTGATAGTCTTAATCAGTCGTAGTTACCAATCGAAGTTCCACTTCGACTATTAGTGTTTTTGTGTGGACCAGCCAAGGTCTCATTTTGACTGACTACTTGATAGTCTCAATCCGTTGAAGTTTCATATCGATTGATGTCATTTTCTTTTGATTGATGTTGTATATGTTTTATCTTATCGATTGATGAACAAATATACTATATCCTATCGATTGGTGATCCGATTAAGGTTATAAATGTCACAAGTCGAAGTTTCATATTGATTTGTGAACAAATAACATGTTTCTATCAATTACTATTATTCTTCTTCTGGTTGCTGAAAATAATATTAAAATACAACTATTGGTATTATAAAGCCTTCAGTAGTCATATTTTGTTTATCAATCATGTTTATGGACTGTCAACTATTATGTAAGACCATTCAAATTAACTTATACATCTTATCAATTGGTCTTTGTAACTATACTATTGTTTGCCTTAGTCTAATGTTTATGAAAAATTTTGACCACCCCAATTTTTTAGTAAATATCCCTTAGAGCCCAAAACTGCTTAAATTCAATGTTGGTTTCATACTTTGACAAAAGATCTCACGCACATCTCTACATTAAATGCTCAACAAACTTTTTAAACCCAAGCTATATAAACATGTTATGATAGCCAATATGTCTTATCAGACAAAAAGGGAGCTACCTTGGATAGAAAACTATCAGCAGAATTTTTGGACTTCTACAGTGGGGTTTGATTGACACATGATATCTCACCTAACGTCTTCATCTCTATGCATTAAATGCTTATAGGTACACAACATGTATGCAAACTTAATACGTCAAAAACATGTAAGCCAAAGGACTCAAGGATAGTTAGCGAATAGAAAAACCTACAAGAACCTTCATTAAAGATCCAATGGCTATGGAAGATGAGTTTAACGGCTAGTTTACACGGAGGCAACAGGAAGATCTATTGTGTAATAGATAAAAGAACAGAAGAGAAGGAGAAGATGTCGCAGACTAAAGATTCAACGACTATCTTCTGCTAAGAGTCTATAAAAAGAAGAAAAGGATGCAGTCACAAATAGATAGAGATACACCCAACAAAACATCTAAAAGATTTTAGAGCACACCAACGCCTAGATCCATCCTGAACCTGAAGAGAAAGCAAGAGTTGTCGAAGCCATCTACTTTTTTAACTTTCTTCTTCTCCTCTCCTCTCTCTCTCTCTCTCTTCTCCTCTCTCTCTCCTCTCTCGTCTCTACTGTCTTGTGTGTGTCTGTTCTAGAGTGATGATCTGCTCTATCTCTCTCTCTCCTCTCTCTCTTCTCTCTCTCTCTCCTCTCCTCTCTCGCTCTCCTCTCTCTCTCTCGCTCTCTCTCTCTCTCCTGTGTCTCGTCCTCCCTCCTCTCTCTCTCTCTCTCTCTCTCGTCTCCTCCCCTCTCTCTCTCTCTCTCTCTCTCTCCTCTCTCATCTCGTCTCCGCTCTCTCTCTCTCTCTCTCTCTCTCTCTCTCTCTCTCTCTCTCTTCTCTGTGTTTGTGTGGTGTGTGGTGTGAGGAGAGAGAGAGAGAGTGACTGAGATGTTGGCCCTTTTGGTGTGGCAGCAAGGTAACCTAGAGGGGGGGGGGGGTGAATAGATTTTCTGAAATCTGAAATCAAAACGTGAACACTTAAAAGTTTGGTTAGTGTTAGTATGATGAAGAGTGGCAGTGCGGAAGCAAAAGAGCAATCATATAAAGGACACAGGAGATTTATCCTGGTTCGGCCCTTCCCACATGGAAGTTCTACGTTCAGTCCCCAAGTAACCTCTTGGGATTTCACTAACCAAGGGTACAGTCCCCCTCAAGGACACTACAACACCCAGCACCCCAGCTGGTCTTCTTCTCTTTTCCGGGTAAGAAGGCAGCCCACTTCTTTTCTAGGCTCAGAAGCAAACCTACTAGTATAAACCCCAGTGCGGTTCTGCTAGACACAAACCCCTAGCTGGGTTACACACTGTATACAGTCCTACAGCTGGACAGAAATCTTTCTTAGAAAAGAAAGATCATACTGAGAGCTATTACAAGATGAACACTCAGGACTTAGCTCACAATCACAGACTCTCCCCCAAGATTACAATGAGCACAGGGAGAAAATGAAGAGAGAAGAAAGGAAGCTTGAAAGCTCGAATGCTTCAAATGCTTGAACACTTCTTCTTGGGCTCAGACTCTTTCTCTCTTTTCATTTGAGTGTATTTGGAGTTCAAGTTCCTCACTGGTTGTACACTCCTTCAAAGATCTTCAGAAAAGCTCTGCTTTAATTCTTCAGCCTTGCTTCTTCTTTTATATGAGAAGCTGTGAATAAATCCGTTGGAGTTCTAGCCGTTGCTCATGTTCTCTTTCTTCTGATATTTTGTGGTCTACGAGGTCTGCAAGCATAGAAGAAAGTGTTTAGTTAAAAGAGTGTTTCTGTCAAAAAGGCTCATACCTCTATGTTTCCTGTTGCCACCCAGAAGTAGTAAGTAATCCCCTTTTTGTTGGTAGGAAAGAAGAGATCTAGAGAGATAAGCAAAAAGATCTCCTGTTAGAAAGATAGAGGATTACGCAAATCAAGAATATTTGACTTTTTCACTAGATGCCAAAAGTATTTTAAAAATATAAAGGAAATCGATGTTAGAGAGATCAAATCCATGTTCTTACAAAGGAATCCATGTTTTATAAAGGAATCCATGTGCAAATCTGTGTGCAAATCTGTGTGCAAATCCTTATAAGAACGATTCCTTAAGAGAGTGAATCCTTATGAGAGCGAATCCTTATGAGATCGATTCCTTAAGAGAGTGAATCCTTATGAGAGCGAATCCTTATGAGAGTGAATCCTTATGAGATCGATTCCTTAAGAGAGTGAATCCTTATGAGAGCGAATCCTTATGAGACTTTGTGAACTGAAATCGATGTATATTAAATAGACATCGATTTGACTTTTCAGTGCAAATCACAGAGCGATAGTACCATAAATTTTATTTATTAGAAAAACATAATATTAAATATATTCAATAATATTTAATTAATTAAAAAATTGTTTTTATTAGTAACGTTATAATATTAAATATATTAATAATATTTAATTAAATCAAAAAAATATCTTTATTTATTTAATCATAAGTTTTGTTATGGGGTATATAGAGTGTGTGTGTGTGTGTGTGTGTGTGTGTGTGTGTGTGTGTGTGTGTGTGTGTGTGTGTGTGTGTGTGTGTGTGTGTGTGTGTGTGTGTGTGTGTGTGTGTGTGTGTTGCTTCCTGATCACTTGTCTGAAAGAGTGAGTGAGATGTCTGCATCTGAGAGAAGTATTATTTGCTCATCTTTTCTCTCTTAGGTGTTGTCTCAAATCAAGCCTTGTTTCAGTAAGCTTGGTCTAGGGACCTTAGCATTTCTTCAACATATTTGTTGTACCTCTTCATTTGAAGAGAAGGCTTGCTGAGCAAGTATTTCCCTTTGTAGAAGGGAAGACCAATGAAGAGCTGGGTGTTATTTAGGCTTGCTGAGCAAGCATTTCCCTTTGTAGAAGGGAAGACTAATGAAGAGCTGGGTGTTATTTAGGCTTGCTGAGCAAGCATTTCCCTTTGTAGAAGGGAAGACCAATGAAGAGCTGGGTGTTATTTGTCCCTTGTTAAAAAGGGAAGACCAGTGGAGATCTGGGTATATTACCCCTTGTGAAGAAGGGAAGACCAACAAGTGTGTTGGGTGTTATAAACCCTTTATGTAAGGGAAGACCAAGTTTTGCTTTGTGGTTTAGTGAAATCCTAAGAGGTTGTTTGGAGACTGGACGTAGGACTTCCTTTTGGAATGACCAAACTAGGATAATTTTTCTTGTGTTATGTGTGAGATTGTTTCTATAATTTATTTTTGTCACACACTAACTAACAGTACTAATTACATTCTCACTTAGTGTTTATGTTTTTAAGATTTAAGAAATATTTAATCAACCCAGTCACCCCCCCCCCCTTTGAGCTTGCCATCTGGGCCGACAAATGGTATCAGAGCGGGGTCTCTCAAGAAATCAAAAGATCCAACGATCTAAAGAGCAAAGATCAATGCCAGTATAAGGATACTCCAAAGGGCAATCTGTAAACAGACCACCTCTGTTCGATGGTGAAGACTACAACTACTGGAAGACAATAATGGAATTCTTCCTTCAGGGATATGACTATCAGTTGTAGACCATCATCGAAGAAGGAGATCTAATGGTCTTCTCCTCAAGGGAAAACTAGACAAACAACGACAGAAAAATGCTATCACAAAACAACAAGGCCAAGAATCTCATTTGTTGTGCCTTGTTCAAAAGAGAAATCAACAGGATCTCAGCTTGCACATTTGCCAAAGAAATGTGGGACAAACTTCGTTTCACTTATGAAGGGATAGACAAAGTCAAGGAAACAAGAATCAACATCTTAGTTACCCAATATGAGAAATTTCATATGCAACCAGGAGAGACCATCACTCAAATGTATAGTAGGTTTACTGACATCACAAATGGTCTAGCTTGATTAGGAAAGGCATACAACACTGGGGATATGATAAGAAAAATTCTCAGATCACTACCAAACTAGTGGACTCCAAAGGTCATTGCTATAGAAGAAGTCAATGACCTCACCTCAATGTCATTGGAAAAACTCACTGGGTCTCTTATGGCTTATGAGATAAATATGGAGAGACTAGGAAAAAGCGCTTCAAAGAAAAGGATCATCATTGCCTTGAAAACAGAAGAGTCAAACTCAGATGAAGTCACGACCAATGAGATTAGTGATGTAGATAGTGAAGAAGAAGCCTTTCTATTAAGACATTTACAAAGAATTTTGGCCAATAAGAAATATCAGTCAGAGAGAAGGTCCTTTAGAAAGGATAAAGCAGTCAAGAAAATAGAATTTATTTGTTATGAATGCAAGTAGCCTGAGCACTTGAAAACAAATTACCCCAAACTTAAGAAAAAGGAGTACAAAAAGAAGGAGCCTTCAATGAAAATCAAGAAGTACAAAAGGAAGACTATGGCAGTTGCTTGGAATAATGAAGAAAGCTCATCTGAAGACTCAAGCTCAGATGAACAATAAGAAGAAAAAGCTCACATTGCCTTTATGACAAATCTTGATGATAAGGTAAATTCTGACACCTCTTTTGATTCAGTTTTAGATTCTGATAATGACAATTTAGAATATGTATTTAATGAACTATATGAAAAGTATAGATATGTATCTAAACAACTAAAATTACTAAATAAGAATTTCGTATGTTTAGAAAACACTAATTCAGATTTAAAATCTGAAATTGAACAATTTGAGAAACATGTTGAAGAACTAAAACATAAAAACAATCTATTATGTGAGAATCTAAAGAGAAAAATGGTAAAACAAAGAACCTAGAAAATGATAACATAATAAAGAAATTAAATGAATAAGTGAAGATCCTACCAGAAGAAAATGATTATCTAATATCCACTTTAGACAAACTCACTAACGAAAAGTCATCCTTAATTTTAAAAAGAGCAAGAAGAAGTGGTAAAAAGAAATATAGTGTAGGCTATACACCACCTGAAAATGAAGAAAGAAACATATATCATGAAACATATCTAATGCCAAAATTTGAATATGAAGGAAACTATGTTCACAAAAACATAAGAAAATAGTCTGTTAAAAATAGAAATAAAATGAATGTTAAAAACAACATAAACATTGCATGTTTTTCTCACTATAACAAGTTGGGTCACACAATAAAGAACTACACAACAAAGTACCTGAAATGGATTCCCAAGAAAGCTTATTATGAAATTAACCACTAAGGATCCAAAAGATTTTGGATACCCAAATCTCAATGACCTTCATGTAGGTTAGCATTAAAGCATCCAAGTGGTAATTGGACAGTAGATGCTCTAGACATATGACAGGTGATGGGAGCCTATTCAAGACAATCAAATCAGAAGAAGGATCAATCACCTATGGAGATAATGGTAAATGGACTATTATTGAATGTAGTACAGTGGGTAGCAAGAACAAGAATCTAATTGAAGAGTGTTCTTTGCGTCAAATACTTGAAGCACAATTTGATAAGCATCAGACTGCTCTGTGATAAGGGACATTGGGTAAAATTCATAGAATCAAAATGTCTGATCATCAAGGATGAAGAAGTGATATTTGAAGGACATAGGGAAAAGAACTTATATGTCCTACACCTCGAAGATTTGAAAGATCAAGATGTATGTCTAGCAGTCAGTAAAAGCACTGATGTAGAACTATGACACAGAAGATTAGGTCATGCTAGCTTAGATGTGATTAGAAAGTTAATAAAGTGTGAGCTAGTGGAAGGATTACCAAAGATCATCATACACTATGATAAAGTTTGTGGACCATGTGTCAAAGGGAAACATGTCAAGTCTTCCTTCAAATCAAAGACAATTGTCACCACCATCAAGCCTTTGAAGATACTTCACATGGACTTATTTGGTCCAATGTCTACAACAAGCTTGGGAGGAAAGAACTATGGATTTGTCATTGTTGATGACTTCTCTAGGTTCATATGGGTGTCATTCTTAGCACATAAAGATAACACATTTGAAGCCTTTATAAAATTCAGTAAACCGGTGTATAAGGATCAGAAGTTCAACATAATTGAATTAAGGTCAGATCATGGAGGAGGATTTCAGAACAAGGAGTTCATAAGCTGCTGTGAAGACCAAGGAGTTGAGCACAACTTTTCAGCACCAAGGACACCTCAACAAAATGGAGTTGTTGAAAGAAATAACCGAACACTATTGGACATGGCAAGAACAATGCTATATGAGTACAACTTGTCAAGATATTTTTGGGCAGAGACAATTAGCACAACATGCTACATAATCAACAGAGCAATGATGAGGCCAATTCTAAAGAAGACTGCATATGATGTGACGACCCTCATTATATCGGTACGGTTATACCAACCCACGTCGGTATAGTGAACGTTATCATAGTGGGGCATTTACCCAAACGCTATCACATAATTGAGATACACACAAATATAGATACAGAGTAGCGGAAGTAAAGAAGCACTGTCTTCATTTCATTCATCATCCACATTTAACATACATGATTCAACTAACAATTTAAAAGAACTAAAGTCCACATAATTGAAGTGCTAAAATTTAATACATAGTTTGTGTCACGTCACGACATTTAATATGCCCATAAATGCCGGAACGTGAACGAACGAGAAATCAAGAGTACAATTGAACTAATTGAACAAGAAATTTGCTCCGAGGCTTTACTAAATATAATATATTATTCACCCTTCAATAGGTGTTACATGATTCTTGCTTTACAATCTCAAAAATAAAATGTCGCCACGGTTGATCTCTCCACACACAAATCCCGAAGTTCCCGCCTTCTAGAATTGTAGATACCTGAAATAGTAGGATTTAATGAGCTAACTAGCCCAGTAGAATTCAATTCCTTGAATTAAGAAGGATTCACATGTATGATCTCAAGATAAGAACATGAACATTATTAACAATGTGTGTTCAAAGCTATGAACGAATGAGTCAATTCAATAACACATGAAGAACTAAGGTAATATAGGAGCATGATCAATAACTCAGGATGTCACTTAAGTTTAGAATCAAGCACTTATTCACACACACATGTGTATTATGATGACTAATCAAACCACTTAATGATGCATGCCAACATCCACTGTCCTCATCGCCCTCGTGCGGCCACTGACGAATTCGGGCGCTCCCCCCAGGACTGAACCAGCCCTTTATTTGCTAGGCATATTACTCAAATGAGTCCCAAAGACTCGCAACTCGTCATCATAACACACTCATTATTGTAATGAGTCAAGGATACAAGGATTTTACTCATAGTTACTCAAGGTTTGCACACAAGAACCAAAGAACTTTGGTTCCTTCACTGATTTCAGAAATTGATAGTTTCACAAGAACAATTTGTTCGGAACTTGAAGAAATAATTCAAGGAAAAAGGAAAGATCACATGACTGGTTTTAGTAGAGGTTTAGATAGTAAAAACCACAAACTATAGGTAGATTATTAGTTGGAGCAATTGGGTAGGATTTACAACGAAGAACGGAGTCAAAAAGATGCTGGAAACATGGCTCTGTCAAGACCTGTCGACAAGCTTGGGTCTGCTGTCGACAGGGGCTGTTTTTCCAGAACTGGGATTTCAGTTCTGTGTGCACCTGTCGACAGCAAGCCAGGGGCCTGTCGACAAGGACACACATGGTGGATTTTCTAGTTTCTGGCCAGGGGTTCCTGTCGATAGCCAGCCCTTCGTCTGTCGACAGGGGCTGTTTAAATCTTCAGAAAACCATTCCATTCAACCTCCAATGGTTCTATAAAGTTTCTCTAATATTCCTAACATAATTAGGACCCTAAACAAGTGTGATTTCAGATGTAATACTCATTGAAACATGATCAGAAAAAGGGAAGATCATGGAATATAATTTGCCAAGATGATTTAGCAAGAGGTTAACTCATAGGACATAATGGAGAATACTTATTCTTAGAACTCTTTTCTCTTCATCTCCCTCTATTGACCTTATATCAAATGCACTCACTTGAGAGTTTTATAACTTCTCAATGAATCAAGTTAACTAAACGTAGGAAACTGTTGAGGTTCTATCAAATCCATATAATGGAATCAACACTTTAAATTCAGTTAACTTGAACAAACTGGTAACATGTAGTTACTTGAGACTTGAAAATCAACTAGAACTTGGTGTAATGTTGATTTTCTAACATAGACATATTTTCTAAACTTTGGAAATAACATGACTATCAGATTTGACAAAAGTCTGAGTTCTCAGATTGGAAGGATGGCATGCTTAAGGTACCACACGCCATTAACCAAGGAATCAAAGAAAAGGTGGCCAGGGAACTAAGAGATTAAGAAATGAATCCTACCAATACATAAGATTATAATTAAAGACATGAGTGTTGAATAGCAACCATATGAACTCAACAATACAGAGGTAATCAAACAAGTTGACTAAATCTCATGTTCTCATGAGGTCAAGATGACTATTGAATTCCAAGACTTAGTAAGGAAGGGAAAATAGAAGATGGTAATCAAAGATTGAATCCTACCTATCTGGATAGCACAAATCCTTTCTTGGCGTCGAAATCCCCCAAGAACACAACGTATAACAGCTGAGAGAGTAACCAACAGTAAAGAAGGTGTAGCCGAATCCTCCCAGGTCTATTTCGCCAGTCTTACAGTATCCCCTGTAGTAGCTCCAGCGCTAGCTCAAGTAAAGATAGGGTGCAAACACCAGGCCAGCAATTCCAGCTACGTATCTCACTCAAGAGTTATGTAAACACAGCAGCAGCATCACGGGAAAGAAAAATAGAACAATGGTTACGAAGGCCATTGGGCATATTTATACCCAAGGTTCCTTCCATGCACGGCGACACATCAACGGCTAATGTGTCATAGTAAAAACCATTTGGTTTTTTACCTAGACACGTAGCCCATGCAAGCCACTTCGTGGTTACACACAGGTAACTAACGTGTTACCTTCCCAGATAGGTGTGCTGGCCTTCCCAGGGTCGCCCACGTATGCTTCCAGAAATTTCAGAAAATCACAACCCGTAATTGTCCCATAATTCAACTGGCCCAAAGATCTTTCTATAAACATGTCCAAATGATGCCTGTTTGTCTTGAAATTTCTACCATAAGCTAATCTGATGGTTTTACAAATTATGGTAATTTTTATTTAATTTTTAGATTTTATTTTACACTAGGTGAAAAATCACCCGAAAAATGGTCGCGTCGACTGTACCTTGAAATCCGTACGTCGAAAAATTCAGATAATTACATATTTGATTTCTCCATATTTTTCTGGAAATTATGATGTTCTCGGATTTTTATTTCGTTGTCGTTTTCCGGTATCGCCCTGTGGAGGCACGCACTTCGAGGTACGATACTGGGATAACATTCATTACCACTAATTAAGTCTATCATCTAATTATCATAATTTAATAACAACCCTAAGGTATTTTAACCAAATTATTTCTATTTTCTTAACATTTTAAATTTATGGGCGTTACAGTTTGTCCACAATTACATGATAATTCTATTACAATGCCTTAATACATACTATGAAAGCAAAAGTCACACAATGTCTCCTCCAAGTTACTCGCCACGCTCAGAGTCACTCTCCACTGTCTCCTCCAACGGTGTGACGTCACCAACTAAACCTGTACGCGGAAGCAAATGGTGAGTCTAAAAGACTCAGCAAGTAATCTCCATACACATCATACATGCATATATCAGGGTAGGTTTTTACATTCCAATTTACAAGGCAACACATATAGCATGCTTGAACACTGATAACGAGACAACCTACCATAGTAATTCTACAATTTAAACACATGGTACATGATTTAAGACATTCAACATAAATATCCTATCACATGCTCTCTACTCATTCAATCACATGAAAACCACATTTCAGATTAAACTATAACATGAAATGACTAAACATGGGATTCTCACATACATGAAGGAAATCATTCCTAACATGGTTGCTACACATTTTGGCATATGTAAACTATCATTTTATACACTTTAAGGTTGCTGTTTTTGTTATGGATTAGAAATTCATACCCTTTACATGAGAGCTACATTCTTAATTAAACTACAACATGATAACAACGAGACATGGAATTGTTCACACATACGCAAGAAGTGCTACTAGCATGGATCTACGCATTTTTACACATATGAAACATTCTCATAGCCACAATTAGGTTGCTGTTGTGACATAATTTCACATTATCATATCATGGACTACAATTTCACAATATCACATATTGGTTCCACATGTTTTCACAATTTCCCATTCATATAGTTCTCTTTTCACATATTGCACATTTACACATATTCACACTACACAATTTACACATGATCACATTCACATTTCACATTTTACACTTTAGTGCCGTGACACATAGTCCAAACCACCATAAGAAGGACACATCACATAACACATACACATAGACGCCACCTAGGCAATATAGTGACGACTCTTGTACTGCACAGACCGGGAGAACAAGTCTCCACCCTAACCAGTGGTACTTGTCCACCTCCAGGATTTCATCCTAATGCCCTTAGGATCTTAACACATTGAACCTTCCCATGGAGACTTTTCCATGGTATGGTTCCACGGCCCTCTATGGAAGCAGTATCACACTTGGCACAGTCTTACACATTACACATACCGATTTTTACACACATTTTTACACATGGCGCACACACACCTTTACATTCTCTCATTCACACATGGCTCTGTTTTCCTAGCATGATACTACAGATGACAGAGATTACACATTCAGTAACTTATAGTAATCAGGTTGGAAACACAATTCAACTCATTTTCATAATGGCATGTATTAATTACATATTTTTGCATGGAAATCCCATAATGCATTCCACGGTTATCCCAATGGCCTGAAAACTTAACCACATTCTGATTACAGGTTTATAACCTCACACGCAAATTTCTAGATTTTTCTTAATTATCAGATATTTACAGAAATTAAGACATTCATTTTCACGCTATTAAAAATTCAATTCAACATGGAACATAACACGAACATCAGGTTTAACAGTTCACAGCCCTGAACCCAACATTCACATCATTTCAGAAAATTTCCCCCGGATTTAATGCACAACACACCATTTACTATAAATTTTGCAAGCCTACGCATGTTTGCTATTTTCCAAAACAAAAATTTACAGTAAATCATAGGAGCATGGGAAAAATTCAGTAATTACAGGGCACAGACTAACCCATACACGCATGGTTTATAAAATTTAGGGCACCCAAATTCTCCACAGATCATGAGAATAGTGGGTGAACATACATAGCCATATCTTCCACATGCATTCTAATAAGCTAATAAATTCTACCATCCACAAAAAAATGCACAATAATTCTCCCACACACCACATTAACTAGTATACATAATATATAGAAGTTACATTATATCCTCATTGCGAAAACACATCGAAAATAGTCATATACCAAGGAGAACAGCTCACTGTTCTGTCCTGAAGAACTTAACGACAGTCTCTGGCCGTTCAAGGGGTTGAACGGCAAGATCGCTGGACGCAGACTGGAGATCTTGGCGGCAAGAGCATTGACGCCAAGTTCCTGTCTGTGCAAGAGCACAGACCGAGCTCCAAATACCGGGTGAAAAGGAGGATCCAAGACATGATTTAAAATCTGTAAAAATAGTAAAACCCTACTAGACATCTACATGGACGAAATGTATAGGGTACTTGCCTCTAAATAAATCTTCAAAGGGATCAAAGAGGTTGATGAAGCTCTCCTTGGGCAGTCCCAAGAAGTCTCCAAAACTTCCTTCCTCCTGGTTCTAAGTCGATCTCCACAGCAGGTTGGGGTCGGGGAAGCCTTCTCCTTGGTCCACTCCGGCCTCCAGTTGCAAGGAACCACCGGGTGAAGCTCCAAGTTGCCAGATCAGAGCATGCAAAGTTCAGTTTTCTTCTCACAGAAGCTAGGGTTTCTCTCCTCTTTGCAAAGAGCCTAAGAGAGCTCTTTCTGGTGCAGAAGGAGTTTGGTTTAAAGGAGAGGGGTTTGGGGAACCCCGGAGAGGTGATGTGAAGGCTTGCTAGCCGTTGGGGACATCTCCCCAATGGCTGGGCTTGCTTACCCCCAAAGTTTCGGGGTCTGCAACGCATGCAGGTCAGAGACCTTAACGTCCACATCAATGGACGTTGGCTTAAGTATTGGCGTCCATCGAGGTGGACGCTGACTCAGCATGGACGTCCATCCATGTGGACGCCAATTGGGTCCTTCGGCCAGAACTCAAAACATGCAAAAACCATGCTTAACTTATACATATATTCATGCCATACATATACTATCATGTACACACTACCACCATGCGATTCATACATTATTTACAACTAATTATACACATGCACACATAAGTATAACTAGTTAATACATACGTAGATATGTACATCTATGCATACACAAACATGAGTTATTTACACGCAATAAAATAATACAACAAAATTCGAGGGCCTTACATATGAACTGTACAAGGACAAGAAAACAAATGTCAGTCACCTCAAGCCATTTGGATGTAATGCTATATTATCAATAATGGTAAGTCAAATCTGGGTAAGTTGAATGTAAAATCTGATGAAGGTATATTTCTAGGTTATACTTTAAAACCTAAAGGTTATAGAATATTTAATAGAAAAATTTTATTGATTGAGAAAATCATTCATGTCATATTTGATGAGGCTAACAATCTTTAAGAAAAGAAAATAATAGTGATGATGAAGGAACATGGGAACTAGTAGAAAAATTGAAGGATATCACCATCAGAGAAGACAAAGTGGAGCCACCATTGGTAGATCTACTCCAAAATAAATCTTCTCATGAAGATCTTCCTAGGGAGTGGACATTTTGGAAGAATCATCCCAATGACAATACCATAGGTGATCTAAGTCAAGGGGTAAGGACAAGATGTAATGTGATTCCTTGTGACTACCTAGCATTTGTCTCTCAAATTGAGCTTAGAACAATCAATGAGGCACTGACTGATGAATCTTAGACTTTGATGAAATTTATGCTCCAGTAGCCAGACTTGAGGTAATCAGAATCTTACTTGCATATACATCTGCTTCAAACATAAAACTTTTTCAAATGGACGTAAAATCTACCTTTTTAAATAGTTTTATCAAAGAAAAAGTATATTTAGAACAACCCCCTGATTTTGATGATCTTGATTTCTCAAATCATATTTTCAAATTGCATAAGATATTGTATGGTCTTAAACAAGCTCCAAGAGCTTGGTATGAAAGACTAAGTGTTTTTCTTTTAAACCATGGTTTCACTAAAGGTAAAGTAAATAGCACTTTATTCATTAAATCATATTCCTATAACACATTAATAATACAAATCTATGTTGGTGACTTTCTTTCGGAGCTACTGATGAATCCCTTTGCAAGTATTTTGAAAGTTTGATGCAGAGAGAATTTGAGATAAGCATGATGGGAGAATTGACTTACTTTCTCAGATTTCAAATCAAACAAGGCAAGGAAGGAACTCACATCAACTAGACCAAATACATCAAAGACCTGCTAAAGAAGTATGGCTTCGAACAAGCAAAGCCTTTACCCACTTCGATGAGTACTTCTATCAGATTAGATAATGATCCTTAAGATAAGAAAGTGGATCAGAAGTCTTATAAAGGTATGATTGTATCTTTACTATATCTAACTACCACTAGACCTAACATTTTATTTAGTGTATGTATGTATGCTAGATACTAAGCAAATCCCAAGGAATCCCATTTAATTTTAGTCAAGAGAATCTTTAGATATTTAGTACATACATGTGAATTAGGACTATGGTATCCAAGATCATGTAAGATGGATTTAATTGGTTATTCTGATGCTGATTATGTTGAATGTAAAGTAGATAGAAAAAGCACCAGTGGTTCCTAATAGTTTCTTGTGGGGTGTTTGATCTCTTGGTCCTCAAGAAAGCAGAACTCAATGGCCCTATTGACAACTGAAGCTGAATATGTTGCTGCTGGGAGCTAATGCACTCAACTACTTTGGATCAAACAACAACTTGAGGATTATGAAATAAACATCAAGTCAGTACCCTGCTCTGTAACAACACTAGTGCAATCAATCTCACAAAGAATCCAGTATAACATTCAAGAACTAAGAATATTAAAGTGAGGTACCATTTCATTAGAGACCATGTAACACAAGGTAATATAAACATTTCATTTATAGATACTGCAAATCAGTTGTCATTCATCTTCAAAAAAGTTCTACTTGAAGAGAGATTCACCTCTCTTAGAAGGGAACTGGACATGTGCAATTTGTAGAAGATTTGTTTATGAAATAACTGAACAATATTAACTAATTCAGAGTTACTTGGAACGATGCATGACTTCTATTCTATAATATCTGGATTTCTCTCACAAATTAGCCCTCACCTACTATCTTATTTCTGCAGCTAGAACACAACCTTAAAACACTTCTGTCATCTATGTGTTCCCAGCCTTTATTATCAAAATCTTGGTTTGCTTTCTCCGAAATTAGAAGAAACCATTTGTTTACTTTCAAATAAGTATCATATACACTTTCCCCTATTTCCTTTCAAAAATTGAAATATGACCATGAATTACTTTTTTCTGACTAGTCTCCTACATTTGAACCTTTTATCTTTTGCGATTGGCATGAACTCAGGGGAAGCCTTCGAATAAGGGGGAGCTTCTATTAAACTTGGTAAATCTCCTGATTTCTTCACTCCTCATACTTCCAATTCTCATTGATCAAGCTTATTTTCTTACTTCTCTTTTTTGGTTCTTGACAAAAAGGGGAGAGCTACTCTGAAATGCATACCATTTATTACTTTAGTTCATACATGTTATCATGCATAGTGCATATGTATTTTTAGTTAATTTTTATGTATATTTCAACTAATTTTGACATCAAATATATACCATTTATTACTTTAGTTCGTACATGTTATCATGTATAGTGGATATGGGTTTCTAGTTAAATTTTTATGTATATTTCAGCTAATTTTGTCATCACAAAAAATGAGGAGATTGTTGACTCTTTTATCTTAATGTCTATGTTTTTTGGTGATAACAAAATTAAATTAACTATGCCTTTAATCATGACTATATCTTTCATATTTATTGTTTTATGATACTTAGCTTTAATATGATTAACATATTCTTGCCCTATTAAATCAGTTAACAAGTCAAATAAGCTTTTTTATGACTCCAATGATCTTCATTGTAAGTATTTCAAGAAACTCAACTTAATTCGTTAGTATTCTCTTTGTAGAAATATTCTAAATCCACATCGACTAGAATGTTTCTATCTTGCGTAGTCGAAGTCTTACTTCGTCATATCCGAAGTTTCACTTCGACAGACTGAGTGTATTTTGATCCAATCGAAGCACCATACGAAGTTTAAATTCATCGATATATGAAGTACCATCCGAAGCTCCATTTCATTAATATACAAAGTCCCATTTTCGATTGATGGCTTTATTTCGCTATTCCAGCCGAAGTCTCACTTCGACTGGCTGCTTCATAGTCTTAATCAGTCGTAGTTATAGTCGAAGTTTCACTTCGACTGTCAGTGTCATTTACGTGGACCAGTCAAAGTCCCACTTCGACTAACTACTTGATAGTCTCAATCAGTCGAAGTTTCGTATTGATTGATGTCATTTTCTTTCAATTGATGTTGTATATGTTTTATCCTATCGATTGATGAACAAATATATTATATCTTATCAATTGGTGTTCCGATTGAGGTTATAAAAATCACAAGTCGAAGTTCCATATCAATTTTTGAACAAATAACATGTTCCTATCAATTACTATTATTCTTCTTCTGATTGCTAAAAAAATATTAAAATACATAGATTGGTATTATAAAGCCTCCAGTACTCATATTTTGCTTATCAATCATGTTTATGGACTACCAACTGTTATGTAAGACCATTCAAATTAACTTATACATCTTATCAATTGGTCTTCATAATTATATTATTATTTGCCTTAGTCTAATAAATATGAAAAATCTTGATCGCCCCAATTATTAGTAAATATCTCTTGACGCCCAAAACTGTTTAAATTCAATTTGATTTCATGCTTTGACAAAAGATCTTAAGAAAATCTCTACAATAAATACTCAACAAACTTTTTAGACCCAAGCTATATGAACATGCTACTGATAGCCCTTCTTTCTTATCAAACAAAAATAGAGCTACCTTGAATAGAAAATTGTCAGCATAATTTCTGGACTTCTGCAGCAGAGGTATGGGGTCTGACTGACACATGATATCTCACATAATGTCTTCGTCTCTATGCATTAAATGCTTACAGGTACACAAGATGTATGTAAACTTAATACGTCGGAAACATGCAAGCCGAAGGACTTAAGCATAACTAACTAATAGAAAAGCCTATGAGAACCTCCAAAGATTCAATGGCTACGAAAGATGAGTCTATTGGCTTATTTACACAGAGGCAACATGAAGATCTATTGCGTAACGGATAAAAGAACAGAAGAGAAGGAGAAGATACTGGAGGCTAAAGACTCAACAGCTATCTTCTGCCAAGAGTCTATAAAAAGAAGAAAAGGATGTAGTTACAAACATATAAAGATACACCCAACAAAAGCATCCAAAAGATTTTAGAGCACACCAATGCCCACATCCATCATGAACCTAAAGAGGAAGCAAGAGTTGTCGAAGCCATCTGCTTTTAGCTTTCTTCTTTTTTTTTTACATCTTGTGAAGAAGGGAAGACCAGGGTGTGTTGGGTGTTGTAGGTCCCTTGTGCAAGGGAAGACCAAAGTTTGCTTGGTGGTTTAGTGAAATCTCAAGAGGATGCTTGAGGACTAAATGTAGGACTTTCTTTTGAAAGGGTCAAACCAAGATAAATTTTCTTGTGTTATGTGTGAGATTGTTTCTATTTATTTCTGCCACACACTAACTAACAGTACTAACATTCTCGCTTTGTGTTTGTGTTTTTAAGATTTAAGAAATAATTCATCATCCCATTCACCCCTCCCCCCCACCTCTCTCTTTGGGCTTGCCATTTGGGCCAACATAAGGCTTCACAATGGGGGGGGGGGGGTTCAAAAAAAACAACTCCAAACTCTAGTTCTAACCTTGGCACATAAAACCAAAATCTATGATCTCTCCTTTAGTCATAACATGCTAGAAGCACATGGGTGCCTAGTTAGTGGGTCGTTACACTATGAATGAAGCATCGACAGCCATAAAACTATGAGTGCACCACTAGAAATAGTACGTGACATGATTGAGAACATGTCGAGGTGGGCTAAGATGGCTACACAAGAGTATGCCATATCTCTATGACATGTTTATAGTCACATCAAAAAATTGCTGACATTAAAACCTCTTGAGAGTCTTGAGGAAACAAAATGTTAAGCCTATTGGTTGAACCTCTAATAATGCATTAGGGTCACTGACACCTCTACATGAGTGCATCATAGCCACCTGATATGTCAGAACTCATCTAAAGAAAACCTCGGTTGGACACCTAGAACAGGTCACCTCTAAGTGATGTGTCCAAAATGCATCACCTACCATTGATGCATTTAGACCCAACTTAAACTATTATTTTCAAAATTGACATACAAATGTAGCTGGTTGGGATGGCGCATTCAGAATGTAGCACTCTTGGCTGACACGTTCATTCAAGGTTTGAACAAAACCCTTGTTCCTTCGATAACTCAAATTCGACCACCAAAATACCCAAATCTCTACAAAAAATCTAGGAAAAAGAAGTGAGAATTATTCCACACGCATCCACACAGTGCCATACACATGCATTGCTAGAAACCACGATGCAATCAAAGGGGAGAATGAGTTCATTCAACACCCTTAACAAGGGAGATCCTCCAAATCAAAGCAATAACTCCAAATATCTCTCCTAAATATGCTTCTAGTAAGGGAAATACGAGAATCTGATCAAAGAAATGGAGAAACGTCACGCTACCTCCAAATTGAAGAGCCTAACCCATTGGGGCCACCTTGTAGATTAGTCGTCTCCTCCTCATTGCCACCACTTTGTCCACTACCACCACCATCACATGGTGCAGAGTACCACGCCGTTGTCATTTGTCCACAAACTAGTGTCAGCCGTTGGAAGGAGAGGAAGAGGAAGGGATAGCGAAACTTGGGTGAGAGGGAAACGGGGAAGAAGATGGTGATTGTAAGGCCCTTGATTTTCATCTTGAGTGTTTTCTTATGTATATATGCATATATGAGTACATATTATTGATGTATAGAGTATTGTGCATAGTATTTATATATATATTGCATGAGTAAATAATATTGTGATGTATGCATTGTTTATATATATACATATGTGTGATGTATATAGTTCTGCAGTTTTAAGTTCTGTGTAGACGACTTGTTGGCGTCAACATCAAGTGACGTTGACCTTAAATCAGCGGCCACATCGATGGACGCCTACTCAGAATTGGCGGCTATAGATGTTGACGTTTACCTCCCAGATCTGTTGCGATTTCAGATCCGAAAACGCCCCCGAAAATGTCGCCCTCTGATTTGGAAACCGTTCCCTAACGGTAACCTAGCCTAACCCTTATGCGTATCCGACCCCCAACCCTTTATATTGTCCAATTTTCGGCCAAGTCAGTCCTTTTGACTCTTGGGTCAAAAACCTAGACTTTCTGTGCGAAAACTTGTTTTGGAACTCTTCGATCCGGCTACTGGAGGCTTCATCCGGCGATCGACATTGACTGGAGAGGACTCTAAACATCCGGGAACGACTTCCCCACGCCGGTGTGCAGTGAAGATCAAAAGGGAACCCGGATAAAGAAGGATTTGAAGGCTCTTTGGCTCTGGCTGAGGAGAGCTTCTTCAACTCAAAACATCGATTGGGGATTTTAACCAAGGCAAGTAACCCAACCACATCATCCCTACATGTGTCTAGTATGTCCCAGAAATTTTACGGATTTTTCTCGTGTCCTGGAACCCTCATTCAAGTGATCTTTTGACGTTCAGTCTGTGTTCTGCACAGACAGGAACTTAACGGCAGGATATCTTGCCGTTAAGATCTTAAGTTGGCGGTGATCTTTGTTGCCATTAACCTGGTAAACGGCCACCCCTTGCCGTTTAGTTCTTCAGGCAGAAACAGTTGGTCTGTCTGCCCTTATGACCTATTTTCTGGAATTTCTGTGCATGAGGATATATGGTAAATCTTGTATGTTATAAAGTATATATATATATACCATGGAGTATGTTATGAAATTTTGATGAATTTTCGTTTACTGCAATAATTACTGGAAATTTCTGAAACATTGTTGTGAGCATGTTAAATTACTGTTACATGATTTTGTGATAAAGTTTGATGTCATAATTTTTTTATGGTAGTTAAATCATCATCAGAATGTACTGTTATAATTTGATAAATTTATGATAGCTGTATAAATTATTACATTTTTCTGAATCGAAAAATAGTAAGCATGCCTATTTAGTGTAGAAATTTTTATAAATAGTGTGAAAATAATTAAAATCCCAGAAATTAGCATATGTTTAGTACGGTCAGCATGCAGGTGTAGCATGAACTATAGATCTGAATTATAACAATTATGTAAATTGAGTTATTTTAACCTGAGATAATATCACTGTTTGAACATTATTAAATAGTGAATATTTCAGAAAATTATGAGACTTCGTATATGTGATATGTGAATAGTAAACGACCTGTGGTTAAATTTTCACATTCATTGGAAAATAGTAGGTACTGATTACAATATTTTCATCATGAAAAGGGTATGGATTAGTGTAATTAAAAATGATTAATGTAATTACAGCATGATAAGCATCAATTAGTAGTTGTGACTGATTTAGTTCTATTAACAGTAGTACCATGATAGGGAAACTGAACCATGTGCATGAATGTGAAACTGAGAATAACGGGTTAAAATGGTGTGAAATTGTGTGTGTGTTTAAATGGAAAATGTGTAAATGTGCCAGTGGGTGACACTGCTACCTTAGAGGGCTGTGGAACTGTACTGTGGTAAAGTCCCCACAGGAAGGTTCATACTGTGTGATGTCCCACGGGCATTGAGATTAAATCCTGGAGGCGAACAAGTATCGCTGGTTAGGGTGGAGAGTGCTTCTCTCGGTTCTGCGCAGTAACTAAGATTTATCACTGAAATGTCCAAGTGATAGATATGTGTTGGGATTAGTGTGTGTCCTTCTAACGGTGGTTTGGGCTATGCGTCACGACATTTAAATAATGTGAAATTGTGTTTAAGGGAATATGCATGTGAAAACTGTGAAATTGTGTAAATGATTATATGTTAATATGAACTCTTGTGATAGCATGTGAAATGATAACTTATTAAATGAATATGTTATGTACATAGCAAAACAGCAAGCTTTTCATGTGTATAAATGTGTTATTCATGTGAATATGATTATAGAATCCATGCTAGAATTGTCTCTTTCTTTATGTGTATAAACTCCATGTTTAAGATGACAAATGTTAACATATGAAGATATAAATGTAGTTAAATGAAACTTAGTTTAACATATTGATAAATGTGTAGAGAGCATGTGATAGGCTTTAAGTTATTGAACATTTTGTACTAAACAATTTCCATGTGTAACATGTGTAGAAATCATGTTTAGGTTCTATTTGCATAAATAGTTAAATCCATGCTTATATGTGATCGTGTGGTATGAGAATGTGAATGTTAGGTGATGCATATAAGTTTAATGTGTTTAGAGTTACTTGTTGAGTTCTTTTGGACTCATTCTTGCTTCGGCGTACAGGTGCAGATGTTACTACTTCTTCCGAGGAAGTCGTTAGGAGCGACTCGGAGCGGGAGTAGGAGAGATTGTGGATTTAGCATTGTATTTTCATTTTCATAAGTATGTAATAAAGGACTTTGTGTAGTCTTATGTGGACAATGTACTTAATTTATTTGTTTTAGTTATGAAATGTCTAGTTTCTTTTCCTCTATATGGACTGTGGATAAAATGTGGATGATGGAATAAGATATCTCATTTAGTTCTTTCTTTTCCGCTGTCATGTGATATTTATATTTGTGTATATTTCAGCCTATCGTACTAGTGTTGGGTAAATGTCCCACTGTGGCGACACTTTCTATATCGACGTGGGTTGGTAGAACTGTACCGATATAAAGAGGGTCGTTACAGAGATTGGTATCAGAGCGTCAGGTTGAAATTGTACATAAATATACACATACCATCATCTTCATTGTATGCTAAGTCTATGTAGAGTGTCCACATAGATAAGTAAATAGTTAGAAATTAGATAGTCTAGTTCTAAATTGTGATTAAATCATTTTGTAGGATATGGCTTCGTGTGGTAGGCGTGGTGTTCCTGCTCGTGAAGGTGAGCAGAGGAGAGATGAGCCTCGACATGAGGATCAGGGTGAGCAGCAGGCCCCAGCACCCTAGGGTCCTGTGCTTCCCCCACCGCCACCAGTAGACTATGGAGTGTTCATGCAGGGTTTAGTGCAGGCCATGCAGACGCATGCCCACACTCAGGCTACACTCCAGGCTCAGCTGGAGGCTCAGGTTAGAATAATAAGATAAAGTAGTTTGTTTTATTAAATGCATGTTTGTTATGTTGTATGTGTTGCTTATGATGCTTGTTGTAGCAGGCTCAGGTGCCAGCTCCCCAGGCTGACCATGGTGGACCCTCCATCATGGAAAGGTTCAAGAGGATGTCGCCACCCTCTTTAAGGGGGAGAGCGATCCGTTACTTGCTGAGAGCTGGATGAGGGAGATCGAGAAGATCTTCCGGGCTATTAGGTGCACTGAGGATGACAAGGTCACTTTAGCCACCTATATGCTACAGGTATGTGTAATTTAATTCGGTGGTTATTTCTTTAAGTATAGATTATGTTGGTTAGTCCTTATGGATGGTTTTGGCAGGAGCGAGCCGACGTGTGGTGGTCCTCGTTGTTGCGTACTCGGTTCGAGGATGGTGCTGTGGAGGTTGGTTGGGATGAGTTCGTGAGGCTATTCCGAGCCAAGTTTGTTCCGGAGCACATCCAAGACAAGATGGAGCAGGAGTTTCTCTCTTCGACTCATGGCTCCATGACCGTGCTGGAATATGAGGCCAGGTTTTTCGAGCTATCGAAGTATGCCCCTCATATTGTAGCTGATGAGCACAAGAAGGCAAAGAAATTCGTGATGGGTCTGAGACCATCGCTGAGGACGAGGTTGGTGGCTTTCAACCATCGTACCCTCGAGCAGGCGCTCAGCGCGGCGTGTCGGCAGGAGGGAGAGATGGAGCAGTACCTGGAGGAGAAGAAGGTTTCTCAGAAGAGGCCCGCGGCTCCTTTTTAGAGGCATGAGAGGAAGAAGGCGACTTTTCAGTCGCCGCAGCGTCCTATGGCATCGAGCAGTGGTCAGGTACCTTCTCAACGTTCCCCTAGTGGCCAGAAGGAGTGTCCTCATTGCGGGAGGGCACATGGTGGTACGGAATGTTGGAAGTTGGCGGGGAAGTGCTTGAAGTGCGGGAGCAGTGAGCATAGGATCAAGGATTGTCCGAGGCTTCAACAGGGAGTCCAGCGTGGACCAGCCCCAGCAGCAGCAGCAACAGCGCCAATGACAGGATGACCAGGGAGACCTCGAGCCCCAGCTCGAGTGTTTGCGTTAGCTCATGAGGACGCCGAGCAGGCGGATCATGTCACCGAAGGTACGGTTTTGTTCTTAGGTGTGCATGCTCAGGTTTTGTTCGATACGGGTGCTACCCACTCGTTCATTTCTGAGCATTTTGCTAGGCAGTTAGCCTTAGAGTCAGGATAGAGTCTGAGGATTTAGAAGTCCCTTTGTCTGTGCACACACCTGCAGGTACGGTATCGACTAGGAAGTGTATTCCATCTTTACCGGTGTGCATTGAGGATAGAGTCCTAGAAGGGTATTTCTTCTTGCTAAAGATGAAGGACTATGATGCCATTCTTGGTCTGGATTGGCTAGAGGAGCACTATGCGTTAGTAGATTGTCGTGGGAAGAAGATTGTTTTTCGCATTCCTGGTGAGGATGAATTTTCTCATCCTTTGCCGAGGAACTTGGCAGGGAAGTTTGTCATCTCGGCCATGAGGGTGATGAGAATGATGAACAAGGGTTGTGACGCTTTTCTTGCCAGCGTGGTATTAGTACCCAAGGCTGATGAGTCACTTACTTTTGCAGAGATAGATGTAGTGCAGGATTTTCCAGATGTCTTTCCCGATGATTTATCTGGATTGCCACCGGCGAGAGAGATAGAGTTCACTCTAGAGTTGCTTCCAGGCACTTCTCCTATCTCGAAGGCACCTTATCAGATGGCCCCTGCGGAATTAGCAGAGCTAAGAAAGCAGTTGCAGGATTTGTTAGATAAGGGATTTATTCGCCCTAGCGTTTCCCCTTGGGGCGCACCTGTCTTATTCGTGAAGAAGAAGGATGGGTCACTTAGGTTATGCATCGATTATAGGAAGCTGAACCAAGTGACGGTGAAGAACAGGTATCCCTTACCTCGGATTGATGATTTGTTTGACCAACTGCAAGATGCATCAGTCTTTTCTAAGATTGATCTGCGGTCTGGTTATCATCAGTTAAGGATTAGGAGTGAGGATGTGTCCAAGATGGCTTTTAGAACCTGTTATGGACATTATGAGTTTTTGGTCATTCCTTTTGGTCTGACCAACGCCCCGGCAGCGTTCATGGATCTCATGAACATGGTGTTTAGACCATATTTAGATAGTTTTGTGGTAGTTTTCATTGATGACGTGCTGGTCTACTCTCCGGATGAGGCCACACATCGTAAACATTTGAGGATAGTGTTAAAGGTTCTCCGTGAGCACAAGCTGTATGCAAAATTCAGCAAGTGCGATTTTTGGTTGTGCGAGGTTCATTTCCTTGGGCATGTTATCTCCGGTGCTGGTGTAGCAGTGGATCCAGCGAAAGTCCAAGCTGTTATGGATTGGGAAATTCCCAAGACTCCTTCGGAGATTCGGAGTTTTCTTGGTTTGGCGGGTTATTATCGGCGATTTATTGAGAGATTTTCATCCATCGCCGCACCATTGACTCAGCTAACCAGGAAGGGAGTAAAGTTTGTCTGGTCCGAGGAGTGTGAGAGTAGTTTTCAGTTGTTGAAGATTAAGCTCACTTCGGCTCCTGTGTTAGTTTTGCCGAGCGGTGTAGAGAGTTTTGCTATCTACACGGATGCATCTCGGATTGGCCTTGGCTGTGTATTGATGCAGCAAGGAAGGGTAGTAGCATATGCTTCTCATCAATTGAAGGAGCATGAGCTAAATTATCCGACTCATGATCTTGAGCTTGCGGCAGTGGTTCATGCACTGAAGATCTGGAGGTATTATCTTTATGGTGTCAGATTTGAGGTGTTCACTGACCACAAGAGCCTAAAGTATCTTTTCTCCCAAAAGGAATTAAACCTTAGGCAGAGAAGATGGATTGAGTTCCTGAAGGACTATGACTTTGACCTCCAGTATCATCCTGGAAAGGCAATGTCGTAGCGGATGCCCTTAGTAGGAAGAGATCGTCTCTCCAGCAGGATTGGAAGATGTTGGAGGATGCAGCGTGTGCGATGACTGAGTTAGAGCCATCATTGTGCCAGGATTTTGTAGCTCAGTTGTCCATTAGGTCTTCGGTGTTGGATGAGGTGATCGAGCAACAGAAAGCCGACCCTAGACTCCAAGAGTTAGTGGGCAAGGCGGGCATTGCTCGTGATGAGGATGGTGTGATTAGATTCCATCACCGTGTTTGTGTTCTTGACATCGTGGATGTCCGTGAGCATGTATTAGCAGAAGCTCATAGGTCTAGATTCTCTATTCATCCGGGTAACACTAAGATGTACCAGGATTTGAAGAGATCTTTTTGGTGGTCTGGAATGAAGAGAGATGTAGCAGAATTTGTGTCTAGATGTCTAGTTTGCCAGCAAGTGAAGGCCGAGCAGCAGCGACCATCTGGTCTTATGCAGAAGATGGAGATCCCAGTATGGAAGTGAGAAGCTGTCACTATGGATTTTGTTACGGGTTTGCCTCGATCCAGACGGGGTAACGACTCGATTTGGGTAGTGGTAGATAGATTCTCGAAGACTGCGCATTTCTTGCCTATGAAGAAGAAGCAGTCAGTAGAGAGTTTAGCTAGATTGTATGTTAGTAATATTATTAGATTTCATGGTGTCCCGAAGTCGATCATTTTGGATCGAGATCCACGATTTACTTCGAGGCTGTGGAAGGGTCTTCAGGATGCGTTAGCTTCGGAGCTAAAGCTCAGTTCGACATTTCATCCCCAGACAGATGGACAGTCCGAGAGGACTATCCAAACGCTCGAGGATATGTTGAGGGCGTGTGTGCTGGATTGGAAGGATGATTGGGAGCGCCATTTACCTTTAGTGGAGTTCGCATATAATAACAATTTTCATGCGAGTATTGGTATGGCTCCATTTGAGGCGTTGTATGGTAGGCCATGTAGATCTCCTTTATGTTGGGAGGAGACTAGTGATAGGCAGCTAATTGGTCCGGAGTTAGTTCAGGAGACTTCGGATAAGGTCCAGATGATTAGGAAGAGGCTTGTTGCGGCACAGGATAGGCAGAAAAGTTATGCCGACAACATGAGGAATGATTTAGAGTTTGCAGTAGGTGAGCATGTCTTTTTAAAGAATTCGCCTACTCGTGGTGTAGTTAGATTTGGCAGGCATGGTAAGTTAAGTCCTACATTCATTGGCCCGTATGAGATTCTCAGACGATTGGGCAACGTGGCATATAAGCTAGCTTTACCCCCAGCGTTAGCTAGTGTTCATCCTGTTTTCCACGTTTCTATGCTCAGGAGGTATGTTAGAGATCCATCTCATATTATTAGTCACGAGCCAGTAGAGATCCAGCCAGATCTTTCTTATGTGGAGCAACCAGTAGCTATTCTTGACCGGAAGGTTCAACATCTCCGGAACAAGAGCATTGCGTCGGTGAAAGTTTTATGGCGCAACTTCTCGCGAGAGGAGGCTACTTGGGAGCTTGAGGATGCAATGAGGAAGAAGTATCCTCAGTTGTTTGAGTAGTGTCGGTCTAACTTCAAGGACGAAGTTTCTTTAAGGGGGAGAGGGTGTAAGGCCCTTGATTTTCATCTTGAGTGTTTGCTTATGTATATATGCGTATATGAGTACATATTATTGATGTATAGAGTATTGTGCATAGTATTATATATATATATATTGCATGAGTAAATAATATTGTGATGTATGCATTGTTTATATATATACATATGTGTGATGTATATAGTTCTGCAGTTTTAAGTTCTGTGTAGACGACTTGTTGGCTTCAACATCAGTTGACGTTGACCTTAAATCAGCGGCCACATCGATGGACGCCTACTCAGAATTGGCAGCTATAGATGTTGACGTTTACCTCCCAGATCTGTTGTGATTTCAGATCCGGAAACGCCCCCGAAAATGTTGCCCTCTGATTTGGAAACCGTTCCCCAACGGTAACCTAGCCTAACCCTTATGCGTATTCGACCCCCAACCCTTTATATTGTCCAATTTTCGGCCAAGTCTGTCCTTTTGACTCTTGGGTCAAAAACCTAGACTTTCTGTGCGAAAACTTGTTTTGGAACTCTTCGATCCGGCTACTGGAGGCTTCATCCGGCGATCGGTATCGACTGGAGAGGACTCTGAACATCCGGGAACGACTTTCCCATGCTGGTGTGCAGTGAAGATCAATAGAGAACCTGGATAAAGAAGGATTTGAAGGCTCTTTGGCTCTGGCCGAGGAGAGCTTCTTCAACTCAAAACATCGATTGGGGATTTTAACCAAGGCAAGTAACCCAACCACATCATCCCTACATGTGTCTAGTATGTCCCAGAAATTTTACGGATTTTTCTCGTGTCCTGGAACCCCCATTCAAGTGATCTTTTGACGTTCAGTCTGTGTTCTGCACAGACAGGAACTTAACGACATGATATCTTTCCGTTAAGATCTTAAGTTGGCGGCGATCTTTGTTGCCGTTAACCTGGTAAACGGCCACCCCTTGCCGTTTAGTTCTTCAGGTAGAAACAGTTGGTCTATCTGCCCTTATGACCTATTTTCCGGGATTTCTGTGCATGATGATATATGGTAAATCTTGTATGTTATAAAGTATATATATATATATACCATGGAGTATGTTATGAATTTTGGATGAATTTTCGTTTACTGCAATAATTACTGGAAATTTCTGAAACATTGTTGTGAGCATGTTAAATTACTGTTACATGATTTTGTGATAAAGTTTGATGTCATAAATTTTCTATGGTAGTTAAATCATTATCAGAATGTACTGTTATAATTTGATAAATTTTTGATAGCTGTATAAATTATTACAATTTTTCTGAATTGAAAAACAGTGAGCATGCCTATTTAGTGTAGAAATTTTTATAAATAGTGTGAAAATAATTAAAATCCCAGAAATTAGCATATGTTTAGTACGGTCAGCATGCAGGTGTAGCATGAACTACAGATCTGAATTATAACAATTATGTAAATTGAGTTATTTTAACCTGAGATAATATCACTGTTTGAACATTATTAAATAGTGAATATTTCAGAAAATTATGAGACTTCGAATATGTGATATGTGAACAGTAAACGACCTGTGGTTAAATTTTCACGTTCATTGGAAAATAGTAGGTACTGATTACAATATTTTCATCATGAAAAGGGTATAGATTAGTGTAATTAAAAATAATTAATGTAATTACAACATGATAAGAATAAATTAGTAGTTGTGTCTGATTTAGTTCTATTAACAGTAGTACCATGATAGAGAAACTGAACCATGTGCATGAATGTGAAAATGAGAATAACGGGTTAAAATGGTGTGAAATTGTGTGTTTAAATGGAAAATGTGTAAATGTGCCAGTGTGTGACACTGCTACCTTAGAGGGCTGTGGAACTGTACTGTGGTAAAGTCTCCACAGGAAGATTCATACTGTGTGATGTCCCACGGGCATTAGGATTAAATCCTGGAGGCGAACAAGTATCGCTGGTTAGGGTGGAGAGTGCTTCTCCCGGTTCTGCGCAGTAACTAAGATTTATCACTGAAATGCCCAGGTGATAGATATGTGTTGTGATTAGTGTGTGTCCTTCTAATGGTGGTTTGGGCTATGTGTCACGACATTTAAATAATGTGAAATTGTGTTTAAGGGAATATGCATATGAAAACTGTGAAATTGTGTAAATGATTATATGTTAATATGAACTCTTGTGATAGCATGTGAAATGATAACTTATTAAATGAATATGTTATGTACATAGCAAAACAACAAGCTTTTCATGTGTATAAATGTGTTATTCATGTGAATATGATTATAGAATCCATGCTAGAATTGTCTCTTTCTTTATATATATAAATTCCATGTTTAAGATGACAAATGTTAACATGTGAAGATATAAATGTAGTTAAATGAAACTTAGTTTAACATATTGATAAATGTGTAGAGAGCATGTGATAGGCTTTAAGTTATTGAACATTTTGTACTAAACAATTTCTATGTGTAACATGTGTAGAAATCATATTTAGGTTCTATTTGCATAAATAGTTAAATCCATGCTTATATGTGATCGTGTGGTATGAGAATGTGAATCTTAGGTGATGCATGTAAGTTTAATGTGTTTAGAGTTACTTGTTGAGTTCTTTTGGACTCATTCTTGCTTTGGCGTACAGATGTAGACGTTACTACTTCTTCCGAGGAAGTCGTTAAGAGTGACTCGAAGCGGGAGTAGGAGGCATTGTGAATTTAGCATTGTATTTTTATTTTCATAAGTATGTAATAAAGGACTCTGTGTAGTCTTATGTGGACAATGTACTTAATTCATTTGTTTTAGTTATGAAATGTCTAGTTTCTTTTCCTCTATATGGACTGTGGATAAAATGTGGATGATGGAATAAGATATCTCATTTAGTTCTTTCTTTTCCGCTGTTATGTGATATTTATATTTGTGTATATTTCAGCCTATCGTGATAGTGTTGGGTAAATATCTCACTGTGACGATGTTTTCTATATCGACGTGGGTTGATAAAATCGTACCGATATAAAGAGGGTCGTTACAGTAATAATTGAGGGGGGGGGAGGGAGGGTCCTATATAAAGACCCAACAGCCAAAACACATCAATGAAGCAGGACGTGATTCGCTAAAAATAAGTCAATGCAGGCTGAAATGTTCAGAATACATCACTCTACTAAGTGCTACTTTCATTTGCAGGTCTATCTAACACCTAGCACGCATGATTGACATCCAATGGGGATGGACAACACACTAGCAAACACGTTAGTTTGACAAGACTTATTCTCGGCCATGTAGGCTGTCATTTGACACTCAAAGTTAGATATCTGACAACTGAGTAATGCACTACCGTAATGCATCATGCCGCCCATATGCGACTACTCGACATGGGGTTTGACGCCTCGACCAGATCGCCCTGACATCTCGCCTCCACGGACAAACTGATTTAAATGCATCACCCTAGATTGATACATTCAAGGCGCATTATATCAGACTAATGCTTTTTAGTGTTCGCTGAAAACACAAAAAATCCCACTAACTCCAAGTTCGAAATCAAGTCTCACTTTTATCTGAGGCCGGCTGTCGAAACGCAAACCAATACACCAACTCAACATCTAAGATATCTAGAGGACCTAGGATGTTACATCCACAAATTCTACACACAAACTCCCATGACTAAATATGGTCACACAGACTCCTAACACTTCTGATATAAGAGTTCCAATAATAGAGAGATAAGGGTTTAAGGTTCTCACAAACTAAATTTTATTAAGACTCTTATTAACGTAGATGACTACACGTCAACATAAACAAATAA
Organism: Colocasia esculenta; assembly: GCA_014218235.1. Taxonomy (NCBI): domain Eukaryota; kingdom Viridiplantae; phylum Streptophyta; class Magnoliopsida; order Alismatales; family Araceae; genus Colocasia; species Colocasia esculenta. Next base: position 38,448,112 of record CM024762.1, read on the forward strand.
GAATTTGAATTGAAAATGTCGCCTCACTATTATTACTTTTTTAGATAAGTGTCGAGACAGAGAGATTTGACCCTAGGACCTAAACTGTGCAAATAGACTTTATGATATAACTAGGACATGTTATTAATTGGTGCACAATAAATTAGAAACATTAAAATACATGTATGTCCACTAAACTAAGAGGAGGAATGCTAATGCGCTGACATGCCGGCATCTAACTAAAAAGATCAAATTGCTAAGGTTTCTTAAATTGGATTTTTTATAATAAAAACATAGCTTAATAATAGTCAATATTATATGAAAACTAGTTGGACACCCGTGCAATGCACGGCGTTTGATTATAAAATATATTAATAAATATAAATTATATTTTTAAAGTATATAATTTTAATTATAAATTTATTTGTTAAATTAATTTTAATTAAAATATTTAAACATGAATAAAATAATTACACAATAAATTTTATCATAAATTCTATACCCATACACCGTACGGGAATGTTTTAAATATAAAAAAAATTTAACAAAGAATTAAAATATTAAGAATATAAAATTAAAATATTAAGACTATCTTCTATGCATTAACAAAGAAATAACAACAAAATTAATCCGTCACATAGAAAAAAATTGTATGTTAATAAATTATTTGTAAAGAATCTCCTTTAATTGAGATAGCGTGAGTAGAGAGAGCATTGTAGAGATGCATGTGCAAATGAGCTATCGACAGGTGAGGGTTCGTAAGAGGCGCCGATAGAGCAGACTGTGGCTTGTGCGGTGACGAAACCAACGTGCAGTTAAAAGGGTTGCCCAGTATGCCATGCTGCGCATGTCGATGCAGGGGAGGTTGTCGAAAAAGCCATTATCTTCAAGGATGGTACTCCCCCCACCCAACGTCGCCAAGGACAGTGGCAGACAGTCGTGGCTGGAGGGGGCTCCCCTGCAGTGTCATGTTGTCAGTGTTGAACATCACCAAACATGGCTACTTTGCCATGGTTAAATGTTAGAGAGTTTTTATCATTAAAAGAGAGAGAGAGAGAGAGAGAGAGAGAGAGAGAGAGAGAGAGAGAGAGAGAGAGAGAGAAGGGTGAGACGGATGCATGGCTCATAGATACGTCTTTGTTGGGGTTGTTGCATATATTAATCACACCTTTTCGTGAAGCCTGTAGAATCGGAAGGTGCAAACTCTGCTCAACTTGTCACAGATTTATAACTTCAATGATTTGTTTCTATGATAAAAAATAATAGAAAATTAAAATATTTTAGATTGCAAGTACAATGAATGAATATACAAACATTTAACATACATATGTCTCCGTCGTCTCTTCGGGTGTGGGTGGTAATGGCCGGGTGTGGGTGGTAATGGCAAGTGTTATGGCATGACATATGTATTTAAAAAAAATGTAGTTTGATAATCTAAACTACGTATTAGCGAATAATTTCTTACATGTGGTAGTATCAGGAAGAAAGTGGTTGGGATAATGCAGTAATAATAAAGACATTTGGGGTACCATTACATCACATTTTTTTACGATTATCAGTGACATAATGGTATGTTTGGCGAACAGTAGGTCACTGTTCGGGTCTCGAACCCGACCGCACAATAATATATATATAAATATATAATAATTTTGTTTTTATATTTAAAAAAACTATAAAATAGAAAATATAATGTTATATAATCTATTTTTTAAATAAAAATTTAAAAATAAAAAGGAAAAAAACCGTAGGGACGCTACAGTAATAACTGTAGCGCCCCTCCCCAAACTTTGAAAAAAAAAGAAAGGCGACAGAGGCATTAAAAGGTAGTTAAAAAAATTTAAATTTAAATTTAAATTCATAGGAAGGTGAAGGAAAATTAATATGATGCTGACGCGTGTCTGAGGATAAATTTTGATGGAAAATAAAGAATTCTATTTTAGTATTATAGTATACATATTATATAATCTATTTTTAAATAAAAATTTAAAAATAAAAAGAAAAAAAACCTTAGGGACGCTACAGTTATTACTGTAGCGCCGGTGCTACAGTAATAACTGTAGCGCCCCTCCCCAAACTTTGAAAAAAAAAAGGAAAGGCGGCAGAGGCATTAAAAGGTGGTAAAAACTAAAAAGATTTTGAATTCAAATTTAAATTTATAAGAAGGTGGAGGAAAATTAATCTGATGTTGACAAGTGTCTGTGGATAAGTTTTGGCGGGAAACAGGGAACTCTGTTTTAACGTTATAGTATAGATAATATAGATGTGAGAGATTTGAATTCAAATTATGTGAAATATTTTATGTATGAGAAGTACTCTGGTCCCCTAAAAATTAGGGCCGACTTTATCATGGGGCAAAATAAATTGGAGTTTGCCATGCCACATGGACATGTCAATTTTTAGAATTTCTAATGATATGTCTGATATTAAGATAGACCGGAGATATCTTAAGTCCATCCTAATACCAAATATAGTCTAAAGTAATTATTATAGCAAGAATAGGGCTATTGATATTTCGTGAAGGAAGGGAGGCATTGATAATTTACTGGGTCATGAACCCCTTGCAGGAGTGTGTATATAAGATAGAACTAGAAGTCTCTATAACCTATTTTCTTGAACAAATAATAATTTGTGATTTCGCCAACGGGTCGTTTTTTAATGAGTAAATAATGTTTTGTTGAAAAAACTTATTGTTTGTGCTAAATTCAAGGTACTTGAACATGTACTTTTAAGACGTCATGGTTCTTGAAAAGAAAAAAGTTCTTGAAAAGAAAAATGAGATTTATTCTTAGCTACACAGTGGATACGATCGAATTATCATTTATTTGTGCATTAAAAATAATAATTCACTCTTGAATAATTGAATTTATGACTTTGAATAATCAATTTTGTGGACTTAGACCGATAATATTGTCCCTGGCAATGCTATTACCTAATACATTTGTCATTTGTTATATTCATCTCCTTTCAAGTTCTCCATCATCATCTTCTTCTTCTACAAACAAGTGTGACATTTTATATCTACAAATACCGTACGTGCTTTATTAACTTGCAAACCCACCGAACTAAATAATGTTATAAACGGATAAACATAAAATTGTTGGTAGTTTCAAAATTCTAAATGCTTGTTATTTGATAAAAAGTTGAAAAATAAGTTACTTAACAAAATGTATGACATTGATTAGTTTTAAGTGACAAATGAGTTGTCTATTCACTCCCTTATCTATCCCGATATCAAATGACAAAATGAATAAAGTGGGAATAAAGATGATTTTATCTTTATTCTCTATTTGACATATTTATTGGTTATGAGCATAAATGTTGTTAAGAAGAATAAAGATAACCTTAAAAATAGAAATAGTAATGGGAATAACTCATTCTACAGGACCCTATATTCTCACTTTTTCTATCCCTATTTCACCCACTTTAATACGACTTTTTTTTCATTAATACCCTTCCTTTTTTACTAATATTACATACTAATTAAATTTAATCTTATTTTTCTTAACAAAAATACTGCTATATTATTATAATAATTAATACAGTTAGTTTCTATATTATTATAGTAGTTAACATAATAATGAATATACTTATATTGTTATAGTATACATAATTATATTAATTAACATAGTAACATAGTTAATTACTATATTATTATAGTAATTAACATACTAATGAATATAGTTATATTGTGGTATACTATATTATATATAATTATGATAACTAACATAATAATTAATAACATATATAGTCAAATTATTGATAACTCCGCACTAAATTATATCTAGACTAAATATAATAACTAACATACTAATGAATATAGTTATATTGTTGCATACTATATTATATATTATTATGATAGCTAACATAAAAATTAATAACATAGTCAAATTATTGACAACTCCTCACTAAATTATATCTAGACTTAATATAATAATATAATAAGTCAATAATATCACTATATTGCTTTCATAATTATCACTGGTAATTAACAAAGTAACTGTCAAATTATTAATGGCATTATAAATTATGATTAAACTTAATGTAATAATGTAGTAATTGTTATTATATTATTATGATAATTAACCTATTACTATACGCATATATTATCACAATAATTAACATAAAAATATAGTCAACAACATATATAGTAGATTAGTCTTATTGTAATAACACGTTAAAACAATATTTCATTGTTATAGTAATTAACATAGTAATGAACTTAGTATTATTGTTCTATTGTTATATCCTATATAAATATGGTAATTAATATAATAATATGATCAAATTAATGGTAACAACACACTAAATTATGATTAGACTTAATGTAACAACAAATTAAGACTATATTATATTATATAGTAATTAATATAGTAATATTACTATTATTATATTACATATAGTATAATTAATCGTAGTCAAATTATTTATATGTCATAGTAAATTATGAGTACAATACTAACACAATAATATTATTATATCATTATAATAAGGGCAAATTAATTAGGAGTCCCTGTTAAATGTTTGATTTATTTTTAGTCTCTGACAGAGCTGTAACTCATTACAGTAAGTGACATCTTCTGTTACAGTATATGTTAAACCATGTTACATCAAAGACCTCACAATTATAGCAAGGGACTCTTAATTAATTTACCCTTATAATAATTATATTTAGTTAATGAGATCATCATTATCTACATCATTCTCCAATCAAACATTAATGATTAACACATACCCTCAAAACTAAATTAAGAAGGGGCAAAATGATATGAGAATAGATCTTATTTCTATTATAATCTATATTTCCAAAAAATGGAGAATATAAATTAAAATACAAATATATTCATGCATACCAGACATCATTAGGAAAAAGAATAGAGATATAATTTAAAATTGGAATGAATTATGCCTATTCCCCTCTCAACTTATCTTTATTTTTTAAAGTGAATATAAGGAAGAAAAAAAACATAACAGAAGGAGAAAGCCACGTACAAGACAATGCGGCGTATCCTAGAAGAAGGGTAAGAACCTTCGTATAATGTCAAAACTAGTCCCCAAAAAGAAGAAAATGTAAATTAAAAGACTAAACCACAAATACAAACGTTATAACCTAAGTCATGGAGAATAATCTCTAATATGTACAAAAATGAACCATCTCAAGAAGAAGGTATACCAGAATTGGGATCGCGGACTACGACCCGGGAGAATGCAGCCACAATCTTTTGCATCATCTTCATCTCGAGTATACTTCTCGGACGGATCATCTCAAGTTTGGTTGCCTAGAAATTTTTAATATTGAGTCTCGTCTCGAGGGAAGACAATATAATATTAAGATCAACAATGGTGATGTTAGCTAAAATCTGTCATATTTGGTTCTGCGAATTTTATAGAAAAGATGTTGAGGATGAATCTATAATTGAGCAATTAGTAATAGCAAGACGTACGATGAGGACTATATAGTGCGTGGAGGGCTTGGAAAGTTGACTCCAGAGGACGGGTAAATATATTCTGACCCCCACCTTTGTGACTCGAGAGATGCAGAATTTATCCAAATACAAATAACACCTAAACATCCGCTTGCATGAATTTTAATATTTCTCTGTGCGATATCTTTTGTTAGTTTGGTTCATGCATGATGAGTGAAGAATTTAGAATACCCTTAGAATTATTGAAATTCACTTAAATATTTAATAGTATCTTGGCTTATTCTTATTTTTAACCATATATCTTAGCACACAACTCCGGATGGCCAAATTCTTGGACCATGGAAAAGACCTTAATAGTTTTTTTTTTTTTTTGCCGACTTTTATGTTGGATCCCTTTTGAAATTCTGCCATTTGATAGGTAAAGTGTAAGAAACATTTAGTCTATATACTTTCGCTCTATATGCGCTCTTCGTGCACTCCAGGGTCTGAGGACTTCGAGACTTCTTCAGATCCAAAACAGAGTAAGTGATCGATGGCGTTTGATTTCCCTTATCGGAGATCAATGTCTGAAGTTGTCACATATGTCTTAGGTTAGATTGTTTCGTAACAATCTCTTAGCTTTAAAAGTTAATTTATGGGTCACCGCACCTGATCCTGATCTGATGACCCATTAAGGAGACATGTCCAAATCAGATAACTCGTTAAGTGTTAGATCGAGATGGAGCTTTAAATGTCCTAGAGGGAGGTGAATATGACTTCTTGCATTGTTAAAATTTATCTGAAAATAAATCACACTAGATAGTATCATCAGTACTTAGTGTGGTGTGTCTGAAACAAGTGAAAAGTTTGGCAAAAACAATCACACAAAGTGCATAGAGATTTATCTTGGTTCAGACCTCCTATCAATCAGGAGTCCTACATACAGTCCTCAAGCACTTATTGGGATTTTCACTAACTGCCAAGAACAATTGACCTTCTCTCAACCTAAGAGGTATTACAACCCACTTACACCCAAGCAAGTCTTCCCTTCACAGAGGGGTTTTACAACTACCTACAACCGTAGATTTTTCCTTCACAGAGGGGCACTACAGAGAACAAACCCCATGCTATTTCTTACACATAAATAAACACAATGTGATTGCTCAGATGAAAGAGCAAACATAGATGATCAGAAAGAGTTGTACAAATAAGAAAGACTAACTCTTTCTGACTAAGGGTGGAGTTAGAAGATTTGGAACCACAGAATGCCACCCAAAAGAAAACTTCTGAATGCAAGAGAGCTTGGAAGTCAAAGCTTGAACAGATGGCTCTCTTGAGATCTTGTGCGCTTCTCTCTTTTCTTTCTGAGTGTAGAATGTGGTCGTATATGCTCATACACTTGTATGTTTCACTCTGTGTCTGTTGTTCTTTTCACTTTCAAGCTCCAATTTCTTATATAATCTCCATAGTCTTCAGTATTCCAATTTGAAAGTAGCCGTTTGAATTTGAACGTTAGGTCTTGAGACTTGAGACAGTTGAGATGTCCATCATCAAATCTTCAGCCCTTGAGTCTCAACGGCTTCAGGCTATGCAAATAGCTTCATGGATCTATTTGATAGCTTCAAATAAATGTCTACAAGCTCCATGCCCATGACTAAAAGATAGCTAACATACTTCTTTAGGTCGCTGAGTATCTGCATGGTCAAGAGAAAAATATAGATACCTCCATTCTTTCAGAAGTAGATGAGATACCAAAAATATATAAAATAGAAAGGATTTCAAACAGACAGATGTATAATGCATTTAAAGACATACATGTGTTGTATGGGTCATGCAAAAAGTTTTTCCTCAAAACGTGGAGTCTTGACAGAAAGTGAGATGTGGTAGGTGAGTTCTGACAGATAGACCATACTACTTATACCTACCATCGCATTTTCTGCTGACCATCTGTTATGCAAAGTACGAACTATATGTCTGACAGTGAATGAAAGATCAGATATACAAATCTTTCAAGTTTCAAGATAATGGAAATGAGATTTTAAATTTGAATACATTAGAGTCAAATTTTCCCGCTAAAATATTTGAACTTGATAACAAAAAGAATAGAGAAGTACAAAGTACATTGAATAAATTATCGTACAAATAACAAAGAGAATGTCACAGTGTACATCATGTGTTCATCTATTATTCATTAAATAATTCCATAAGAATTAAAACATTAATCACACTAAGAATACATTAACATTCTATAAAAATAATAATAGATACTTAAAAACATCTAAGTGTAGATGATAAAGGAAGTTGATGTTATACTTCGACTTTCAAAGAGTCGGAGTGAGATCAATAAGATAATAGTAATTGATGTGAGATATAGAAGCAATCGATGTTTGATTAAAGGTAATCATTATAAAAGACAATCGATGTCCTAATGTAATTGATGTGAAAGACAATCGATGTGAAGAATAATCGATGTTCTAATGTAATCAATGTGAAATACAATCAATGTTCCAATGTAATCGATGTTTAAGTCTAATTGATGTAATTGATGTTCTAAGGTAATCGATATTTAAGTGCAAAGACAATCGATGTTAAAAGACAATCGATGTTTATGAAGCAATCGATGTTTCAATGTAATCAATGTTTAAGACAAAGACAATCGATGTTTCAGACAATAAGTATATATGAAGCAATCGATGTAACTTCGAATATAGACAAGTCGGAGTAGAATCAACATCAATCGATATATGTATATCAATAATCGATAGAAACAATCAATATCATACTTCGACTTACCAAGAGTCAGAGAGAGTCTTCGGTTTATTCAACAATCGGTATCCGACTTCGACTATTTGAGAGTCGGAGTGGGGACAGGGACTTCAACTTTTTAAGGTTCAAAGTAACGCCAGTTGTTCAACAATCGATAGCCCACTTCAATTTCTCAAGAGTCGTAGTGGTACCATTTTGTTCAGTAATCAGTACAACACTTCGACTTCTTGTGAGTCAGAGTCAGTATAATATATGTATGTACGTATAAAATGTGTACTTAGAAAAAATTTCTTTAATGAAAGTTGACAGTGTCAACACTTAGGCTTAGTGTGTCGACACCAACTAACTGTAAAGGTTATATAGTATAATACATATATGTTGAAGTTGAAACTTAGTGTAAATCTGAAGTGATAATGCCATGATATATTGTATGAGAAAAACATGATATGACATATATTAATGATATTTTAAGTTAAACATGAGTTTTGTTATCACCAAATAAAATGATATAGGAGTGGTTCAACATTAAGCACTGTCAACTCATAAGGAAAAGTACTAGTCCAAATCATATTGGGATCTACATGGGCTTTTTGACTACGACTAAGGTGTCGGGCCGACTCCGACTTGTTGAGTTGTGATTGTGTGATTTATATGTTTTTGATGAGATGATGGCATAAATGTTTTTAATGTGTCGACACATGCCACTCACATGTCGACACACAACTCTTGACATTAAGTCATTGTATTTATCTATTGAAGAATATCTTATCTTGATTCATGAACTTGTAATGATGGAATCTAAGTTAAAGTTTTTGATTGCAGGAGAAGATACACAAGGGTTGGATTCATGAATAGGTTGATTTTATACAAGAGATCAAAGAAGTGATGCAGTAATTGTCGACAACCTTGAAGCTGTCTGTCGACAACTTAAGGGTACTGTAAGACTATAGCTTATGGATGAACGAATTCAAACAGTGGTTGTCGACAACCAAGATGCATCAATCGACAACTAGTGGAAACCTTCAACTCCAAGTTTCTAGAAAAATCAAAGTCAACAGTAGCTGTCGACAACCAGAATGCATCTGTCGGCAACCCATCCAAGATTTTATGAAGTTGGCTCTAGATGGAGGATCTACTACAGTTGCTATCAATAATTGATCTGCGTATGTTGACAACAGTAGCTTAGGTGCCAACACGTGAGAAGCATGTGCTCTTAATTAGGGCGTCCCTTCCTCGTACACACGATTTTCCATGTACGTGTGAGGATAAGGACACTCCTATAAAAGGTATATGTGACTCTTTTTCGAAGTGAGAGACTCCACACTCTTTCCTAGACCTAGAAGCAACCAGAGGAAGGCTCCCTGGTGCTCTGCTCAAGCTCCAAGAATCCACAGCCAGAAGATTCATCTCAGAAGATCAGATTGGGGGCAAATTCATCATCAGAGTACAAGCATTTACCTTAGTCTTCTGCAATTCGAAGTCAGAAGAAGATCTGGATGAAAAATCTGAAGAATTCAACTATCTGATTTGTTCCTTCTAATCTATGAATTCTCCCTATGCACTTCAATTCATTATTTAGAGAGTGTGTTCTATTGAATTGAGCAATCCTTGTGCTCAATTCACATTTGTGTGAATTGATCTAAGACTTTGAACATCTCAGATCGTGTGTGTGTAACTGTGTGTGTTGAATTTGCTGATAAGCAGTTTGGTGTGTGTGTGGACGGTGGATGTAGGATACACAAGTTGTGTAATCCGAACCACCTTAAATCTTCGTGTTCTGTGGTTTGTTTCTTTTGCTCCAGCATTAGATGTTTGATAGGCACGATTGATTGTTCAAGCTTATACCATAGTGCTAGTCTTGTATTCACATTCTGCACACATAGTTGGGCTTAATTTCAATATGCACACACTCAACTGGACTTAAACTCTGTCTATGTTCTCATCAGATTTTCATATCCATTTTAATCACGAATTTGAGCATTGCTTAACTCTAAATTGGAGGTAATCTATTCAACCCCCCCTCTAGATTCCCTTAAGAGCTAATTCCATAGTTCTTCGATTGGTATCAAAGAGGGTTTCTCCGATTTTACAGTGTAATTGCTTGATCTAATGATTAGGAGAGATTCTGAATGATGAATGTTAGTAGGGGATTTCTAGCTGAAGGACACTCAGTGTCCAGGCCTCCATTCTTCGATGGGACTGACTATACTTATTGGAAAAATCATATGTAGGTGTTTCTGAGAGGGCAAGACTATGAGCTGTGGAAGATTATGAGCAAAGGTCCCTATGAGTTGCCTAATGATGAGGATACTTGGACAAGGGAGCAGATTCGAAGGGCAACTCTGAATTGGAGTGCAATGAACATGATGTAGTGTGCTGTGCACCCAAAGGAATATTTAAGAGTGTCCACATGTTCATCTGCAAAGGAGATGTGGGACAAACTGGAACTGATTTATGAAGGTACGTCTGAGGTAAGAGAAACCAAAGTTAGTATGCTTGTTTCAGAGTACGAAATGTTTAAAATGAAAAATGAAGAAACAATCTCAGATATGTTTGCTCGATTCATGATAATCACTATTGGGTTGAAAAGTCTTAAGAAGGAATATAGTGAGAGTGACTTAGTGAGAAAGATACTTCGGTCTCTTCCATCTGCATGGCACACTAAGGCCACTGTCATTGAAGATTCTAAAGACTTGTCAACAATGCAATTAGATGAGTTGATAGGTTTTTTAATGACCTATGAAATTAATCTGAAAAGAAAAGAATCTGAGGTCACTCAGAAAAAATCAATTGCAGTGAAAGCTTCAGGCAAAGCCTCATCTAGTTCTAAAAGTGAAGTTGAAAAGGAAGATAATGAAACGTCTAGTGAAAGTGATAATGATGAAATGGCTATGTTGACTAGACAATTCAAAAAATTCCTCAAGTTCAAAAAGAAGGGACAATGTAACTTCAAAACTCCTCCTAAGAAAGATTTTTCAAACAAGTTTGACTCTAACAAAAAGAATGACATAATTGTATGTTATGAATGCAAAAGGCAAGGACACATGAGAGGTGAATGCCCAGAGCTCAAGAAGAAGCTGATCAAGAAGAAGTTTGCATACAAGAAGCCCAGAGCCATGATGGCTACATGGAGTGATGAAGATGAAGATGCTAATGATCAAGAGGAATTTGAAGATAAAGATAAAGAAATCACATGTCTTATGGCAAGAAGTGACGAAACTAATGAGGTAAATTCTTTTTTTGAAAGATATACTACTGAAGAGTGGGAAGAAGCTTACACATTGTTATTTGAAAAGTTTTGTGAATATTGTTCTGAAAACAAAGCATTGAAAAAGAAAATAAATAATATTGTGCATAACACAAATTCAAATGAACATATTGAATTTTTGAACAGAGAAATAAATCTATTGAAAAATGAAAGAGAAAATTTCCATGTTAAATTTGACTGCTTGAAAGAAAAACTTCAGAAAAATGAAAAAAAACAAGTACTAAATGAATATGTTGAAAAACTTCAAAATGAGAATAAAGAAATTCAGAAGAAAATGGAAGAAGCACAAAAAGAACTAAAATATAAAAATGAAAATTTATCAAGGTTTTTGAAAGGCAAAGAAAATCTTGATGGTGTGTTAGGAGTCAGAACAAACACAACAAAACATGGATTTAGATTTCAAAATGAAAAACAGAAGAAGTTTTTGGTCAAACACTGATCACATCATTTGTTCAGAACAAGTCAAATGCAAATGAGCAAGTTTATCTTGAAAACAAAGATTTGAATGAAAAAAAATACAAGCAAAAGAATTGGACTGATCGACAAGTGAAAGTGCTTGTCAACAGGTATTCATATTAGAATTTGACCTGTCGACAAATATGGCAGTCTGTCAACAGATCTAGACCAACAAGGCATTTTAGTGAACAAAAACTGCAAATCAATAGAAATCTACATGCTCCGAACATCAATAGGAAAATCTCAAAAAATCAAATCCCAACATGTAACTATTGTAAGAAACTTGGCCATCATGAGTCACATTGCTGGCACAAATTGAGTATGATAAAATGCAAACAAATGTGGATTCTAAAGAATTTACTTTCCAATGTAGATGAAAGCATGGGACCCAAAGTAATTTGGGTACCAAAATTCTTCTTATGATTTACTTTTGCAGGAATACCTAGCAGCCCATAATCAAAATAAGTGGTACTTGAATAGTGGCTGCTCAAGGCACATGACGGGAGACAAAAAGAAATTCTGTCTGCTTGTTGAAAGTGATGGTGGTCAAGTTATTTTTTGAGGTAACAATAAGGGCCAGATAATTGGCACAAGTAAGGTAGGTAAGGATGCTTCTAACTCAATTGAAAATGTGTTGCTTGTAGAAGGTCTTAATCATAATTTGCTAAGCATCGGTCAATTGTGTGATAAAGGCCAATAAGTTATCTTTGATTCAGAAGCATGTCAAATAATTGATAAGAAATTAGGAACTATTAAATTTTCTGGCAACAGAGTCAATAACATCTATTTAGTTGATTTAGATGAACCCAAAAACAAAAATTTATGTCTTGCTGTAAATAAAAATGAACTATTTCATTTGTGGCATCGTAGGTTAAGACATGCAAGTTACAGTGTTTTGAATAAGCTCATGAGACTAAAACTGGTTAAAGGTCTTCCTGAAATTCATTCAACAAAAGAATTGAGTTTTTGTGATGCAAGTGCATAGGGTAAACAAATAAGAAAATCATTCAAATCCACTGCACCTATAATCACTTCAAAACCTTTTGAATTGTTGCACATTGACCTTTTTGGACCTACTAGAACATTAAGTCTCAATGGCAAACGCTTTGGCTTTGTCATTGTAGATGATTTTTCTTGGTTTACTTGGGTCATGTTTTTATCTCATAAAAGTGAAACTCTGAAAAACTTTGAAGCCTTCTTCAACAAAATTGAGTATGGAAACATCAACAGAATATGTTCGATCCTAACTGATCATGAGGAAGAATTTGATAATAATATGTTTTTTGACTTCTATAGGAACAAAGGAACTGAACATAAATTTTCTTCTTCGAGGACTGCAGAACAAAATGGAGTAGTTGGTAGAAATGGCTCGCACACTTCTGGTGGAAAGTCAAGAAAATTCTTGACAGAAGTTGTGAACACATCATAATACATCTTAAATAGAGCTATGGTAAGACCTGTAATGAGGAAAACCCCATATGAACTTTTAAAAGGTAAGAAACCAAACAGTGGGTACCTCAGAGTCTTTGGTTGCAAGATTTTCATTCATAACAATGACAAAATAGACCTAGACAAATTTGAAACAAAAAGTGATCCAAGAGTTTTCTTAGGATAATCTGAACATTCTAGGGCTTATAGAGTGTTTAACTCCAAAAATAAAATAGTAGAAGAAACTCCACATGTTGTCTTTGATGAGCTTTATACAAAGATTGATGATTCAAATGCTTGCAGATATGACGAGACGAAGGAGCAATACTTGAAGAGGAAATTGACAAGAATCTGTCGACACACCAAACAGAGGTTGTCGACAGACCTCAAACAAATCAACAGCATGGATCAACGGCAACAAATATCAGGTATTCAAAATGTAGCAACCCAATATTTTTTTTAAAACAAATAAATAAATGATAAAAATATTTAAAATAAATGGATTAAACAACACCCAATAAACAATAAGAACTAATGTGCTTGTTATATTAGCTCCCCTCAAGGTTATTGGGCCAAGCTAGGAGATGGGTTATGGGTTAAGAGGAAAATATCCAAGAAATTCGTGACCATAATTGTAGGAAAAATAGGAAAGTGTAAATTAAGGATTTAAACCATGGTAATTAGCTAAGAAAGGTAATCAAATTCGTGACCCACCATGGCAAGCACCATTTAATGGTCCAATTGGGAGGAGAGATCTCCAAATCAAGGCAAGGAACCAGCCATGGCCGCACCCCATCTTTCCTAGATATGTTAGGACTTGAAATAAACCCTAGACCTATAAGTATTCATCCTAAGACTAAGAGGGAAGGTCCATCAATGTGTTGGGGTCATGGGAGGCTAAACTAGAGTACCAGGAGCAGAGGAGAACGGCTGGAGAACGAAGCTTTTCCTCAACCGTGTTCTGCTGCGACCTGTGCACTACCCGATCTTAGATCTTCACAAAGGTAGGTATTCTCGGGCCAAAGATGAATCTAACTCATACCATCTTGTAGTGCTACTTGTCTAGCTTTGTTTGCAAGTGATTTGCCTAATTTTCATCATGAATCCATCGAGTTATAAGCGTTTTCCCATCGTCGTGTATGTCTATGTTGTTTTTTATTCATACTAGTTTGCACGCCTAACGAGACCAAATTGATTCACACCAAAGGCATAGTTCTCTTCTACTTGATGTCCCCTACAAGTTTTATGTTCACCACTTTGTCCCAAGTGCCCTAGTTTGTGAGTTATAAGCATTGTATGAAGATCGCTGCTTGATTTCACTGTTTTCGGTTTGAGCCTTGAATCGCGACTGAGCCAGGCGTCGCGATTCAAGCGACTGGTATCATGTCGGTCTTGACCGTCGCGTTTACCTGAAAGGCGACTGCCCATGTCGTCATGTTCTAGCCTCGTCCCGTACATCAAATTGTGTGCCCGTTGACTGTTAGAAGACTTCTGAAACGCGACCACCAAGGTCGTCGCGTTTCACCGTTGTTTCCCGCCTCTGGGGAATCGCGCCTTTTGAACAGTTAGGGTTTGCATGAATGCGACGGTCCTCATCTTCACGTTTCTGACCGCCTGATAAATGTTGCCCAGCTAGCTAGCCCAGAGGGGGGGTGAATGGGTTGTTAAAATTTCGATCTCTGATTAAAACCTGTTTACTGAAAAGATTACACAACTTAATAACGAGGTTAGAGTTAGAGCAAATAAGACAACAATCACACAAAGCACATCCACAAGGCACAAGGATTTTTATCCTGGTTCGGAACTCCTCTCCACAGGAGACCTACGTCCAGTCCCTGAGCAATGCCTCAGGATTTCACTACCAAGGGTACAATCCCCCTTAAGGATCCTTACACCCAGCCTCAACTGGTCTTCCTTCAATCTGAAGGGAAAACAACCACCCTGGATGCCACCAGGTCTTCCTTCGTCCAGAAGGGAACACAACTAAAGAAGAGAAAGTGTAGGAACAGGCTTCAGACTCTAGCTTGACCAGCTACAAGCTGAAGCTACCAAGGCCCGAGAGAGAAAGAGATTTAACAAGGTTTTCTCTCCAAGGACTACACAAGCTCTCACAAACAAAATCTCCTTTGATCACTGAGAGCTAAGAGCTAAGAACAAGGTTGGAGTGGAAGCTTCGCTCTTGTTTCAATCTGCTGAAGACTCGAAGAGATGGTGTTCTTTCTTTTCGAATTGCAAGCGTTGTTCTACCCTTGTCTTCTTCGTCTTGAGTCTTATTTAAACTTCAAATTCAAATTTGAACGTTGAAGAATCTGTTGTCTCTTATCCTGGTGTACGTTAGACTGGTCACCAAGGAAGCTTCTGATCTTCAGTCTTTTATCCTTTAGTACACGCCAGAGAAATGTTTTAGAATCTTGTATCCAACGTTGTACAGATGAGTCTTGTCAGATATCTGCAATCATATCAACAATAAATAGTGGACAGCTAGGACTGCTGTCGATTGTTAGTTGCAGATGGAATAGATATTGCAATATATAGCAAAGCTTCTTTCTGTCTAAAAAGTACGTAGACAGAGTAGCATAAAAATGGAAGATATTGTCTGCATGCATGGGAGATACGATCAGAGAGCATTTAATGCGTAGCAGTCAACAGACGAGATATGACTTTGACTTTTCAACGCTATTAAAAACATTATACTGATACAACAGGAAAGTTGATATGAATACTCCCGATGATTTATGAAATCGTTATACAATAACAGACAAATCGTTATGACAGAGCATTATCAGATTATAATGATGAAATCGTTATGAGAACTGAAGAAATCGTTACAGCTATCAAGTCATTACGAGTTTCAAAGAAATCGTTACGAGAACTCTTAACAAATCGTTGCACGAAGCAAATCGTTATGAGATGTAAGTCGTTATGACAGTACAGAAATCGTTATGAAACTCTTTAACAAATCGTTACACGAAGCAAATCGTTATGAGATGTAAGTCGTTATGACAGTAAGAAATCGTTACGGCTAGAGAGTCGTTGCGAGTTCTAAAGAAGTCGTTACGAGGTCTAAAGAAATCGTTACGGCTAGAGAGTCGTTGTGAGTTCTAAAGAAGTCGTTACGAGGTCTAAAGAAATCGTTACGGCTAGAGAGTCGTTGCGAGTTCAAAAGAAGTCGTTACGAGGTCTAAAGAAATCGTTACGGCTAGAGAGTCGTTGCGAGTTCTAAAGAAGTCGTTACGAGGTCTAAAGAAATCGTTACGGCTAGAGAGTCGTTGCGAGTTCTAAAGAAGTCGTTACGAGGTCTAAAGAAATCGTTACGACAGTCAAGTCGTTACAGGTTCTAAAGAAATCGTTACGAAGTCTAAAGAAATCGTTACGACAGTCAAGTCGTTACAGGTTCTAAAGAAATCGTTACGAAGTCTAAAGAAATCGTTACGACAGTCAAGTCGTTACGGGTTCTAAAGAAATCGTTGCGATGTCTTAAAGAATCGTTGCGATATCGATTTGTTTTGAATTTTCCGGTCAGAGAGGAAATCGTTCTGCTTATCAAAGAAGTCGATACAAAGACTTGGACAGAATGTGAGATGAGACTTACCTGATTGTCTTGAACTTTCATTTTTCTTTTATTTCCTGTTCTCAAGGCTCAAGTAATCCATTAGTACTATTTTGTTAATCATCAAAATTAATATATAAATAAATGAATTATTTATTATGGGGACAGTTTGGTCATCAATCTCCCCCTTTTTGATGATGACAAAATATACTAAACATAAAAAATTAAACATGTTTTTCAGAATGACTTTAGTTTTCTCCCCCATTTTGTCATTAAGCAAAAAGATAGGCTGTGAGACAAAGAAGAGAGAAATTATTGAATTAAGTGCGAGAAAGATAGTACATAGGAGACAATAAAGAGGCATGCTGTGAGATGACAGTCCATGCCTTGATCTCAAGATCTTCAAAAGTTTGTTGGAAAACTCCAGAGGCAACTGAAAAATTAGGACCCATGGAGGGGGTGGCCCTTTGAAAGTATAGAGTCCGTTGCTGATCCAAGAACTCTGCATACTGATCTGGATCCAGGATGAATCTGAAGTAAGTGCTTTTTCCAAAACTAGCTCTATGGAGAAATCTATCCAGAGAGATGGGATAGAAGATCTGCTTATCAAGGAGGTCCTGCTTCAGAGCATAAAAGGCAGTGTATCTAGCTGCCCACTGAACATAGATCTCCTGGATTGGAGTTATGGAGTTGAGATCCAAGAAAACTTCTACTGAAAGAAGTGGCTTGCACTGATGGGCTAGATCACTATTAATTGATTCCAAGTGAAGACGGGGGGCAATGTATAGCTTTTCCCATTCTGAGGGAGAAAGCCTCTCACACTCAGACATGAGTGGAGCCAAAGTTTGAGCAGAAATGCGGCCAGAGTGGTATTCTCTGAAGATGAACCGCAAGAAGGAGGGTAATCTGCCCTGCTTGGCTGACATCCGGCCCATCTGCCTTGCAAACATATCCAGTGCATGAGAACCTGCATCTGAATCAAATACTAAGGAATGCAACTTGGGCAGAAGAACTGGAGTATCCACCTTGAAGGATGCAAATTCTATCTTGAGTGGAAGGTTCACAGGGTGCTCTGTTCTTAGCGAGACAATGGTGGAATTGAACTGGCTAAACTGAACTTCAGGCAGCTTGTTCAAGTAGCAGAAATCACTGTAAAGCTGGAAGTTCTTGGCAATCCGAATCTCTTTCAGAATGAAGGATCCCCAAGCGTTTTTATGCTGAATGACAAACCACTCAGAAAGAGTGAGTGGATGAGGTCTGTGGGTGAGAGATTCTGCCCTGGCAGTTAAAAACTTTGCATACTGCGCCTTATTTCCTTTGACATTTGCCCACTGCTCTTCAGTCTTGAACTCAGTGCCCTCAAGGATTTTGGATTTCTGCATGTGGGTCAACTGGGTAAGAGGAAGAGTAATGTTTAGGTGTTCGGATAGGTTAAGGAAGGGAATGCCATATATGGTGGAGAGAATGCACTTCTGAAGGTATTCTTTATAGATTGGTCTTCTTTGAGGCTCGAGGGTAAGAGAGTACCAAAGAGGAGGAAATAAAGGTACAGAGAGGGTGCGAACAGATGAGGAAGTTTTCCTCTTTTTCTTGGCAGGACTGGGAGGATCAGTCCTGTGAATGTGAGTGGAGGAGGAGAGAATTGAAATAAGGGTGTTTCTCTCAAAATCATCCGGAATATTGGTGTCAAAAACACTAAGAAGTAGAGGTTTTTCCGGAAAGACATAGACAGAAGAAGGAGGAGTAGGAGGATAGAAGAGGTGTTTGGGATTGAAGGATGAAGTGGGTTGAATTGGAGTGGTTTGAGTTTGAGGTGATGAAGGTGAGAAGGATGATGGGGCAGAGGTGTGAGAAGGAGTGGGAGAGAAGGTAGGTTGAGATGAAATGATAGAGGATGATGGTTGGGTGCGAGGTACTGGGTGTTTTATAGTTGGTGGAGCAGGAGGGGCTGTGAGAGGAGAGGTAGGTGAGGACAAAATTGGAGTTGCAAGATTTGAAGTGTCAGGGGCCGAAGTAGCTGTCATGGGCTCTTTCCTTTGGCTTCTCTGACAACTGAAGAGGGTCCTGATGACCCTGAAGCTTGCTCTGATGGCCCTGGTGGCCTTGATGCTTGAACTGGTGGCCCTGTTGGCCGAGAGACTTCTGCTGGAGGCCCTGGTGGCCTAGGAACTTCAGCTGGACTGCTCTGAGTGGGTGCAGGAGGGACACCACTAGACTTTGAAAGAACTGCTAGCATTTGCTTCATATCAGACATCTCTTTATTGAACCACCTCATTGCATTTCGAATTGAGGATAGGTCAGAGGAGGTTGAAGCTTGATTAGCAATAATGCCCTGAACACTTGTCTGAACTGATGACAAGACTTCTCCCTGAGCTTTCAGCAATGCCATAATAGGCTTCAGATTTACTTTTCTGTGGCCCTTTCTTGACCTTCTAAGAGCAACTCTCTTTTGCTTGCTCTGCTGAGAGATAGGCTCCTTAAGATGAACATTGCTAGCATTTGGGCCTTCATTAACAGGAACGCTGGCTGGAGGTGGAATTTCCTGAGATGGTGCGCCTGACTCAGGAACATGTTCAATCACTGGTTCCTCAATGCCAACTTGCTCCCCCTGAATAGGAGTGGGGAGTTCAACACTTTCTTGCTCCCCCTGAGCAGGAGCTTCTTCCAAAACAACTTTCTCCAAGTGGCCTTCTGCCACGGATTCAGGCACTTCAGGTTCAAGGATACTTTGCTCCCCTTGGCTAGGAGCTTCTCTCATGACCACATCTTGTTGAGTACCTGCTTGTATCTCAACATTAGCAATTGGTTCAGACTGAATTTCTGTATGGCCTGGTGCCATAACTTCTTCTTCAACACATCCACCTTCTTTAGAAGTAGCTGAGGTGGAGGGAATAGAATCCAATACCTCTCTTAAAATAGAGGCGACTAAGGTGGTGGGCAAGGAGTCTGCCACACCAGCTGCACCTTCCTCCATCTGAACTTCTGGAGAATGAGAGATAATCTCCACAACAGGTGATTCTGAAACTTCTGCCTGGCTTGCCACAACTTTACTGCTGCTGCTTGAACAACTGCTGCTGCTCTGCTGCTGCTGCTGCTCTCTGCTGCTGCTTCTTCTGCTGCTGCTGCTGCTGCTTGCTCTTGAACTTCTGGGAAATCTCCAATAATCGCTTCTCCTTCAGCCACAGAAGTCTTTGACCAAACTCCATCTTGCACTGAAAAACCACTCTTCTTCAGGTTTCTGGACCTTATAGACTGGCCCATCTTCTCTACTACTGCTCCAGATAAGTCTACTCCGAAATGCTTGAAAATTTTGGTGAGTAGATGAGCATAGGGTAAGGAAACATTCAACTTGCTCTTGGTTTCCCAGATCTGAGCACTGGCAAATTTCATTCTCTCAATTATTACTGCGGCCAGATTTATCTCCTTGTTCTGGATTACCCAGAACATCAAGTCTGAGTCTGCCCTAGTGCATGAAGAAAAGGTAGCACTCCGAGGAACTATGATTTGGCAGACAATAAAGTGGAGCAACCGATTGAAAGCTGACATTGATTTATATCCAATTTTCCATCCTTCAGCTTAAACCCTGGACCAATAATGCCAAGACCCTTAGCTTCATCATTTACTGAGTCCACACCACTAAAGCCTGATGTTTTCACTCCAAACAAGGTACTTAGTAACTCACGGTCTATTCTGATTTGGATACCCTTGACAGAGGAGACAAGGGACCCATCTGCTTCTGATTTCAAACAGATGAAGAAAGCTTTCACCAAGTCCGGATAGCTTACCTCGGTGAAAGTAACCACATCCAACCATTGCATCCGTCTCAAAGCTTCAACTAGACTGCTCATTCCACTTTTCTCAAGATTCTGAACATCCACAGCCTTATTTCCACAGATCTCGTCTTCACAAAGGTAAACCTTTCTTGCTCCTTTGGGGACAGAAACTCAGCACTGTAGCCCCCTACACTTCCGGAGATCATCGGAGCGGCCATAGGTAGAGGAGAAAGGTTCTGGAGGAGAAGGAAGGTGGAAGAGATGGAACCTCTCGAGGGATTCTTCGCGGGAAGAAGAGAAAGCTTCGAAAGTTGCAGAGAGTCGATCCCGAAATCGTTAGGGCATCGGCTTTGGGTGAACAGATAAAAGATAAAAGGGTAAAGGTAGAAGACAAGTCGTTCTCAGAACGATTTGAATAATTTAATATTACTTTACCGAAAAGTGAAACGCCAAAGAGGTGGTAAAGGCACAAAGCGACAAAAAAAAAAGGTTTGACAAGTCAAACAACTTTTAACACGAGCGCGGTCAAGGAATGTAGAGAATTCCATTTCTATCTGAAAAATTTTTATGCCAATAAAATTACAGAAATCTTTTCACACATTGCACATCCCTAATTCCCTTCTAAGAGATGTAAATCTCTCTTCAGGTAGGGCTTTTGTGAAGATATCTGCTAATTGACCATTTGTATCTATAAAAGAGATTTCTAAATTACCACTAGCTACATGGTCTCGAATGAAATGATATCTTACCTCAATGTGTTTAGTCCTTGAGTGTTGTACTGGATTCTTGGTGAGATTGATGGCACTTGTGTTATCACACAATAGCGGAATTTGCTTGATATGAATGCCGAAATCCTCAAGTTGTTGCTTTATCCAAAGAAGTTGTGTACAGCAACTTCCAGCAGCAACATATTCTGCCTCAGCTGTTGATAAGGCTACTGAATTTTGTTTCTTGGATGACCATGATATTAAACATCCTGCAAGAAACTGACAACACCCACTGGTGCTTTTTCTATCTACTTTGCATCCAGCATAATCAGCATCTGAATATCCTACTAATTCTATTTTACAAGATCTAGGATACCAGAGACCTAAATCATGAGTTCTAGCCAGATATCTAAATATTCTTTTTACTGAAATTAAATGAGACTCTCTAGGGTCTGCCTGATATCTAGCACACATGCATACACTAAACAAAATGTCTGGTCTACTTGCAGTTAAGTAAAGTAATGATCCTATCATACCTCGATAATTCTTTTGATCTACCTTTTTACCTTTTTGATCACTGTCCATTCTGGTTGAAGTGCTCATTGGAGTTGATAATGGCTTTGCACCTTCAAATCCAAATTTCTTTAACAGCTCTTTGGTGTACTTGGCTTGACAGATATGAGTGCCATCCTTCCCTTGCTTAATTTGCAATCCAAGGAAGTAGCTTAGCTCCCCCATCAAGCTCATTTCGAATTCTCCCTGCATAAGCTTTTCAAAGTACTTGCAAAGAGATTCATCAGTAGATCCAAAAATAATATCATCTACATATATTTGCACAAGAAGTATATGTTTAACCTTAGATTTTATAAATAATGTACTATCTACTTTACCTCTAGTGAAACCATGATCTAATAAGAAAGTACTGAGCCTTTCATACCAGGCTCTAGGTGCTTGCTTTAAACCATATAAAGCCTTATGTAGTTTAAATACATGATTTGGAAATTCGGGATCATCAAAACCTGGAGGTTGTTCAACATAAACTTCCTCCTTGATAAAACCATTTAAAAAGGCTGATTTGACATCCATTTGAAATAGTTTTAAATCAAATGCAGATGCATAAGCAAGTAAAATCCTAATAGCCTCAAGTCTAGCTACAGGTGCATAGGTTTCATCGAAATCTATGCCTTCCTCTTGGGAGTAGCCTTGAGCTACCAATCTGGCCTTGTTCCTTAAGATTATTCCAGACTCATCCAGTTTATTTCTGAACACCCACTTGGTGCCAATAACTGAATGATTGGATGGTCTAGGAACAAGTGACCATACTTGGTTTCTCTTGAACTGATTTAGTTCATCTTGCATGGCTAATATCCAAGATTCATCAGATAAAGCTTCATTGACTGTCTTAGGCTCTATTTGAGAAACAAAGGCTAAATAATCAAAAGGAATTACATTACCTCTTGTTCTTACCCCTACAGATGGATCACCAATAATGTTTTCAGGAGGGTGATCTTTCTGATGTCTCCATTCTTTTGGAAGATTTTCATGTTGAATTTCAGTTTGCTGCAGTTCTTCCAGAGGAGGATCTTCCTTGTCCTTAATTGAGGTATTCTTTAATTTTTCAGACAAGTCATCTGCATCATCAATGTCACTAATTTCTTCCTTTTTCAAGGAAGGGTTAGATTCATCAAAGATAACATGTACAGATTGTTCAATTAATAAGGAACGTTTATTGAAAACTCTATAACCTTTGGGTTTAGAAGTGTACCCCATAAAGATGCCTTCATCTGATTTGGCATCCAACTTACCAATGTCCCTTTTTCCATTGTTGTGGATGAAGCAAGGACATCCAAATATTCTGAAATGGCTGATCTTTGGCTTCTTTCCTTTGTAGAGTTCATAAGCAGTCTTCTTCAGAATCGGCCTGATCATCACTCTATTTATGATATAACATGCAGTGTTGATGGCTTCGGCCCAGAAGTATCTTGGCAAATCATATTCTGATAACATGGTTCTTGCCATATCCAAAAGAGTTCTGTTTTTCCTCTCAGCAATTCCATTCTGTTGAGGTGTCCTTGGGGCTGAGAAGTTGTGCTCAATTCCTTGATCATCACAGAACTTTGCAAACTTTTCATTCTGAAACTCACCACATGATCTGATCGGATAGAGATAATTGTGAACTTTGATCTTTCTGAACTTTCTTACTGAAGCTGACAAAATTGTCAAATGTGTCATCTTTGTGCTCTAGAAAGGATACCCAAGTGAATCTTGAATAATCATCAACTATTACAAATCCAAAATTCTTTCCTCCCAGACTAGTAGTCCTCATTGGCCCAAATAGATCCATATGAAGTAGTTCTAAGGGCTTTGAGGTGGTTACTACAGTCTTTGATTTGAAAGAGCTCTTGGTGTGCTTTCCTCTTGCACAAGGTTTGCAGATACTGTCCAATCTAGAATTGACCTTTGGCAGTCCTTCAACTAGCTTTCTCTTTCTGAGCTTATTCAAACCGTCCAAGCTGCAGTGGCCCAATCTTCTGTGCCACAACTCTGTTGATTGATCTTTACTAGCTGCCAAACACACATCTTGATCCTTGAGTTCTTCTAGGTAGAGTACATACAAATTTCTTTCTCTATAAGCTTCAAAAATGACTGCTCCATCCTTTAATATACTGCACTTTGATTCTTGGAACTGAATCTGATGGCCTTTGTCACACAACTGGCTGATGCTGATGAGATTATGCTTTAACCCTTTGACCAGCATCACATCTTCAATTACTGATCTTCCTTTGATGTTTACGGATCCACTTCCTATTACTGTGCCTTTTCCATTATCTCCATAAGTGACTGTTCCTTCTTCATCTTGGAGATTAACAAAAAGTTTCTGGTTCCCTGACATGTGCCTTGAGCATCCACTATCCAAATACCATTTGGATGCTTTTGATTTTCCCTGAAAATTAAACACTAAGTTTTAGGTACCCAAGTTCTTTTGGGTCCTGAGAGGTTAGTACCATTGATTTTTCCTTTTATTATCCACTTTTTGTTCTTAGTGGGACATGTTGCTTTGTTATGTCCTAGTTTGTTACAATGAGTACAACAGGTTATTCTAGTTATTCTTTCAACTGGATTATATTTAAATTTTTTATGTTCTTTATTCTTTTCGGATATAAATTCAGGAGTTGGATAAGTGTTGGGAAAGACTTTTGTTTCTTCATTTTCCGAGGGAGTATAACCAAAACCATGTTTCTTTTTGGTTGATCTTTTAGCTCCACTCATCATTAGAAGATGTTTGTTATTTGTGAACTTGTTTATGGTGCTTGTTAAATGTTCATTTTCTTTATTTAATCTTTCTATTTCTGTTTTAAGTCCACTTAAGTCTTCTTGTTTTTCTAAATGATTTATTTTCTTATTTTTCTCTTTTAAATCTTCACATAATAATTCATTTCTTCTTTTATGTTCAGTTACTTGTTTTTCAAGTTCTTCATTTTCGGTTTTTAGATCTGAGTTTGTATTTTCTAAACAGATTAAATTCTTCTTACTAATCTTAAGTAATTTAGATACCTCTTTATATTTTTCATAAAGTTCATTAAAAGCACTTTCTAAATTATCAGAATCTGAATCATTGCATGAGTCAAAGGAAGAGTCAGAAGTTACCTTGTCTTCGGTGTTGGCCATGAAAGCCAAGTTGACTTCTTCACCTTCACTGCTCGAGCTTGACTCACTGTCTGAGTCACTGCTGTTCTCCCAAGCAGCTGCCATTGCCTTCTTTTTGTACTTCTTGAATCTTCTGAAGTTGTCCCTCTTTTGTGATCATTTTTCTTAAGCGTTGGACAGTCTGCCTTGATGTGTCCAGGCTTCTTGCATTCATAACATATCACTTCTCCTTTCTTCTGATCCTTTGCTTCTGGTTTTCTGAAGTCTTTGTTTTTCTTGAAAAATCTTCTTCCGGACTGATACTTCTTCTTCTTTGCTAGAATCCTTTGAAGTCTTCGAGACAGCATGGCTTCTTCATCATCACTGTCTTTACTACTTTCACTATTATCCAAAGATTCTTCTGAATTAACTTCACTTGCTTTGAGAGCATTTGATTGTTTCTTTCTGCTGGAGGATTCTCCTAATCTCTCCATGTTTATCTCGTGAGCCATGAGAGATCCTATTAGCTTTTCCAATGACATTAATTTTAAATCATTGGCTTCTTCAATGGCTGTTACCTTTGGAGTCCATGAAGATGGTAGAGATCTGAGGACTTTTCTAACCATGTCTGGTACATTATAAACTTTTCCCAATCCAGCTAATCCATTTGTAATGTCTGTGAATCTACTGAACATCTGAGTTATTGATTCACCTGACTGCATCTGGAATCTTTCATATTGAGCTACCAGAATATCTATTCTTGTCTCCTTTACTTTGTCTGTCCCTTCATAGGTAATTCTGAGCTTTTCCCACATCTCCATTGCGGATTTGCAGGCTGAAACTCTATTGAATTCTTTCTTGCTTAGGGCACAGCATAATATGCTCTTGGCTTTGCAGTTTAAGGATATTCTTTTCCTATCATCATCTGTCCACTGAGCCTTAGCGTTTGTGACCAAAAGATCACCTTCTTCTACAATGGACCAAATTGTATAATCATGGCCTTGTAGAAAATATTCCATTCTAGTCTTCCAGTAGGTGTAGTCTTCTCCATCGAACAAGGGAGGCCTGTTGACTGACTGACCTTCGAAGTTGCTTTGGGCTGCCATAGATCTTTGCTCTTCAGATCGTTGGATCTTCTTCTTTGTCGAAGAGACGGGCTTTGATACCACTTGTTGCCCAGCTAGCTAGCCCAGAGGGGGGGTGAATGGGTTGTTAAAATTTCGATCTCTGATTAAAACCTGTTTACTGAAAAGATTACACAACTTAATAACGAGGTTAGAGTTAGAGCAAATAAGACAACAATCACACAAAGCACATCCACAAGGCACAAGGATTTTTATCTTGGTTCGGAACTCCTCTCCACAGGAGACCTACGTCTAGTCCCTGAGCAATGCCTCAGGATTTCACTACCAAGGGTACAATCCCCCTTAAGGATCCTTACACCAGCCTCAACTGGTCTTCCTTCAATCTGAAGGGAAAACAACCACTCTGGATGCCACCAGGTCTTCCTTCGTCCAGAAGGGAACACAACTAAAGAAGAGAAAGTGTAGGAATAGGCTTCAGACTCTAGCTTGACCAGCTACAAGCTGAAGCTACCAAGGCCCGAGAGAGAAAGAGATTTAACAAGGTTTTCTCTCCAAGGACTACACAAGCTCTCACAAACAAAATCTCCTTTGATCACTGAGAGCTAAGAGCTAAGAACAAGGTTGGAGTGGAAGCTTCGCTCTTGTTTCAATCTGCTGAAGACTCGAAGAGATGGTGTTCTTTCTTTTCGAATTGCAAGCGTTGTTCTACCCTTGTCTTCTTCGTCTTGAGTCTTATTTAAACTTCAGATTCAAATTTGAACGTTGAAGAATCCGTTGTCTCTTATCCTGGTGTACGTTAGACTGGTCACCAAGGAAGCTTCTGATCTTCAGTCTTTTATCCTTTAGTACACGCCAGAGAAATGTTTTAGAAGTATCTTGTATCCAACGTTGTACAGATGAGTCTTGTCAGATATCTGCAAGCATATCAACAATAAATAGTGGACAGCTAGGACTGCTGTCGATTGTTAGTTGCAGATGGAACAGATATCTGTCTAAAAAGTACGTAGACAGAGTAGCATAAAAATGGAAGATATTGTCTGTATGCATGGGAGATACGATCAGAGAGCATTTAATGCGTAGCAGTCAACAGACGAGATATGACTTTGACTTTTCAACGCTATTAAAAACATTATACTGATACAACAGGAAAGTTGATATGAATACTCCCGATGATTTATGAAATCGTTATACAATAACAGACAAATCGTTATGACAGAGCATTATCAGATTATAATGATGAAATCGTTATGAGAACTGAAGAAATCGTTACAACTATCAAGTCATTATGAGTTTCAAAGAAATCGTTACGAGAACTCTTAACAAATCGTTGCACGAAGCAAATCGTTATGAGATGTAAGTCGTTATGACAGTACAGAAATCGTTATGAAACTCTTTAACAAATCGTTACACGAAGCAAATCGTTATGAGATGTAAGTCGTTATGACAGTACAGAAATCGTTACGGCTAGAGAGTCGTTGCGAGTTCAAAAGAAGTCGTTACGAGGTCTAAAGAAATCGTTACGGCTAGAGAGTCGTTGCGAGTTCAAAAGAAGTCGTTACGAGGTCTAAAGAAATCGTTACGGCTAGAGAGTCGTTGCGAGTTCTAAAGAAGTCGTTACGAGGTCTAAAGAAATCGTTACGGCTAGAGAGTCGTTGCAAGTTCTAAAGAAGTCGTTACGAGGTCTAAAGAAATCGTTACGACAGTCAAGTCGTTACGGGTTCTAAAGAAATCGTTACGAAGTCTAAAGAAATCGTTACGACAGTCAAGTCGTTACGGGTTCTAAAGAAATCGTTACGAAGTCTAAAGAAATCGTTACGACAGTCAAGTCGTTACGGGTTCTAAAGAAATCGTTGCGATGTCTTAAAGAATCGTTGCGATATCGATTTGTTTTGAATTTTCCGGTCAGAGAGGAAATCGTTCTGCTTATCAAAGAAGTCGATACAAAGACTTGGACAGAATGTGAGATGAGACTTACCTGATTGTCTTGAACTTTCATTTTTCTTTTATTTCCTGTTCTCAAGGCTCAAGTAATCCATTAGTACTATTTTGTTAATCATCAAAATTAATATATAAATAAATGAATTATTTATTATGGGGACAGTTTGGTCATCAATAAACACGACCATCATACCCGTCACGATTTACCTGTATTATTCCAACAATAATTTTTGTCCTATTTAAACGAATATTTATGGTTGTTAAGCATGTGTATACCCCGTAAAACTGTGTAATGAACAGTAAACCATTATGTTATTAATTTTGATATATGTCACATAATATCTTTAATTTAAAAGTTAAGGTGCACGATCATTCCATGTCTTATTATTTCATGCACATGCTCACACCAAATATATGTCCTTGCCATGAAACCATGCAGAAAATACATGAAATAAATTATCTGGTAATTTACTTCAATAATTGCACATTATTCACCCATGATAATATTGACATTGTTTCCGTTTTCTTACGTGGATTTGGAATACCGTTATTGCCGCTCCACTGTTCTAGAATTCTTCTAGAACGTCGAGCAACTCGTTTTCTGTACACACTATTCTCTTGACAAGTTGGAACCTCTCTATTGGACACTCTGTTCTGGTAGACAAGGGACCTTTTGTTAAGAGCTTCGTAAGACTATGTACTCTGTGGATTCCCTCATGGAGACCGAGCTAGTTGTACCCGAACGCCCATAACACCTTTAGGGATCAATATAATCCACATGGCTTTAGAAGTTCTCTCTTATCTTGAATCACGCCGGACCTCTGGACCTGTGCATAACATGGCTAGTGGAAGGATAGTGAATTCCACCTGACTGCCAATACCAATCCCGCGTGTTGAGCAACTGTTACTATCGCCCGTTTAATCGACATTTATGCGCAATGACCTATAGTTCTCATCTATACTTTACTCGCTCATCTATTCACACTCTCTCTGCTATCTCGTCTATTCATCTAGTACTCTCATCTATTTCTTGGTACTCTCTATTGGCCATTTGACTAATTGTCTAAAGATAAACAATATAACTAATGCCTGGCAATATAAAGGACCCGGTCTGGTCCTGGGAGGTGCGCCCAAAAGTGCTAGTGCCCGCGGGAGTTAATTGACCAGAGTGTTTTGGCATTACACTCAAGTGTTTTCTATCTTGACTATCTAAATGACAATCAAAGTGCTATACTATACTCGTTGTGCTATTGTTACACATTGTGCTATTGTGCTATGGCCATCCTGCTTTGTGCTATATTTGGAAACTTGTGCTATTTCAATCACATGCTATCGTGCTATCTCTTACATTTCTTGACTCTCTCGCTCTATCATATAGTGACTCTACTTTTAATACGTTAATCATATAAAGTTTGCCAGCACCATGAGATATAAATCCTATTAGGCGTTGTCGCTCACCCTACGTTATTTGTCATTGTGTTCTTAGGTGAGGCTGAGGAGAATGAGTACACTCACGAGGATAGGGAGGACCAGGAGTGATCCAAGAGTGCCATGACGTCACCATGCTATCATAGATGTCTTAGTTAGTCTTTTATTTCATTTTATGTATTAGAGTCAATTGGGCCCTATGTTATGGCTCTGAGTTAGTTGATGTAATAGACAGCAGTTGAATTATCAATGAAAGATATTTGATTTTGCATTATTTAATTATCTAATAGTTTGTTGTCTATTCTATGCTCTGTACTCGCTTACTTGCAACTGCCTCACGTTCCAATATTCCACGTCGGGGCGTGACGCAAAAGATCACCCACTTGAGAATGTGATAGGAAATGTTCATGATAAAGTTCAAATCAGATCTCATTTTAGAAATATCATTGAACAAGATCAAATGACCTTCATATCTTAACTGGAACCTAAGAGTATTGAAGAAGCCTTAAAAGACATTTCTTGGATAGAGGCAATGCATGAAGAATTGAATCAATTTCAGAGAAACAATGATTGGAGCTTAGTCCCTAAAACCCTAGAAAACTCAATAATTGGAACTAGGTGGGTCTTTAGAAATAAATTAAATGAAGAAGGAAAAGTTGTAAGGAATAAAGTTTGTTTGGTTGCAAAAGGGTACAATCAAGAATTTGTGGTAGATTTTGAAGAATCCTTTGCACTAGTAGCTAGGCTAGTGGTTGTGAGAATTTTGTTAGCATATGCTAGCTCAAACAAATTCAAGTTATTTTAAATGTATGTCAAAATTGCTTTTCTGAATGGTTATATTAAGAAAGAAGTTTTTGTTGCACAACCTCTAGGCTTTGAAATTCCTGATAAACCTAACCATGGATACAAATTGCATAAAGCACTTTATGGTTTGAAGTAGGCACCAAGAGCATGGTATGATAGACTGAGCAACTTTCTGGTTAGTAAGAACTATTCCAAAGGTAAGGTGGATCAAACTCTTTTTACGAAATGTGTTCACAATCATATCATTGTAGTTTAAGTATATGTGTATGACATTATCTTTAGTTCCACTAATCATTCATTGTGTGAAGAATTCTCCAAACATATGCACAATGAATTTGAAATGAGTCTTATGGGAGAGTTGCAATTTTTCTTTGGCATGCAGGTTAAACAATTTGAAGATGGATTCTTCATCAATCAGGAGAAATATGTCAAAGAGTTATTGAAGTGATTTTATTTTGAACAAGCCAAGCTAGCATCTACACCGATGAGCACAAGTATTAAAATGGAAAGTGATAAACAAGGTAAATTGGTAGATGCAAAATAATATAGAGATATGATTGGTTCTCTTCTATATCTTATTGCAATTAGGCCTGTCATACAATTTAGTGTTTGTCTTTGTGCTAGATTTCAATTTAGTCCAAAAGAAAGCCATTTGCTTGCAGTTAAGAGAATTTTTAGATATCTCTCTGGTTCATGTGATTTGAGTTTATGGTATCCAACTGATTGCAACATTGATTTAATTTCCTACTTAGATGCTGATTATGCTGGATGTAAAATTGATAGGAAGAGTACTAGTAGTTTTTGTCAATTTCTAGGTGGGTGTATGGTGTCATGGGCATCCAAGAAGCAACACTCAGTTGCACTTTCCACTGCAGAGGAAGAATATGTTGTTGCAGGGAGCTGTGCAGCTCAAGTGTTGTGGATCAAAAATCAATTGTTTGATTACAATTTTGACATTAGATGCGCACCTATCCTATGTGACAACACAAGTGCTATCAATCTTTCTAAAAACCCGATTCAACACTCAAGAACAAAACACATTGAAATAAGACATCATTTTCTATAAGACCCGACCCATTTGGGCCCTTTGGCCTCGTCCTCAGGGTCGCGATAGGCACCCTGGTCGTGACATGGTCGCGCTAGAGAGGCCTGCCGTGACAGTTTCGGGTCGCGATGAACCCGGCCATCACCATCTCGTTGCGATGGGGGTGGCCATCGCGTCCTTGTCGTGGCGTTTAACGGCGTCGCGACTGCTTTTCTGACAGACGTGACCGCTATCCTTTCTGTCAGAACGACTTTGTCGGGTGTTAGGCACGTACAGCGTTGACGCGATCTGGTCAGCCGTCGCGTTTGCTTTTCTGGTCTTCGAGGTTTGGCCGCCTTTTTGGGGTCGCGCCGGGGGCTGCCGTCGCGACATGATCGCGACGCCTAGGGGCGTCGCGACACGTTAGTTGTCGCGTCGGGTCAGCCCGTCGCGTTCTGGGGGCCGTCAGTTTAAAACTGAACGCCGCGTCCCATTCTCCCCCTCTCCCCTTTCTCTCCTTCTTCTTCCCCTCTCCTTCCTTCTGAGCTCTCTTCGGGTTCTTGTTGGGTTGAGTGTGTTTTGGAATTTCCTAAAGTTGTATTTTAATGATAACCAATGAACATCACTCATACTTTGATTTTGATGATGACACATTGTGATTTTGATGATGATATGCTCTTGATGTTTAATATCTCATATTTTAATGATAATATCTTATACTAATGATTTATGTGTTAATTTTACAGGTGTATACAAATTTTGTCTTGGTAGTGTCGACACACCCCTTACTGGTGTCGACACAGTGTTTCAAACCCAAGGCAAAATGATGAAGAAATGGTCAAGTGGTGTCGACACATGATCAAGTAGTGTCGACACTAGTCCCAGTTCCCAGAGAACCCAGTTGACAGGTCTGTACTGTGTGTCGACACAGTCTCAAGTGGTTTCGACACTAGATCCAGTTCCCAGAAGACCTGTTTGGCAGTTCTGGACAGTGTGTCGACACAGTCTGAAGTAGTGTCGACACTAGTGACTCTTCCCAGAGAACCAATTCTACCAGTTTGGGACAGTGTGTCGACACACTCTGTAGTAGTGTCGACACACTTCGGCTAAATCTCAATTTCGTGAAATCATCTGGACACGTGGCCGCTTGGAGTTCAAGGGGATCTACCTAGGTTTTCGTGCCCACGTACCCTAAGGCCTTTTATGGACATATGGGGGTATAAATACCCATGTCCTTGGCACTCCAAAGCATCCACGACAGAGCAATCCAAGACTATTCTGGAAAAAGGAGATTTGAGCGGGAAAGAGGCATCTGCATCCAGAGGAGCAGAGCAGCGCCGCCAAAGGGAGAAGAAGGAGAAGAAGAAGGAGAAGAAGAGGAGGAGTTCCAGATTGCAAGAGTGCTGATCCAGAAGGAGATCCAGCCAAGTTTGTAATTGGTCAGAGTCCTGAATTTTCTGGGAATCTGTGTATGTGTTCTACACACATCTCCCAATTCAATTTGTCTCTACCATTTCTATTGTACTGAGATAGATCGTGCTAGAGGATCTATTCTCTGAGTGTGCTTGTTCTAGCAGAATTGGATCTATTGTGATCCAGAGGGTTGAGTACTTTGTACTTATTTTGGAGCCCTAGTGCTCTGGGTTGGAGCCATTGTGCTCTGGTGATTGAGCCGTGGTGCTCAAGGGCTTGTGAATTTGTTGAATTCACAAGTGATCTTTGGAGTAGGTCGCTGTGCCTATCTCCTGGGTTTCTTTGAGTTGTTGAACTCAAAGAGGTTAGAGTCGTCGTGCTCTAGTTTGTACTGCACTTGTGTTAGTGGTTCCTCCGTTGTGAGGAGGTGGACGTAGGAGACACAAGTTGTGTTCTCCAAACCACCTTAAAATTCTCAGTGCACTGTGGTTTGTTGTGTGGTTTGCTGTTCTCATTCACTATTCTCACACACCACACTTGAGTCTGATCGAATTGTGTGTTTTACTCATTTTAATTCCGCTGACATACACACAATATCTTGTTCATTTACCAAAGTCACCTATCCGATCCCCAACAACTAGTATCAGAGCAGGTCAGAGTCAAATCCATACTCTGAGGTGCTTTGGTGAATTTTATGTATTCAGATTTTGATTACTCAATTACTTGCTCAAATTGCTGTGTGATTTGGTTTGATTGTTTCTATCATGGACTCTAGAGGTTTTGTTGCTGAAGGCCATTCAATCAATAGGCCTCCATTTTTTGATGGTACTGACTATCCTTACTAGAAGAATAGGATGATGGTTTTTCTTAGAGCACATAACTATGAAGTATGGAGAATTGTTGAAAAAGGACCAAATGAAGTCACTGGAGATGAAGACCAATGGACCAGGGAGCAGATCAGATGGGTCACCCTGAACTACAACGCCATGAAAATGCTGCAATGTGCCATCCATCCAAGGGAATATTCCAGAATCTCCATGTGTAAGTCTGCCAAGGAGATGTGGGATAAATTAGAATTGCTTTATGAGGGCACATCTCAGGTCAGGGAGACTAAGGCTAACATGTTAGTTTCTGATTATGAGTTGTTTATCATGAAATCTAATGAAACTATATCTGAGATGTTTGCTAGGTTCATGGTCATTATAAATGGACTTCGAGCCTTGGGTAAGGAATACTCAAATGAAGAATTGGTAAGAAAAATCTTGCGTTCATTATCTCCTGTATGGCACACTAAAGCAACTGTCATTGAAGATTCAAAGGATTTATCCAAAATCACATTGGATGAACTCATTGGATCATTAATGACATATGAGTTAAACCTTAAGAGATCAGAAGAACACATGCTCAAAACAAAAACCATTGCTCTTAAAGCTTCATCTAGTAATAAAGGAAAATCTATAGAAAATTCTGAGTCTGAGAAATCTGAATCTGATAATGATAATCTTGCTTTCATCACTAGACAATTTAAGGCATTTCTGAAATCAAACAAGAAGAATTTTGGTAATAAGCAAAATGCCATGTCTAGTAAAAAGAAACATTTCTCTCATGTTGATCATAAGAAAACTGATGAAATTCTTGTGTGTTATAGGTGTAACAAATCTGGACATATGAAAGCTGATTGTCCAGAAGGTAAGAAGGAAAAACACAAAACCCACAAGAAGGAGTTTCACAAGAAGAAGAACAAGGCCATGGTTGCTACATGGTCAGATGATGAAAGCTCAGACTGCAATGAAGAATCTTCAAGTTTAGAAGGGAATGAAATCTGCTTCATGGCTGGAAGCAGTGAAGAACATGTAGATATATCCTTCGAACAATTTACCATTGATGATTGGCAAGAAGTGTTGCCCAGCTAGCTAGCCCAGAGGGGGGGGGGGGGTGAATGGGATACTTAAAAATATTAAGTACTTGAAAACCTGATTACAAAAACAGTCACACAAACACACTTCGATGGTCGTTAGAGTTAGTGAGGATAAAATAACAAACACACAATAGGCAATCACACAACACAAGAAATTATCCTGGTTCGGACCTCCTTTCCTTAGGAGTCCTACGTCCAGTCCCTGAGCAATTTCTCAGGATTTCACTACCAAGGGTACTGTCCCCCTTATGGACCCTTACACCCAACCGCAGCTGGTCTTCCTTCAACCTGAAGGAAATTACAACCCCCTGGATACCACACCAGGTCCTCCTTCAACACGAAGGGAAACACACCCTGGATCCCACCAGGTCTTCCTTCTTACAGAAGGGAACAACCACAAAAATGTGATCAAGAAGATGATGCCCCTAGATCAAGCTAATACAATGCAAGATCTGAAGCAAGGGACTTAGAGAAGATGATCTACAATCAAGGCTCACTCTTAGAACCAAAACAGCTCTCTCTCAGGATGTATAGGCAATGCAGAGAGCAAAAAGAGCTAGTCTAATGGAATGAAGCTTGGCTCAGTTCACAACTCTCAGAAGACTAGAGAAACAGCGTTGTGTCTTTCTTCTTGTTGTTTTTCTTCTGGAGCTTCTATCTTCTATATATACGTTCATTTCAAATTCGAACGTTGAGAAGTCCGTTGTCTCTAAGCATTTGTTTATGTTAGACTGCTTGACACTTGGAAGCTTCCAGTCAACAGTCCGTTATCCATTTGTGCACGCAAAGAGATAGGATCTCCTCAGATGTCCTTTGGCTTCAACATGGTCCAACGTTGTATGACGATATGTTGTCAGTGACCTGCACACATTTATGAACTTAAACAGTAGACAGCTAAGCTGTCTCTGGTTGTCAGTCAACGTCAGAGTAAACATTCATCAAAATAGTAAAGCCATTTTAAAGTTACAAAAGATATTACTAGAGTAATACGAAAGTGGAAAATATTGTCTGCATGCATGCAGATATGTTCAGTCTTCATAAATGCACAATAGTCAAAAAGATATTCAGAAGATATTTGACTTTTTAACGTAATTGGAAAACAAATCGTTGTTTTATGTGAAATCGTTATTTGCATGACTTATGAAATCGTTGTACAAGACATTGTGAAGTTATGAAGAAATTGATGCACAAACCGTTGTATTTCTACGAAGGAAATGATGTACAAATCGTTGTGATTCTGTAAAGAAATCGATGAGCAAATCGCTATATTTCTATGAAGGAAACGATGTACAAATCGTTATGATTATGTAAGGAAATCGATGTGCAAATCGCTATATTTCTATGAAGGAAACAATGTACAAATCGTTATGATTATGTAAAGAAATCGATGTGCAAATCGCTATATTTCTATGAAGGAAACGATGTACAAATCGTTGTGATTCTGTAAAGAAATCGATGTGCAAATCGTTGTAATTACTTATAGAATCGTTGCGGCGTTCAAGTCGTTGCGAGTTCTAAAGAAATCGTTACGGCGAGCAAGTCGTTGCGAGTTCAAAAGAAATCATTATGATTACTTAAGAAATCGTTACGGCGAGCAAGTCGTTGCGAGTTCAAAAGAAATCGTTATGATTACTTAAGAAATCGTTACGGCGAGCAAGTCGTTGCGAGTTCTAAAGAAATCGTTGCGACAGACAAGTCGTTACGAGCTTTAAGGAAATCGTTATGCGATCACTTATCAAATCGTTATGGTATCGATTTCTTTGCATTCATAGACACTTAGTGAATCTTTATGAATGTAAGGAAATCGTTATAGTTACACAGAAATCGTTATGCGCTTAGACAAAAAATAATGCTGTGAACTTACTTTGTTGTAGTATAAGAAATACTTACCCGTTTGTCTTGTTTTTCTTTGTTCTTGTTCCTGTGCTTAATTCTCATGAAAAATATGTTAGTAGACTTTGTAATTGTTTTGTTAATCACCAAAATAAATATGTCATTAATTTACATGGGAGTAGACTGATCATCAAGAAGTATATGGTAATTTAGTTGAAAATCTTTCTGATGTTAGAAAAGAAAATAAATATTTGAAAAGAAAAATTGAAAGCATTCTTCATGATACTTCATCATCTGAAAAAATTTCTGAATTGGAAGCTCAAGTTTCAGATCAAATCAAAGAAAATGATGAACTGTTGATCTTTGTTGATAATCTCAAATTGAAAATTCAAAAACTGAACAAAGAACTTATCAATTCTGTTAAGAAATTTTAAGAAAAAGAAAAGGAAAACCATGAAAACTTGAATCAAATTGAAAAACTCAATCTTTGCATCAAAGAAAAAGAAGACATCATCAAGAACTTCACTCAAGGGAAAGACAATCTGAATGCTCTAATTGGAGTTAGGATGAATTCAAATAAGCATGGCTTAGGTTTTGAACCACAAAATTCAAAGAAAATTGAATCATCTCCAAAGAAAACAAATTCATCAAAAACTCCTTTAATAAAATTTGTCAAGGCAAGCTCATCTGAAAACAAAAGAAAAATACAAAAATAAAAAGAACCTGAGAGGTTGACACATACCTTACCTAGGTTGACACACACTATGCACAGGTCGACCTATCCCAGTCAAAGGTCGACCTACCCATCTTATAAAAATCACAAAAACTTCAAACCAATCAATAATCATTTTTCTTATGGAAATTGGAATGTTTTCTCCTCTTACAATTCAAGATGGAATAAGTCTTGGAACCAAAGGTACAATGGTAACCAATGGTTCAATCCTTATTTCTATCATTCATCTTTTCCTACATACCAACAACAATACATGCCAAGTTTTTCACAATGGAACAAACCAACTAAGAGGCATAATGTTCACAAAATTGAAAAATAAAAAGTTAAATCTTCTGTTTCAAAAAACACTGTGAAGAAAAATACACAAATTTGGATTCGAAAGGATTTGTTATCTCTTCTCACTCAGGATGTTGGTACCAATCTCATGTGGGTACCAAAAATTTTTCTTGTCTAATTTGTTATGTGCAGAAAAGCCGTGCATCCAATTCCAACAACATCTAGATTCTTGACAGTGGATGTTCACGGCACATGACAGGAGACAGAGATAAATTTTCATGCTTGATTGAAAAGGAAGGTGGATCAGTCATCTTTGGAGGTAATAATAAAGGAAAAATAATTGGCAAAGGAAAAATTGGTAAGTCTTGCATTACCCTAAGTGATGATGTTTGTTTAGTTGAGGGTTTGAATTATAACTTGCTTAGCATTAGTCAACTGTGTGACAATGGTCACAAGATTCTTTTTGAACATGACTCATGCAAAATATTTGACTCCTCTTCTGAGCAAATTAAATTGATTGGAAAAAGAGAAAATAATGTCTACATGATTGATTTGTGTGATACTACTTCTTTAAATGTTTGCTTGATTGCAAATAAAAATGACACTGCTTGGTTGTGGCACAAAAGGTTGGGTCATGCAAGTTTCACAACCATTAATAAACTCATAAGAATGAATCTTGTAAAAGGTCTTCCTGAATCTTTCCCAGTCATTGACAATCCTGTTTGTGGGATATGTGCTCAAGAAAAAAAATAAGAAAATCTTTTAAAGTGTTCAATGAAGTACTTACATCTAAACCACTTGAGTTGCTTCATATGGATCTTTTTGGTCCAACCAGAACTCAAAGTCTCAGTGGTAATAGATATGGCTTTGTGATCATTGATGACTTTACAAGATATACTTGGGTTCTATTCCTATCTCATAAAAGTGATGTATGTTCAGAATTCAGGAGATTTTACAATTCTGCCTTAGTGGGTTTATCCTTTAAATTGAATTCCATTCTAACAGATCATGGGGGTGAATTTGAAAATAAATCATTTTCTGATCTCTATACTAAACTGAAAATTCTCCATAAGTTTTCTTCCCCTAGAACTCCAGAACAAAATGGAGTTGTAGAAAGAAAAAATAGAACTCTTGTGGAAATGGCCAGAACTATGCTCATTGAAAGTAAACTGTCTAAATCTTTTTGGGCAGAAGCTGTAAATACAACTAATTTCATTTTGAATAGAGCATTAGTAAGACCAAAGATCAGAAAAAACCCCTTATGAGTTGTTCAAGAATAAAAAGCCAAGTGTGTCGTTTTTCAAAATTTTTGGTTGCAAATGTTTGTTCACAATAACAACAAATAAAATCTTGATAAATTTGATGTAAAAAGTTTTGAATTAATCTTCTTAGGTTATTCTGAAACTTCAAGAGCTTACAGAGTTTACATCTTGAAAAATAAGACTGTGGAAGAATCTCCACATGTCTTTTTTGATGAAAATTTGTAAAAGATTGACATTTCTGATTTATGCAGAACTCAAAAATGTGATGATGAAGATGAATTTCTTGAACATCCATCTACAATTCTTGAAGATCAAGAAATACCAAATGTTCATGAGGTTCTTGAAATGCCAACTTCAAGTAATTCAGGTAATCATATTCCTGAAAATCATGCTAACTCTGTGGTAATTTCTGAACCCAGATTTTTAAAAGATCATCCACTTGAAAACATTGTTGGTAATTTGCAAGATGGAATAAGAACCAGATCATCTTTTCATTCTGTCATAGTTGAAGATTCTTTGGCTCTACTTTCCCAAATTGAACCAAAAAATGTTGATGAAGCTTTATCTTGTGAAAACTGGATAAATGCTATGCATGAAGAGTGTAGTAACTCGAAAAATTTCGTATTTAAAAATTTGAAATAATAAATTTCTATAAAAACGGAATAATAGAAAGATACGTACCGTTATCGTATGTGCAAGAACACATCTAAAAATTTCGTAAAAATGTAAATCAACTCCAAATATTATCCCTAAGTGTTCCACAAACGAATTCATGCAACGAAAAATCTAATTGGCCAAACGTACGTCACAACGTGACTAATTATCCAAATTAGGAAGCTAAGTCGGAAAACCGTTAACATGGAAAAATAACACGCCCATAAATTAAACAAACATGTCAAAGAGATTTCCAACATCATGAAATGAATAACCATTATTGGGTTTGGACCAATGGACCTCTCATAGCCCATGAATAAATTCAAATAAGAAAATACAATAAAAATCATAACTTTATTATTCCCTAATTAAAAAAGAAAAAACCTATAAGATAAATTCCAATAAATAATGGGCTTGGTTAAATGGACCCATTAGAATTTAGTGGTCCAAAATAAGGATTTTAAAAATAAGAATAATGGGAAAATTTCCTAAATTTGCAACTTAAATATTACTTAAATAGAAAAGAGACATTTAATGCATTAAATAAGCAATTTGAGATGGAATTGGATTCCTAAACCTACCCCATATGATTTAGCACGAATTTAGACCTCAACCTAACCCAAATAGAAGTTGGAAAGCAAGGAAGTAAAGAAGGAGTTAGGAAATCTCGTAATTAAAGAGAAATTTGAGTAGTAGTAGGAATAGGAACACTTACTAGCTTAAATACTCTCTTAACTCTCCATGGCCGGCCCTGAAACTTTGCTGGGGCTTGCTGGACGTGGAGAGAAGGTCAAGGAGGAGGAGAATTCGTGGGGAGAAGGCTCTCTCAAGCATCTTCTTTTGTTCTTCAAGTTCTAGCCCTAGAAGAGTAAAACGACTAAAGGTAGGCATTCTCACGAGCAAAACTCAATTAAATCCATCTGTAGATTGTTCCATACATCAGGAACAAAAGCCCTCTTGTTTCACTCTTTTTCATCGAGCCAATCTTTTGATCTCTATTTTTAAAATTCTGCAAATATGATGAACCCGACCCTTCTTCTTTATTCTTGATCTCTATGTATACTCAACCTCGTGCTCTCAAATTTTAACTAGAGTTACTGATGGATGTTAGACATCTTTTGCCCCAAAAAGCCCTAATTTTTATCCATCCTTTGTCACGAATTAAATCTTGCATGATTTCGACAATGTACTGTTGCGGTTTAACCTTGACTTGTGTTACAAGTTCCATACCTCTTTGTGGAGTCATTTGTAGACCAAGTGTTCAACAGAGAACTTGTTACCTCATGTGTCTACTTTCATTTGGCACTGGTTTCCCTAATTTTTGTTGACTATAGTGAGAGTATTAGTCCAAACATTACCACTGTGTCAGATTCACACAGTCAGTCACAATACATTTTATTACCTAATCAAACGACCTTTGTTTCTCAATTATTTGCTACTGTAGAAAGTATTGGAAGTAATCTAACTAACAAAGGTGGTTTCACTCAATTTGGATCACCCTAGCATTTGTTTTGATTTTTCAAACCCACAGGTGTCAAACCCAATCCAAGTCGGAGTTGGAAATAGGTAGAAAAAGTAACCCAAACGTCATTTTCAGGTAGCGACAGGTCGACACGTCGCTACCATAATGCGACAACATCATGATCGCGACCCATACCAAAAATCAGGCCGTTTCGTGGTCTTTTTCAGAAGGCGACAAGATCATGGTCGCCTTCATGTTCTGAAGGCGACAGGCATTGTGTCGCCTTCTGCCTATGTCCACTTAATTGGCCATAACGTTTTCTATAGACCTCGGATTGACGAGCCGTTTTCTTTGCTGGATTCCTCATTCAAAGGGCTTCAATATGGTATATTCATGTGTGAGATTTGAATAAAAAAATCAATGAGTTATGACCTAAGGAAGTGAAGGGATGGGGCAGCAATTGCCTTCTAAGGGGCATACGTCTTGGTTTCCATCGTTTTGTGTCGTTCTTTGCATGTGTGAGTTTGATCTCTTCTAAGAAGGTTCTAGAAAGTCTTAACATACATTTTTCAACCCATATCAAAGTTATAACATGTTTACAAAATTTTTAATTGATTTTAAGTTCATGATCATGCTCTCTACTTGCCGATTATCCACTTCTTGCCTTGTTATCAAACTTGCTAAAAACAACATGTTATAAAATGGAGTCATATTGAATGATTTAAATTGTAATAACACGACATATTTCTATCTATGATTTCTCTCACATGTTCACACACTTGAACCATCCAATTATGGCTTGACTTGGCACAAAATATCTCATAATGTATCTGGTTAATTTATTGCAATAATGTACATTAAATTGCTCTATTTTAAATGAACTTGTCTTCGTTTCTCGCGTTCTTTGGGAATACCGTTACCGACGCTCCACTGTTCTAGAATTCCTCTAGAACGTCGGGCACTTGTTTCTATATACACACTTTCCTTGACTTGGACGAACTCTCCGTCGGATATTCCTTCTGCCGGACTAGTGAATCCTTGTTCAAGACCTCCGTAAGTCTCCTCTGTCCATGGATTCCCACATGGTCGACGAGCTGGTTGTACCCTAACACCTATGATACACTCTAGGGATCAGCAAGATCCGTATGGCCTTAGATTGTTCTCTCGTTCTTATCTTGAATCACGCCGGACCTCTGGACCTGTGCATAATGAGGCCAGCGGAAAGGTTGTGTTCCACTTGACTGCCAACACCGTACGCGCGTGTTGTGCAACTGTTACTATCGCTCGTTACTCGGCGTTCCATGTGCAATGACCATAAGATCTCATCTATGCTATACTCGCTCGTCTACTCATATTCACATTCACTCTACTATCCCGTCTCTCTCGTCTATTCATCTAGCACTCTCTTGTTACCCTTTGAGCTGTGTGGCTCCTATCGTTTGTGCTATTTCGTGACTGTCTAGCGCTATAATATGGGTCTTGTGACTCTACTGTATAAAATGCATACTGTGCAGGGCACGGAGAGTGTCCGAGGGGCTCCAATCTAGTCCTGGGGGCAGAGAGCCACCCGAAAATACCTGCAGGGGCTATTGACGGTGTTCTGCATTGCACCGGTTCTGACTATACTATCTTGGCTAGACATCTAATTATTACTATTCGTCTGAGGAGTTCAGACGTACTGTACCATTTCTGTGCTATTACTGTGCTAGCACTGACTGTTATAATCTGAGGAGTTCAGACGTAATGTACTATCATGAAACGGCTACTGTCCCAAAGTGACTATTGTCGTACTCTACTAGTGCACAGTTGTGCAACCATACACGCTATCTCGTTACACGCTATCTCGTTACACGCTATCTCGTTACACGCTATCTTGTCATACGCTCTACTTGATACTTGC
The DNA here is from genome assembly GCA_014218235.1 of Colocasia esculenta. Lineage (NCBI taxonomy): Eukaryota > Viridiplantae > Streptophyta > Magnoliopsida > Alismatales > Araceae > Colocasia > Colocasia esculenta. Next base: position 38,490,798 of record CM024762.1, read on the forward strand.
TATCTTGAGTTATTGCGTTCTATCGTGACCTGATCACTTTCAAAGTGCCATTACTATTTCGATTGGCGAAAGTTAATCAAAAGTGCTATTCTATCTCGATTGATGTAAATCAATCAAAGTGCAATCTTTACATGACCATCTACTATCATCTCTTCTTGCTATACATGTTGCTTGCTATTCTTGACAATATCGTTACTTGCTATTGTTGTTATCGTTTTCTATCGTGACTTGACTTTAATCATCGTGCTATACTTGATTCATCTGCTATCTAAACCATGTTACTTGTGCTATTACTTTCTCGACTTTACATGACTCTTTCTATCATTAGTTACTCTGCCATTAAAGCATTAATCATTTAAAGCCTGCTTGACTATTGAGATTTAAGTCCTACTGGGCGTTATCGCTCACCCTTCGTTATTTGTTATTGTGTCTTAGGTAAGTCGGACAATGACGTTACATACACCAATGGGACAGGACCCGAGCGATGAGTGACCTGGAGTCAAATGACGAAGTTACCCTAGCGCAATGGAGTCTAGTAGTTATTGCTTTAGATTTCTTTCCAATGTAATGATGTCATTGAGCCCTATGTATTGGCTCCGAATTAGTGGTTGTAATAGTCTTAGTGATTTTATAATGAAATCAAGAGTTATTTCAATTATTGTTCATTAGATGCTCTGATGTTTGCGAAAGTATGCGCAATTGTCGTTACCATACTCGTTGTTCACGTCTCCCTCCGATTTATTCCGCTGCTAAATTGGAGGGGCGTGACAAAGAGCTTCATCAATTTGAACGAAATCAAGTTTGGGATTTAGTACCAAAACCTTCAGATTTAACTTCTGTCATAGGAACTAGATGGATTTTTAGAAATAAATTGAATGAATCTGGTCAAATTGTTAGAAATAAAGCTAGACTTGTTGCTCAAGGGTATAACCAAGATCTTGGTATTGATTTTGAAGAATCTTATGCCCCTGTAGCAAGACTTGAAGCTGTTAGAATATTCCTTGCATTTGCTACTTCTTTGAAATTCAAAGTCTTTCAAATGGATGTCAAGAGTGCTTTTTTGAATGGTTACATAAAAGAAAATGTCTTTGTCAAACAACCCCCTGGTTTTGAAAATGACAAATTTTCTAATCATGTTCTTAAACTCAATAAGGCTCTATATGGTCTTAAGCAAGCTCCAAGAGCTTGGTATGACCGGTTGAGCTCCTTTCTTGTAAATAAATGTTACATAAGAGGAAAAATTGATCAAACTTTGTTTACAAAAACAATCATTTTATTGTTGTTCAGGTTTATGTTGATGATATCATTTTTGGCTCCACAGATAATAATTTGTGCAATGAGTTTGCCCACCTTATGCATTCTGAATTTGAAATGAGTCTAATGGGTGAACTTACATTCTTTTTAGGTCTGCAAGTACATCAAACTACTAAAGGAATTTTTCTGAGTCAAACAAAATATGTCAAGGAGTTGCTCAAGAGGTTTGACTTCCAAAACATCAAGCTATCCAACACACCAATGGCCACAAGTGTAAGACTTGAGAGTGATGCTTCTGGTAAGCCTGTTAATGCTAAACTTTACAGAGGTATGATTGGATCTCTTTTTTATCTAACTACCTCTAGGCCAGATATTCAATTCATTGTATGCATGTGCGCCAGATTTCAAGCAAATCCTAAAGACAGTCACATGTCTGCTGTTAAAAGAATTTTCAAATATCTTCTTTCTTCATGTGATTTGGGTCTTTGGTATCCTGCTGGGTGTAAATTGGACTTAATTGCATATAGTGATGTTGATTATGCCGGGTGCAAACTTGATAGAAAAAGCACTAGTGGGTTGTGTTTATATCTAGGAGGGTGTCTTATTTCTTAGGCTTCCAAAAAGTAACATTATGTAGCTCTTTCAACTACAGAAGCTGAGTATGTTGCTGCTGGTAGCTGTGGTACCCAAGTCCTTTGGGTCAAACATCAACTTCTAGATTATAATCACACATTAGGTTGCATTCCCATTCTTTGTGACAACACAAGTGCTATCAATCTGTCCAAAAATCCTATTCAGCATTCCCGCACAAAACACATTGACATTCGGCATCATTTCCTTCGAGATGAAGTCTCAAAGAATTCTTTTGAACTCCACTTCATTGACACAGAAAAATAAATTGCAGACATTTTCACTAAGCCTCTTGCAGAACCCAGATTCAATTCTCTTAGAAGGGAACTTGGTTTATGCAAGTTTTCACATGTCTGATATCTTCATCTCATCTCTTTGTGCAAATAAAAGCCAGTCTCTCTTGCAAATAAATTCCTACTTCTCAGTGCATTGGAATTCTTGGTATATCAAATAGTGATTTGAAGAAAGGCAAGTTAAGCTTGTCTGGACACTTTCACTATGCGTGAGTATATGTCTTCGCCAAGTATCAAGATTCCTTTATGCAATTGTTGAGGGGGAGTACTTGTTGAGGGGGAGTCATTGTATATTCTTCAATCATTTCACTTGACATTTGTTGTCTATTCTGAGCCTCAATCATTAGAATTTTTGAGTCTTTGTGATATTTTCTTATGAGAGAATTAAGACATTGAACCTAAACTCATTGTGCACTTAGTTTAATTTCAAAGATTCATTATCACTTCAAGGTTAAGCAATCTTAATACTGAATGTTTTTAAAATGATTTTCAAAATACTTGTAGGAACATAAGTGGCTTTACTATTCAACATGTGCATGTTTCAGCTTCAATTTTACCACATGTTAAGAATAATTTCTCTAAATTCGTAGTCATGTCTTTTCTGGTCAAAGCAAACATATTCCTGCAAAACATCAAAAGAAAAATGATCAATCTGGAAAGATACAAACAGAGCAATGCAAATTATTGAACCACTGAGTAACCGAGCCATTTCACCTAAAAAGTGATTTGTTTCGCGTCAAAAAGTGGAAATAAAAGTTTTTAACTCTGTATAAGATAATGAAAGTTAAACCACTGAGTAATCAGGAGATCTTGCATCTAATCAATGTGATCTCTTGCATTGAAAAGTGAGATTTAACTAATTTATTCTTGTATTCTTTCCCAGTTTCAAATGAAAGAAAATCAAATTGACAGGATGAAAAAGCTTAAGACCTTAATAAAGATCATGTTTACTGAGTTTAGACCAATTATTTTACATTGTGTTAAACTTAAAGCTCCTAACATCCTTGTTAAATATTTTTGCTCACTCATATAGGTCACTTTATTTCACATTTACATCATTATTTTAACCACATTCAGATCATTAAACTTTGCTATACTTTGTGTTGAGTGTGTCTTTGTGATTAAACTTTATTGCACAATACAAGAACACAATAACTTCTCTCATTTGTCAATATCACTTTGCCTCATTTATTTTGATCATTTCTTACCATTCATTTCCTTCATTTCATTTCTTACAATCCTTGTTTCTCTTTCTTATCTATCTTTTTGATGTTGTCAAAAAGGGGGAGAAAGTTAAAGTTCCTTAAAGGAGGAGAAAGTATTTATGGGGAGAAAGTTCAAAGGGTGTACATGGTCAAGGGGAGTTGTTGCAGTCAAAGAAGTCAGGTTATTGGGAGATTGTGCATATGTTTTGTCATCATCAAAAAGGGGGAAATTGTTGGGTTGAGTGTGTTTTGAAATTTCCTAAAGTTGTATTTTAATGATAACCAATGAACATCACTCATACTTTGATTTTGATGATGGCACATTGTGATTTTGATGATGATATGTTCTTGATGTTTAATATCTCATATTTTAATGATAATATCTTGTACTAATGATTTATGTGTTAATTTTGCAGGTGTATACAGATTTTGTCTTGGTAGTGTCGACACACCCCTTACTGGTGTCGACACAGTGTTTCAAACCCAAGGCAAAATGATGAATAAATGGTCAAGTGGTGTCGACACATGATCAAGTAGTGTCGACACTAGTCCCAGTTCCCAGAGAACCCAGTTGACAGGTCTGTACTGTGTGTCGACACAGTCTCAAGTGGTGTCGACACTAGATCCAGTTCCCAGAAGACCTGTTTGGCAGTTCTGGACAGTGTGTCGACACAGTCTGAAGTAGCGTCGACACTAGTGACTCTTCCCAGAGAACCAATTCTACCAGTTTGGGACAGTGTGTCGACACACTCCAGCTAAATCTCAATTTCGTGAAATCATCTGGACACGTGGCCGCTTGGAGTTCAAAGGGATCTGCCTAGGTTTTCATGCCCACGTACCCTAAGTCCTTTTATGGACATATGGGGGTATAAATACCCATGTCCTTGGCACTCCAAAGCATCCACGTTAGAGCAATCCAAGACCATTCTAGAAAAAGGAGATTTGAGCGGGAAAGAGGCATCTGCATCCAGAGGAGCAGAGCAGCGCCGCCAAAGGGAGAAGAAGGAGAAGAAGAGGAGGAGCTCGAGATTGCAAGAGTGCTGATCCAGAAGGAGATCCAGCCAAGTTTGTAATTGGTCAGAGTCCTGAATTTTCTGGGGAATCTGTGTATGTGTTCTACACAGATCTCCCAATTCAATTTGTCTCTACCATTTCTATTGTACTGAGATAGATCGTGCTAGAGGATCTATTCTCTGAGTGTGCTTGTTCTAGCAGAACTAGATCTATTGTGATCCAGAGGGTTGAGTACTTTGTACTCTGTTTTGGAGCCCTAGTGCTCTGGGTTGGAGCCGTTGTGCTCTGGTGATTGAGCCGTGGTGCTCAAGGGCTTCTGAATTTGTTGAATTCACAAGTGATCTTTGGAGTAGGTCGCTGTGCCTATCTCCCGGGTTTCTTTGAGTTGTTGAACTCAAAGAGGTTAGAGTCGTCGTGCTCTAGTTTGTACTGCACTTGTGTTAGTGGTTCCACCGTTGTAAGGAGGTGGACGTAGGAGACACAAGTTGTGTTCTCCAAACCACCTTAAAATTCTCAGTGCACTGTGGTTTGTTGTATGGTTTGCTGTTCTCATTCACTATTCTCACACACCACACTTGAGTCTGATCGAATTGTGTGTTTTACTCATTTTAATTCCGCTGACATACACACAATATCTTGTTCATTTACCAAAGTCACCTATCTGATCCCCAACAGTTCTCTTATCCGTTCTTCGTGCTTGAGGTATTCGTGCTGAGGCTGTGTCACCTTGGTCGTGCAGGGGCTGTGTTCGCGTTGCGTGGAGCGAGTAGGAGGTGGTCATTCCTACGTGAAGGCCCCAACGGGTCGGCTCTACACGTGGAGGTAGGGACTCTTGATCCTCTCGCTCAAAGCATGCTCCCTTCCCCCTTTAGATCGTGTTTTCCCCAGTGGTTTGGGGCTTGGGAGTGTGAGGAATCCATGCTCGAGGTTGAGTGAGGTTTTCCTTCGAGTGTAGATTCATGTGAATCCGTGTTTGTGGGGCTCCAAGGGTGGTTTGGAGGGATTTACAGCTTTCATACATGTTGCACATGCTCCCCTCCCCCTATGGAATGTTTATTTCGTGTTTTTGGGGTGGTTCCCGGAGGAACTGCTCTGAAATCCCCCTCTGCTGAAGACGCGACCACTATAGAGGTCGCAATCTTGTCGCGACAGCCTGGCTGGTCGTGACATGATTGCGACGCTCTTGGGTGTCGCGACCTGGTCACGACGGCAAGGTCCGCCGTGATGGTGTCGCAATAGGGAAGGGCGTCACGACAAGGTCGCGACGGCCCGATGCGTCGCGACTACAGCCGAAAGACAGGTTTGGGTCTTCGTCGTTTCCATTTCTTTTACTGTACCCATGGCACCTGTGCTAGTTTCCTAGTATGGTACTACACTAGTCGTTCGCCCGGTGCTCGACACTTGAGGGCTTGTCCCGTGTGAGAGGTTGTTACCGTTGCCTGGGACCCCCGTCCTCGAGAGCCTATTGAGGGAGTACTCCGGGCTATGAGCGTGCTCAAGTTGGCAGTCCAGCAGGCAGACTCTGGAGCTGAGGGGAAAACAGTGGTTAGGACAGCGGCGTTGAGTCATTTACAGAGCTCTCGTGGTTGGTCTGGGACGTCGAGGACGGTTAGGAGTTCTACCTGGCGCAGGCCAGCCAGTCCTGTTTCTCACTGCCTCGCTCCTTGTGGCCCTAAAACCACTTGGAGAGGCCAGGCATGGGACCGTAGTCCGGCCAGACTATGGCGGTTACTGTTGTGTGCTTTGTGTCGTACCTCACTTTGACGAGATGTGAGGGTTAGGACCTGGGTCGAGGGTAAGACGTTGGTGGGCGCACCTAACCTTTGACTAGTGGTAGTGTCTTCCGTAGCTAGTGTACCTTGTCCAGGTGGGGTATCCCCCTGTCTGTGTTTGCTAGCCTTGTGGTGATAACAACGAGCAGTCGTACAGAGTTTCCGACCATGTTGAGTTTCCGTACCGCGCAAGTTGTAGCTTCGCTTCCGCACTTCAGGTTGTAGGTAGAAGATATAAATTGCTATTATTTATTTGATATATATATTCTTCTGCCTGTTAGAGCCAGTAGGTGATTGGTGGTCCCTACTGAGCTTCTGTTGTAAAGCTCATCCCTTTCTTTCCCAGGTGAGACTTCTCGGCAGTGGTAGGGCGCACGCCGGGCGGACGAGATAGGGCGGTAGTGGAGGTCCCCGTAGCTAGCAGTGGTTCCCGTTTCTCAGTGTACACCACCCTCGGGGTATGCCCCTAAGGGACTTGTTCTTCACCTGCCTCTTACTTGTACTAGCATGCGTGCGTTGGGACTGTACTTAGAGCGGTACACAACGGTCTTGCTCTCTTTTCTACTTCCGCTTGTACGCTTCTAGTTTAGCAGTTGATGTTTACTTCCGTTACGTATCCTGTTATATATATATTATAGCCCTTCTGAGTCTCCGGATCTGTGGGCGGCGACCGCAAAAATTGGGTCCTCGGCGTGGGCCGAGGGTCAGGTTCTCGGTGTCGTTACAGTGGTATCAGAGCTAGAGTCTGACATGACTTGTAGTGGATTTAAAGTGTGACAAAAAGTCCAAACAGTAGTATAAGTACACTGCTAGCCGCCCAAGTGGTATTGTTAACCTTTGTTGGTTGTGTGCCATGCAGTGACATGGCTCCGTGCAGGCACAGGCAGTCCAGAGAGTTGGTTGAGCAGCAGGATGAGTCTGATATGCCCGCGCAGGGGCTGGTCCAGAAGGAGGTGTCCACAGAGGAGTCAGTGGCACACCTCAGGGTGCAGCGGCAACGACAGCGGTAGGTGGGCAGCAGCAGCAGGAGCACCAGCCTTAGCCGCAGCAGTATGCAGACTGGTTTCCCTTAGTAGAGTAGTTCTTCAGAAACTTGTACCAGGGAGCGTACCAGCCCGGGCAGGAAGCAGCAGGTGGTCAGCCTCCGGTACCTCCCCCAATGGTGCCGGAGCAGCAGGCAGATCCAGAGGTGGAGTAGCCAGAGCGTCAACAGCGGTCGGGTACTGGGAGTACCCAAGCTGGGCGGCGGAGGATGACGGTTACGGAGGATAGGACCACTCTCCTTGAGAGGTTCTTGCGTCTCTGGCCGCCGATGTTCTCCAGTGAGTATGATCCAGATAAGGCAGAGAGCTGGACACACGAGTTGGAGCGCACGTTCGAGACCATGGAGTGCACCGAGGAGGACCAGGTTCGTCTGGTGGTGTACCAGCTCAAGGGAGCAGCCCATGAGTGGTGGAGAGTTCAGAGGCACACTCACTTTCAGGGGCAGCAGTTGGATCATATCACTTGGCAGCAGTTCTTGGAGGTCTTTCACGGCGAGTACTTCCCCGACTACGCTCAACGTGAGAGGCGTGACATGTCCACGAGTTGGTGTAGGGCGACCTTACAGTTTCTTTGGTACCAGAGGTTCGTCCGGTTGTTGAGGCATGTTCCTTATGTCGCAGGCAGCGAGCAGGCATGTGCAGAAAGGTTCATAGCAGGACTGCGGCCATACTTGAGGTGGGGTGTGACGGCTCACATGTGTACCACCTTAGGATAGGCCGTGGCTAAGGCCACCACCTTGGAGAGGGAGACTTGGCAGCCCCAGCAGCAGCAGTAGCAGGGAGGAATCTCTTCCAGGTCCTCGCCTTACCAGCGTCCCGTCGGGAGCCGCGGTAGCACGACTTCTTCTTCCTCAGTTTCCGCAGTTTCAGCAGTCGCAGCAGTACCAACCGTACCAGCAGCAGCAGCAGTTCCCTCAGCAGCAGCAGCCGCCGCAGCAGCAACAACCCCAGCAGGCGCCGCAGTGTGGGCGTGGTCGTGGTCGGGTGATGGCACTCACCCGAGAGTAGGCGGAGGCATCAAACATGGTTATATGTACTCTACCTACTCTCAGCAGAGCTGCTCGTGTTTTGGTTGACCCTAGTGCTTCTTTGTGTTTTGCTTCCTAGGAGTTTTATGAGTCCCTGGCTTGTCACACACCTGAAAGGCAGTGTGACGTGATGGTCGATCTTCCGTCTAGTGACTACATGCATTCTTTTGGTTACCTAGAGGATGTGATAGTCGAGGTTGAGGGGCACCAGTTGCAGGCCAGGTTGTACGCGTTGCAGCTTCGTGACTTTGACGTCATCCTTGGCATGGACTGGTTGGAGGCTCACCCGGCTATGGTTGATTGTCAGCAGAAGACCGTTCACTTTGAGATACCTGGAGCGCCCGTTCTCTGCTTCCGAGGTATCTGGTCTACCCGTCGGCCATTTATTTCCTTGTGTAGAGCTCGTCGTTTGATCCGTGATGGCTGTGTGGCGTACCTTGCTTTTGTTTGTTCCTTGGAGCCTAGCGGATCTTCAGTTTTTGATGTGCCGGTTGTTTCTGAGTTCCCTGATATCTTCCTGGAGGATCTACCTAGTTTGCCACCTAAGCGGAAGGTAGAGTTCTCCATCGAGCTTTTGCCCGGTACGATGCCTTTGTCCAAGGCACCCTACTGGATGGCTCCGGCGGAGTTGTGTGAGTTGCAGCGCCAGCTGCAAAAGTTGCTTGAGCTGGGCTTCATTCGTCCGAGTCGTTCGCCGTGGGGAGCGCCCATTTTGTTTGTGAGAAATAAGGATGGTAGTCTGCGTTTGTGCATCGATTATCGGCAGTTGAACCAGGTTACTGTGAAGAACAAGTACCCGCTGTCGAGGATCGATGATTTGTTTGATCAGCTGCAGTCGGCCAGAGTTTTCTCGAAGATCGAATTGAGGTCCGGTTACTATCAGATGCGGATCAGAGAGTCAGATATTTGCCTAACAGCTTTCCGTTCCAAGTATGGTCACTTCGAGTTCGTCGTGATGCCGTTTGGGCTGACGAACGCACCTGCAGCATTCATGGATCTGATGCATCAGGTGTTCGGTGAGTACCTAGATCGTTTTGTGGTTATTTTTGTTGATGATATTTTGGTCTACTCAGCTTATGAGGAGGAGCATGAGGAGCACCTAAGGATCATGCTAGAGACCCTGCGGAGTCACCGACTTTATGCCAAGTTCGACAAGTGCGAATTTTGGCTGAGGGAGGTGCACTTTCTCAGGCACGTGATCTCAGGATCTGGTGTGGCAGTGGATCCTGCCAAGGTGGAGGCAGTGTTGTCGTGGGAGCAGCCCACATCAGTGTCAGAGGTCCGCAATTTTCTGGGCTTGGCAGGTTACTATCGGAGGTTCATTCAGGATTTTGCCAAGATAGCAGCACCTGTTGACCAGGTTGACGAGACTAGACGCCAGGTTTGTTTGGTCAGAGGACTGTGAGTAGAGCTTCCGAGAGTTGAAGACGAGGTTGACTTCAGCGCCAGTGTTGGTCTTGCCGTCGGGCAGTGGAGGCTTCGTGGTCTACACCGACGCGTCGAGATTAGGTTTGGGTGCCGTGCTGATGCAGCATGGTGGGGTCGTTGCCTATGCTTCTCGGCAGCTCAAGAAGCATGAGGAGAACTACCCCACCCACGACTTGGAGTTGGCAGCAGTGGTGTTCGCTCTCAAGTTGTGGAGGCACTATTTGTATGGAGAAGTGTTCGAGATCTTCACCGACCATCAGAGTCTACAGTATATCTTCACCCAGAGGGATCTGAACTTGAGGCAGCGCAGGTGGATGGAGTATGTGAAGGACTACGACCTAACCCTCTCCTATCACCTAGGAAGGGCTAACGTCGTGGCCGATGCTTTGAGCAGGCGCGTTCACTTGAGTTTGCTGATGGTTAGGGAGTGGAGGCTGTTTGAGGACCTGTCCCAGGGAGTGTTCTACCCGTCGAGGCGTAGAGACCGTGCTGTGGCATCCAGTTTGTCAGTTCAGTCGTCAGTGTTCAGGCAGGTGTTGCAGGCTCAGCAGACAGACTCATAGTTGGCAGACGTTTTGCAGATGCCAGATGTTGAGCTTGACGAGACAACAAGGTCAGGTTCAGAGGCCACTTGTACGTTCCCGAGGAGGCGCGCCAATCGCTTTTTTCAGAGGCTCACAGGTCGAGGTATGCTGTTCATTTTGGCTCCACCAAGATGTACCATTGCTTGAGGAGGTTCTTCGGGTGGCCAAGGATGAAGAGGGCCGTGGCGGAGTTTGTCGCTCGGTGCCTTACCTGTCAGCAAGTGAAGGCTGAGCATCAGCATCCTGATGGTGAGCTGCAGCCGTTGCCCATTCTCGTGTGGAAGTGGGACGACATCACCATGGACTTTGTAGTTGGCTTGCCCCACACTCCGCAGAGGCACGATGGTATCTGGGTGATCATAGACCGTTTGACCAAGTCAGCGCACTTTTTTCCAGTCAAGATGTTTTGGTCAGTGGACAGGTTAGCCAGGCTGTACGTGGACAGAGTCATTCCGTTGCATAGTACTCCAGTTTCGATCGTCTCCGACAGAGATCCGAGGTTCACGTCAGGGTTTTGGCGCAGTCTGCAGAGAGCACTTGGCACAGAGTTGAGGTTGAGAACAGCGTATCATCCGCAGTCAGATGGGCAGTCAGAGAGGACCATTCAGACTTTGGAGGATATGCTGAGAGCGTACTGCTTGGACTGGAGTGGCACCTGAGAGTCACACCTTCCGATGGTAGAGTTCGCCTACAACAACAGCTATCACTCGAGCATCGGAATGGCGCCATACGAGGCTTTGTATAGTCGCCCATGCATGACACCTCTTCACTGGTTCGAGGTTGGAGAGAGGCAGCTTTTGGGACTAGAGTTAGTGCAGCAGTGTGCAGTTACAGTCAGGCTGGTCAGGCAGAGGCTTCAGATAGCATAGAGCCGGCATAAGAGCTATGCAGACGGTCGCAGGAGACCGTTACAGTTCAGTGTAGGTAACCTTGTTTTCTTGTGGGTCTCGCCGACCAAGGGTGTTATGAGGTTTGGCAAGAAGGAAATGCTCAGTCCCAGGTACATTGGGCCTTTCCCTATCTCAGAGAGGGTCGGCGAGGTGGCTTACAGGTTGAGTCTTCCGGCAGAGTTGGCAGGCGTGCACAGTGTTTTCCACGTTTCGCAGCTCAGGGAGTACGTCGCAGACCCTTCACACGTGTTAGACTACTCACAGCTTGAGGTATCGCCAGACTTGTCAGTGCTAGAGTACCCAGTCAGAGTCATTGACCGCGGGGTGCAGCAGTTGCGTCGGAGGCAGATTCTGCTGGTGAAGGTCATTTGGCAGAACCGCGTCGGTGGCGAGGCCACATGGGAGCGCGAGGATGAGATGCAGGAGTAGTTCCCTTATTTGTTTCATTGATTGGTATGTCTTCTCTATGTACTGCTTTCCGGTTTGAGACCGAGTTTATTTTAATTTCGAGGACGAAATGTCTTAAGGTGGGTGGGATGTAAGACCTGGCCCACTTGGGCCCTTTGGCCCCGTCCTCAGGGTCGCGACAAGCGCCCTGGTCGCAATGTGGTCACGCCAGAGAGGCCTGCCGTGATAGTTTCAGGTCGCGACGAACCCGGCCATCGCCTTCTCGTTGCGACAGGGGTGGCTGTCGCGTCCTTGTTGCGGCGTCTGACGGCATCGCGACTGCTTTTCTGACAGATGTGACTGCTGTCCTTTATGTCAGAACGACTTTTGTCGGGTGTCAGGCATGCGCAGCGTTGACGCGACCTGGTCAGCCGTCGCATTTGCTTTTCCGGTCTTCGAGGTTTGACTGCCTTTTTAGGGGTCGTACCAGGTGCTGCCGTCGTAACATGGTCGCGACGCCTAGGGGCATCGCGACACGTTAGTTGTCGCACCGGGTCGGCCCGTTACGTTCTGGGGGCCGTCAGTTTAAAACCGAACGCCGCGCCCCATTCTCCCCCTCTCCCCTTTCCCTCCTTCTTCCCCTCTCCTTCCCTCCGAGCTCTCTTGCAGTTCTCTCGCCCGTTCTTCGTGCTCGAGGTATTCGTGCTGAGGCGGTGTCACCTTGGTCGTGCAGGGGCTGTGTTCGTGTTGTGTGGAGCGAGGAGGAGGTGGTCATTCCTACGTGAAGGCCCCAACGGGTCGGCTCTACACGTGGAGGTAGGGACTCTTGATCCTCTCGCTCTAAGCATGCTCTCTTCCCCCTTTAGATCATGTTTTCCCCAGTGGTTTGGGGCTTGGGAGAGTGAGGAATCCATGCTCGAGGTTGAGTGAGGTTTTCCTTCGAGTGTAGATTCACGTGAATACGTGTTTTTGGGGCTCCAAGGGTGGTTTGGAGGGATTTACAGCTTTCATACATGTTGCACATGCTCCCTCCCTATGTGGAATGTTTATTTCGTGTTTTTGGGGTGGTTCCCGGAAGGACTGCTCCGGAATCCCCCTCTGCTGAAGACGCGACCACTATAGAGGTCGCGATCTTACTGCGACAGCCTGGCTGGTCGCGGCATGATCGCGAGCGACCTGGTCGCGATGGCAAGGGCCGCCGCGATGGTGTCACGACAGGGAAGGGCGTCGCGACAAGGTCGCCACGGCCCGATGCGTCACGACTACAGCTGAGAGACAAGTTTGGGTCTTCATCGTTTCCGTTTCTTTTACTGTACCCGTGGCACCTGTGCTAGTTTTCTAGTACGGTACTACACTAGTCGTTCGCTCGGTGCTCGACACTTGAGGGCTTGTCCCGTTTGTGAGGTTGTTACCGTTGCCTGGGACCCCCGTCCTCGGGAGCCTGTTGAGGGAGTACTCCGGGCTACGAGCGTGCTCGAGTTGGCGGCCCAGCAAGTGGACTTTGGAGCTGAGGGGAAAATGGTGGTTAGGACAGCGGCATTGAATCATTTGCAGAGCTCTCGTGGTTGGTCTGGGACGCCGAGGACAGTTAGGAGTTCTACCCGGCACAGGCCAGCCAGTCTTGTTTTTCACTGCCTCGGTCCTTGTGGCCCCGGAACCACTTGGAGAGGCCAGGCGTGGGACCGTAGTCTGGCCAGACTACGGCGGTTACTGTTGTGTGCTTTGTGTCCTACCTCGCTCTGACGAGACGTGAGGGTTAGGACCTGGGTCAAGGATAAGACGTCGGTGGGCGCACCTGACCTTTGACTAGTGGTAGTGTCTTCCGTAGCTAGTGTACCTTGTCCAGGCGGGGTATCCCCCTGTCTGTGTTTGCTAGCCTTGTGGTGGTCACGACGAGCAATCCTACGGAGTTTTCGACCGTGTTGTGTTTCCGTACCGCGCAAGTTGTAGCTTTGCTTCCGCACTTCAGGTTGTAGGTAGAAGATATAAACTACTGTTATTTATTTGATATATATATTCTTCTTCCTGTTAGAGCCAGTAGGTGATTGGTAGTCCCTACTGAGCTTCTGTTTGAAGCTCATCCCTTTCTTTCCCAGGTGAGACTTCTCAGCAGCGGCAGGGCGCGCGCCGGGCGGACGAGACGGGGCGGTAGTGGAGGTCCCTGTAGCTAGCAGTGGTTCCCCTTTCTCAGTGTACGCCACCCTTGGGGTATGCCCCTAAGGGACTTGTTCTTCCCCTGCCTCTTACTTGTACTAGCATGCGTGCGTAGGGACTGCACTTAGAGCGGTACACAGCAGTCTCGCTCTCTTTTCTGCTTCCACTTGTACACTTCTAGTTTAGCAGTTGACGTTTACTTCCGTTACGTATCCTGTTAGATATATATTATAGCCCTTCTGGGTCTCCGAATCCATGGGCGGCGACTGCAAAAATCGGGTCCTCGGCGTGGGCCGAGGGTCGGGTTCTCGAGGTCGTTACATTTTCTGAGAGATGAGGTTGCCAACAAAAACATTGAACTAAATTTTATTCCAACAAAAAAAATAAGTGGCTGACATTTTTACAAAACCTTTAGCAAAGGATAGATTCACATCCTTAAGAAGAGAACAAGGCATTTGCAAAATGCATTGAACTTTCCTTGAAACATCAAATAATTTCTCTTTTGAATAAATTGCATGTTTATGAACATTTACTCATGCCCATGATTTTCTGTGCATATTTCTTGGCATAACTTTCTCTTACTGCTTGAAAATCATTTCATATCTTGCACATGCTAAGGGGGAGTGAGTCAAAAAAGTCTTTGAGTGAGGTGCTTGAAAAACAACTTTTCATATCTGTCTTGTCGACAATTTTCATGGCTTGTCGATAGACAATCTTCTTCTGATCGAAATGGTTCTGTCTCCACAGTAGCTGTCGACAAGCTTGAACTTTGTTGTCAACAGCTCTTCATTTCCAGAACTCAGAGTTTCTATGTTTCAGTTCTTGTCGACATATGTCCTCTGGTTGTCGACAAATAATTTGCAAGTTCATGTCCTTGATTCTTCATACTCCAACATTTCTTAGACATACTTCATTGGAATTCTATATTGAATGAGTTTGTTCATTACATATTTAAGGGGGAGAATTGAAGATTTATATCTCTTTACAACTTTTCATAACCAAATAATAGAAAAAGTCATTGAATTAATTACAATGGTTTTGAAATAATCTTCTGTTGAGTAAGTCAAGGAATGTATCATTTAGCAAACATTGAACAAAACTTATTTCCTTAAGATAACTTCATTGAATAATTCCTTGTGAATGGTCCTATCTCTTACATTGGTCTATGAAGTAAGACGATTCTTGTCATAAATATTTCAAAATGGCTATTGATCTCAAACATTTGTTGAGCACTTGACTTGATTATAAAGATTAAAAAAAATAAAAAATAAAAAACAAAAGCTACTTGTGTCTCATAAATTTAAAAAAAATCAAAGGGGAAAAGGCAGAGTAATGATAGTTAATATACTGAGTAACCAGAGACATTGACATCACAAATGTCTGTCTTCACGTAAAAATGTAAAGACTATTATCTCTGAAGATGGTATAATGGTTAAATGCACTGAGTAACTGGGGGTATTGACATCACAAATGTCTACCTTCATGTCAAAAAGTGTACATAACACCAAATTACCACCAACCCTTTAGAAATATGAACTTTCTCTGAAAATGAAACACAATGTAACATCCTTTTATCAATCAAGCTAATTCTCAATGTTTTGTCAATGCTAATCTGAATATTCAATTCAAGATTCATATGAACTTCAAATCATAAAGACATAGGTGAGTTATTACATAGATATTATTCAATGAGCTATTTCAATTAAATCCGGTTTGTAAGGTGTCTTCTACTTGATACATTAACCAAGACCCAAGAATATTATCTCCAAATAATTGTGAAAATATAAAATGCATTACTATTATTGGTTATGACATCTTGTAATGAGTATATCTTCTTATTCTCTCTCTCAAATTTGTTTTGAAATACTCATCTTCATCTTTTCTAAAATAGAAGCTTGATTTGAACTTTCTCTCAGTGGTTGTCGACAGACGACCCTACTGTTGTCGACAACCGGAATCTTTTCACAATCGAATCTGAATCGGTTCGACTTCAGTGCCATTCACTTGTGCCCGTTCACCTTCCAAAGGTTTTAAATAACCGTAGTTGTCGACACATGCCTCTTCACCTCTTCTTCTTCCAGTCACAGCCGCCCTTACTCCTTTTACACTCCACGCCTCTGTCTCTCTAGTGCGACATCTCCAGTGTTTTCCCTACTGCCATTCTTCCTCTATCTTCTCCCTTTGCTTCATTCCTCTTCTGCTCCATCCTCCTCATGGCATCTCGCCAGAAAATGGTTGCCTCTCGCCAACACAAATCTTCTCAAGTTGAAGGCGACAATTCTAGGGCACCGACAGAGCATAGAAGCAAGCACCGAGCAGATAGACTCCCAGAGTTGAATGTACCTCATAACATTTATCTGACTAGAGTTCGTGGTGTCTTCAAAAAAATCATGCAACCATGATATGTTTATTTTTCATCTCTGGAAGACATGTTTGATGGTCTATGTGTTCTCTTTGAGCAACAAGGATGGATCAACTTCATGAAATCTCAGAAGAAGTATTCACCAACAATGGTTATAGAGTTCTTCAACAATCTGGGCATGTCTGAACAACAAGATTTTTACTCCACAGTCAGAGGTATCACCTTCCAGCTCACCCCAAATCTTTTTAATCGAGCCTTGCAAATACCCAATGTTGGGGCTGATGTCCTTCTTACCCATCTACACCCTTTTGACTACTACACCAAAATCACCCAGAAACCTTATGATCCCTCCAAGGCCATTGTCAGATTGAATGCCAACACTTTTCCACCTCTTCATAGGATGATCCATCATATGTTCACCACTCTCATTGTTCCGAAAGATGGTAGTCGAGAACTTGTGAATGAGATTCACAAAATCCTTTTCTACTATTTTATGCAAGGTCAATAAATTAATCTTCCAACTCTAATGTTTGACCATATTAAACAATGCTTCAACAATCCTAAACGCTCCATGCCTTATGCCTGTCCCATAACCACCATTCTCATCTTTGTTGGAATACCCATTGCTTTAAGTAAAATTGTCACTCTTAGAAGTAGAAGTGCCTATGATATCACAACTGCGCACATGATGGGGTATAAGATGGTTCAAGGTAGAATAACCAAAAATTTCAAAGGTCAAGAAGCTGAAGAAGACAAGGATTCTGAAGAAGAAGACAATGATGAAGAAGAACCTCACCATGGGCAAATGGACATCACTGAAAGCAGCGAGTAACTGCCACATATTCCAAGTGAGCAAGATGCCCAAAGTGCTCCTCAAGTTCTAATGTCTGGAGATATGAAAGATTTCCTTGATGATCTGATGTCTCAACTTCAGTCAACTCTCATACAGCATATCAACAATCAATTTGAGCAATTGAAGTAGCACATGAATGCAAGATTGGATGCAATTGAAGACAATCATGATCACCTTCAGAAACATCTAGATGGCATAGACTATGGCATCATGAAGCTTCATGATGATTTTCAACATCTCCAGAATTTCTACAATTCACCCAATCCTCAGGATGACAATTTCTCCAACCTATCATCACATGGTGCTTAGGGTCCCCATCACCCTATTCCTTCCGGGGATGACAATCCATAGATTTGTAATGGGAGAATTTTTTTCTTTTGTAGAAACAAGTTGGGTAAAAGGAACTTGTAACGACCTCGAGAACCCGACCCTCGGCCCATGCCGAGGACCCGATTTTCGTGGTCGCCGCCCACGGGTCTGGAGACCCGGAAGGACTATAATATAAATCTAACAGGATATGTAGCCGAAGTAAACGTCAACTGCTAAACTAAAAGCACACACGCAGAAATAGAAAGAAGAGAGAGACCGCTGCGTGCCACTCTAAGTACAGTCCCAACACACACACACACAACTAGTACAAGTAAAAGTAGGGGAATAATAAGTCCTTTAGGGGCATACCCCGAGGGTGACGTACACTAAGAAGGGGGAACTACTGCTAGCTACGGGGACCCCGACTACCGCCCCATCTTCTTCGCCCGGCGCGTGCCCTGCCGCTGCTGAGAAGTCTCACCTGGGAAAAAGGAGGGATGAGCTTCACAACAAAAACTCAGTAGGGACTACCAATCTCCTACTAGCTCTAACAGGTAGTCAAAACTAAGTACTTAATTAAATAACATCAGTTTATCTTCTACCTACTAAAGGAAGTGCGGAAGCAAAGCTACTAATTAACAACGGTACGGAGAACACTACGGTCGGAAACTCCGAAAGACCTGCACGACGTGACCACCACATGGCTGTCAACATAGACAAGGCGAACCCCGTCTGGACAAGAGACACTAGCTAGGGAAAACACTACCACTAGTCAACGGTCAGGTGCGTCCACTGACATCTTATCCTCGACCCAGGTCCAAACCTCCACGTCTCGTCAGAGTGAGGCAGAACACAAAGTACACAACAGTAACTACCGTAGTCTGGCCGAACTACAGTCCCACGCCTAGCCTCTCTAGGCAGTTTCGGGGCCGCAAAGAGCGAGGCAGTGAGAAAAAGTACTGGCTAGCCTGCACCGGGTAGAACTCCGGCCGTCCTCGGTGTCCCAGGCCTAACCAAGAGAGCTCTACAAACGACTCGACGCCGCTGTCCTAACCACCGTTTTCCCCTCAACTCCAAAGTCCGTGACTCGAGTACGCTCGTCGCCCCGACGCTCCCTCTAAGGCGCACGAGGATGGGGGTCCCAGGCAACGGTAACAACCTCTCTCGCGGGACAAGCCCTCAGGTGCCGAGCACCGGGCGAACGACTAGTGTACGACCGTACTAGGGAACTAGCACAGGTGCCATGAGTACAGTAAGAAGCAGAAAGCGGCGAAGACTCCCCAAAAACACGGAACTTCGCAAGATCTACCTGTCTCTTCTGTAGTCGCGACGCATGGGGCCGTCGTGACCTTGTCGTGATGCCCTACCCTGTCATGACACTGTCGCAGCAGCCCAAGCCGTTGCGACTTTGTTGCGACGCCCAAGAGCATCGCGATCATGTTGCGGCGGCCATGCCAGTCGCGACATCATCGCGACCTCTATAACGGTCGCGTCTTCAGCCGAGGGGGTTCCGGAGCAGTCCTTCTGGAGACCACCCCAAAACATGATACAAACATACTACAGGGGGAGGGGAGCATGCTCAACATGTAGGAAGGCCTTTAAACTATGCAAACCACCATCAAAACCCCACACACATGGATTTATGAGAATCTACACTCGATGGAGAAACTCACTCAACCACGAGCATGGGTTCCTCACACTCCCACGCCCCAAACCACGAGGAAAACACCATCTCAAGAAGGAGGGGAGCATGCTAGGGTGAGAGGATCAAGGGTCCTACCTCCACAAGTAGAGCCGACCCGTTGGGGCCTTCACGTCGGAATGGCCACCTCCTACTCGCTCCAAGCATCACGACCACGTCCCCCACACGAACGGGACGATCCCACCTCAGCACGAGCACCACGAGCAAGAAGAATCGGCGAGAAATTGCAAGGGAGCTCGTGAGGGGAAGAAGAGGGAAGGAGAAGAGAGAGGGCAAGAGAGGGAGAATGGGGCGTGGCCTTGGTTTTAAACCGACGGCCCCCAAGACGCGATGGGTCAACCCGGCGTGACAACGAACATGTCGCGACGGCCACCCCCGGTGCGACCCCAAAAGCAATCAAACCTCGAAGACTAGAAAAGCAAATGCGACGGCTGACCAGGTCGCATCAATGCCGTACGCACCTGACACCCGACACGACCGTTCTGACAGAAAGAACATCGGTCACGTTTGTCAAAAAAGCAGTCGCAACGCCTCCAGACGCCGCGACAAGAACGCAACGCCCACCCCCGGCGCGACCTTGTCGCGACGGCAGGGTGTGTTGCAACACAACCATGTCGCGACGGGCTCCCTTGGCTCGACCATGTCGCGACCAGGGAGCCTGCCGCGACCCTGAGGACAGGGCCAAAGGGCCCAGGAGGGCCGGGTCTTACAGAACTAAGGTCACTTTGTCAATCTTTAGAATGCATATGTAAGCTCTGTGTCTATCGACTGTAATGATTGAACATATTTTGAATGAAAACAATTTGTCTTTCAACTTGTGCCTCATTGTCATCTCTATCTTTTTGAATGTTGTTAAAAAGGGGGAGAAATATGATTATATTTTTGTCATCATCAAAAAGGGGGAGAATGTTGAGTTGTGATTGTGTGATTTATATGTTTTTGATGATGACATAAATGTTTTTGATGAGATGATGACATAAATGTTTTTGATGTGTCGACACATGCCACTCACATGTCGACACACAACTCTTGACATTGAGTCATTGTTTTTATCTATTGAAGAATATCTTATCTTGATTCATAAACTTGTAATGATGGAATTAAGTTAAAGTTTTTTATTGCAGGAGAACATATACAAGGGTTGGATTCATGAACATGTTGATTTTATACAAGAGATCAAAGAAATGATGCAGTAATTGTCGACAACCTTGAAGCTGTCTGTCTACAACTTAAGGATACTGTAAGACTATAGCTTCTGGATGAACGAATTGAAGCAGTGGCTATCGACAACCAGGATTCATCTGTCGACAACTCTTCAACTCCAAGTTTCTGGAAAAATCAAAGTCAATAGCAGCTGTTGACAACAAGAATGCATGTGTCGACAACCCAACCAAGATTTTGTGAAGTTGGTTCTGGATGGAGGATCTGCTGCAGCGGCTGTCGACAACTGATCTGCATCTGTCGACAACCGCAGTTTAGGCGCCAACACGTGAGACACTTAATTAGGGCGTCCCTTCCTCGTACACACGATTTCCCATGTATGTGTGAGGATAAGGACACTCCTATAAAAGGTATCTGTGACTCTTTTCGAAGTAAGAGCCTTCACACTCTTTCCCAAACCCCAAAAGCAACCAGAGGAAGGCTTCCCGATGCTCTACTCAAGCTCCAAGAATCCACAGCCAGGAGATTCATCTCAGGAGATCAGATTGGGAGCAAATTCGTCATCAGAGTACAAGCATTCACCTTAGTCTTCAGCAATTCGAAGTCAGAAGAAGATCTAGACGAAGAACTAGAAGAATTCAACTCTCTGATTTGTTCCTTCTAATCTCTGAATTCTCCCTCTGCACTTCAATTCATTATTTAGAGAGTGTGTTCTGTTGAATTGAGCAATCCTTGTGCTCAATTCACATTCGTGTGAATTGATCTAAGACTTTCAACATCTCAGATCGTGTGTGTGTAACTGTGTGTGTTGAATTTACTGATAAGTAGTTTGGTGTGTGTATAGACGGTGGATGTAGGATACACAAGTTGTGTAATCTGAATCACTTTAAATCTCCGTGTCATGTTGTTTGTTTCTTTTGCTCCACTATTAAATGTTTGATAGGCACGATTGATTGTTCTAGCTTCTACCATAGTGCTAGTCTTGTATTCACACTCTACACACACACTTGGGCTTAATTTCAATCTGTACACACTCAACTGAACTTAAACTCTATCTGTCTTCTCATCAGATTTTCATGTCCGTTTTAATCACGAATTTGAGCATTACTTAACTCTAAATTGGAGGTAATCTATTTAACCCCCCCCCCCCCCGCTTCTAGATTCCCTTAGATCGAGGATAAACTGAGGATATGTTCAAAATTTTGAAGATATTCTCAAAATTTTGAGGATATCCTTACTCTATTCCTGATCTATCTCGATACCAAACATGACCTAAATGCATGAACCCAATAATATGGTATAACGATGGATAAAGAAATTGTAGGAATTGTACATGTTAGACTTAACATAGCAATAGGGGTCGAAAACCCGATAACATTGGAAATATAATCTTTCATACATGTAACATTAAGGACCATCAAATCAAGTATGATAGATAGATCCACAAGAGTTTATTGGGTCATGAATGATGATTAATTGGGCATAAAATTGGAAAATATTATTTAATTCATATAACCCAATTAATTAGTCAATTAGTAAGTTATTAAGCCCAATTGGGCCATGAACTTGGGTTAAAACCTAAGGAAAGCTTAGCCCATCATAGAAGAATGAAGTGCCTACCAAAACCCTAAAGAAATTCAGAGTTGGAGGCTCCAATGAAGAAAATAAAGAAAATGACATTAGGACTCCTAATGGCCAATTCCCTTAAATACAACACAATCGCTTCCCAAGGCCTACCTAGCTCATTGTTGTGGAGGCTTTGGACGTGGGAGAAGGCAAGAGGAAGGAGGAGGATGAGAGGATTTGGTGTTCTTCTATGTTCTTCCCCAAGTTCGTGCAAGGAACCCTAGAAGACTAAAACGACCAAAAAGTAGACAATCTCTCGAACTTAATCTAATTAAATGGCCCTGTAGATACTTCTTGATACCAGGAATCTTATGAACTTGTTTTACCCAATTCTTATCATGTGCTTTACTTGTATTTCATGTATCAAAATCTCTGTTCATGTTCTATTGACCCATCATATTCTCCTTACATCTTTGTACATACTCTATCTCGTGGTGTGAAACTTTTACTGTAGATACTACTTGATATCCTGAACACATTAATACCTTTTCCCTCAATTTGTATTGTGTATCTTTTGCGAATTAATTAATCCATGCTCACTGTGTTACAAATCATGTTCTTCGTGAAAGACCTTAGTGGTATCCTGTTGAAACCAGCATGCAAATCTAATTACTCATTACTGTTGGTACTTCTCCATGTCTACTTTCGTTTCCCCTAAGTTTCATAATTTTTCATCATATATATGTTGAGTATTCTACGTTCTAAGATCACAGTGTCATGTTCTATTGAAGAGCAACTCGAATCCCAAGACGTCTATTTTCCCTTTTGGGCTCGAACTCAGACCCTGAGATCATGACGGCACGATACATCGCCATCTGGGTTTGGTCACGACGCAGTTTCTATCCCCTTCAGATCGCGAACGATCGCTACGTCGCATTCGTCACCTGTCTATCAGAATCCCTATCGCGTTCTATGTTAGACCCTGTCACGTTCTCTACATACCCCATCGCGTTCTGACTAGGGGTATGTCGCATTCTCAGATTTTGCCATAAAAATGGACTTTTTCGAAGTACGTGTCATGAACAGTAGTGTAAAGATGTTACCTTATGCTTACAACTGTTAATGATCAATAATTAATTGATAAATGGACTTAATCATGTTAAAAACCTCTCTTAAACATTAACCCTTTTGCTCTTAAACTATTTTTCTTGCACCATGGTTTTGCACCGTTTTTGGAGACCATCCCCTTGTGTAACATATTCTCACTGTGTTGTAGTTAAAAAACCCTTCTTGGCTTGGATGAGCTCTCCGTCGATATTCCTTCTGCCGGACTAGTAACTCCTTGTTCCAAGGCCTTCATAAGACTCCTCTGATCATGGATTCCCACATGGCCGACGAGTAGGTTGTACGGTGAAAACCCATGATACCCTTCTGGTCATACCAGAGTACTGCACGATATGTATCAACCAGCTGTGCGCCGATCGTTCTTGCTATCCTCATCTCATCTTGACCCTTGGTAAACCAAAACTTGAATTAGTTCGTGGGTTACAAATTCTCATCTCATTCTCTTGTTGAAATTTAATCTTATTCCATAACATTATCGTGGCCATTAAAGTGGTTGTCTAGACAAAATAGTGTGGATCTTTGGATCTATTGGACTAACAATGCTAAACATTAATAGGGCCTTGGTCGGGTCCTGGGAGGAGCACCCAAATATCGTGTACCTGTAGGGGTTGCTGACCATGGTCTTGGCATTGCACCACCATTGTGTTAATCGTGTTAAATTGGTCTAAGACAATCCAATCGTGAACTTGTGTATTGTGCTTGTGACTTTGTGATCGTGATATGATCAAATCGTGTACTCGTGATTCGTGACATGTTCTTGCTTACTTGTTCGTGCTAGATTCGTGACTATCCTGTCTTGATGCATGTTCAGTACTCGTGCTCTTTACTTGTTATTGCTATTGAACTCTTGTTATCGTGATCGTGTCTTTAGTTATCCTGCTTGCTATAAAGTGTTAATATATGTAAATCCTGGTCGACTCAAGAGATTTAAGACCTACTGAGCGTTCTCTCACATAGTTGCTTCATCTAATTTCAGGTGATGATCAGTATGATGAGATGCATGGGGATGAGCAAGAGTGACGAGCATCCCGAGTGTCTAGTTACAATGAGATCTTGTAGTTGGAGTCGAGATGATCAGTTCTATGTTAGAGTTAATATTTTCTTTTAACGATGTATTAGACATAATGGGCCCTATGTCTTGGTTGGGATAATGAATGTAATGGACCTCTGGGTTATGGAATGAATGGAATTAGTTCAATTATTGATTACAATATCTTGTGTCCATTTTGTGGCATGGTTTATGTTTATATACTCATTTAATGTGCATGCTCGTACTTTTAACAGTTGCTCGTCCCGATATTTCGCATCGAGACGTGACACCAAGCCTCATCATGATTTTCCCTCCCTAGTAGTTTCCTAGAATACAGAGTCCAACTGTGACTTTCCCTTAGAGACCAGATATTTCAAGGAAGGTTCTGAACTCTATTATGGTAAAGAGATCAAACCGACCTATGTATGATCACTTATAAAAAGATCCTATCGCCATAGGTAAAAAGACAAGAGATTCCATGTAGCAACCCAAGTTAATAATTAAATAGAGAAAAAATCAAGTTAATTAAAATCCAAGAGAATAAACAAGTTAAAAACAAAAACCCAATAAGTAAAAGAGGCTAATGGACTTTAATTAATGGTCCACAACCGAATTAGTGGGCCTAAAGAGAACTTAAAATAATAGTAAACTAGGAAATTCTTATAAAATTCGGAATGCTTATTATCCACTATTTAAAAATGGATGAGTTAAGTTTAAAAACACATCATAATTTTCTAAATTTGTGTCCTATTATTACCCTAACTTGGGTAACACATTTTCCCATGTCTATCAAACTTGAATTAGGGATTAGAAGGTTTGGAGATAAAGATAAACATGTAAAGCTCATTATTAAATAGAGTTAGAGTTGTATTTTGGAAATCTAATCCCTATAAATAAACACCAAAATCTCCCTTGAACAACCTTTACTACTGTTAAATCATGCTTGAAGGAGAGAGAACCATTGCTAGAGAAGGAAGAAATTCGTGGAAGAAAGGAGCTTTAGGTGTTCTTTATCCCATTCTTTCTCGTTCTAGCCCTAGATTCATAAATTCACTCAAAGGGAGGTGTTCTCTGAGATTTAATCTAATTAAACACTCCTATATAGGTTGATTTTGATGTCAAGAACTTGATCTCTATCTTTTCTCCAATTTATATCATGCATATCAGAAGTATTTTGCCTATAAAATTCATGTTTATCCATATACTCAATCCCTTGTTCTTGCTCTCAATTCTTGTTATATTCTTATCCATGTGCCAAATTCATGATTTATGTACGGTAAGAAGTATGTTAGCTTTGATTAAAATTGATTTGACAATTTTTCATACTTCCTACATCGAGATTTATGCGTTTTTATACACATGTATCATCCTAGGTCCATTGTGTTATGAATGCGGTGACATTATGGATTTCCTCTTGAATGCGGTCGTAAGATACCCTACGTTCAGGAAGTGCTCAACAAAGGCACATGAACGTGGTGGTACATAGGACTGCCTTGTGAATGTGGGCAAACACTAGAACTGCATTCTTACAGTCGATCAACAACCCTAAATTACTTGTAATCAGTGCTTTAAACTTGTGATACACTTACTGTTAATGACTGCTAAAATATTAAATGCACTAACAAAAATCTACATATTTATTAAAGAAGAATTTTAACTCCTTCAATTTGATCTTTTATGAACCCCCTGATTGTCTCTTATATGCTACACATTATGCAAACCCTAAACATCTGCTCATCATCATGCTGATAACAATGAAAATTATCTAAACATTTAAAAGACATAAAGCTATCAAATACAAGGAATTAATTTGAATAATATGTTTATTCTCTAAAACACTTACTGTCAATGTTTTGGAGTATTGTTACTACGGCTCTGTTGTTCTAGAAGTTCTCTAAAACACTGAGTAATTGTTTTCACATCTTTCTTGACGTTGTGAGAACCCTTCATTGAGTATTCCTCCTACCGGACTAGAACTCCCTTGTCAAGGCCTCCGCAAGTCTCAGTGAGCCTAAAATTTCTCTAGGACGTTGAGCTAGTTGTACCATAAACATCTATACATGCCATGAGACCATGTTGGATCTGTATTGTTGTCTCAACCAACCTTGAGTCTCTATTTGGAAACGCCCCCTACCTATTGCTCACATTCTAAACCCAGTGGCATTAGGGTCTGTGTCTTCTCTTTTCATCGCGTCCTACCTCCTGACCACGTTCTAGTCACGGCTAGAGAGTAGACCACGTTCACCCTGTCCTGCCAGCACCTGAGAGTTCTGTTTTGCTGTGGTTACTTGCGTTTTACTCGTACTTGACATCACTTGTATATGGTTACTCGTGTTATGGTAATTACTCTCTCATGTTATACATGTTATTACTTGTACTTGTTATCACATAACATCTTCATGCTATTACTTTCTCAACATGACATAATACTCCATCTCCAATTATTCTTCTTGTTAATGCATTAATCAATTAAACTTTGTCTGACCAAAAGATATAAATCCAATAGACATTTTCACTCATCATGTTCTACCGTGTCTATTTCAGGTGAGTCAGATGAAGAAAACAACAACACACATGTGGATGTGGATGATCAAGAGTGAAGAGCATCCCTGATGAAGTCATGGCATAGATAGATAACCATAGTGTCGTAGTATAGTTTAGTTAGTTTACTTTTAGTCTTTTCAATATAATGGTGTTAATGGGTCCTATGCAATGGCTTTGATTAGTAGATGTAATAAACAAGAGTGATTTGATCATGAATAAAAGATTAGTTGATTTCTATTATCCAACTGTCCAATGGTTTAATGTTTATTTATTACTTGCTTTGTTACTCACACGATTATAATTGCTCGTGCCGATATTCCATGTCGTGATGTGATAATTTTGTAGTATTAGAGCCTAGGAAGTATTAAGTTTAGGAGGTTTTAGGTTGGACTACCTTAACATGTGTCAAACTACCATACCTATAGGGAGGATTGGGTAGAACTGTGGTTAAGAACTAAAAGTGTATAAACACACACACTAATTCATAATCATTCTAGCTTTCTAATACCTATCATTATTTTGAAGGAACTTAGAAACACCCAATATCTGCTAAGTGTACTCAACTACGTGATATGCAGAAGATGATCCAGGAGTTGACTCGTGCTTATTGCAAGCCATGCAAGGCCGTGGGAATCGTCGAGCTGGTGAGCTTCACCAAAACTTTAGGAGCATGAACCCATCTAGGTTTAGTGGCTCCACTGATCCTGACGAGACCAAGTAGTGGCTTAAGGAGATCAAAAGGATCTTCCATGTAATTTAATGCGCTGTTGGTAGGGGTGTTCACGGTTCAGTTTGGTTCAAGTTGGACCATTTTTTGGCCAACCCGAACCACACTAAATGAAGTCCTCAAACCAAATCAAATCAAATCGAAAATTTTCCATTGGATTTGATTTGGTTCAAACTAAAATTTAATATTTAATTAAATGTAAATAGATTTATTAATATTTAAACATTTAAAATGAAGACAAAGATTAAAATTATGCATATTTATGTTTAAATTTAGCTATGTAATGAATTTTTTATATTTATAACATGTATATTATAAAACATTACTATTATTAAACAAAATTGTGATTTTTTCAATTTATTTAGTTCGATTCGGCTGAACCAAACACACACAAACCTAACCGAATCAAACCAAACTGGTCAATTCAGTTTGATTTTTTGGGTTGATCCGAATTGTGAAAACCCCTAGTTGTTGGAGAAAAACTATTGCTAGCTACAATCCAATTGGAAAGAAATGCCTGCGCCTGGTGGTAGTCAGTCGAAGCTAGTCATGCCGATGGATAGTTTACATAGGATGAGTTCAAAAAATAGTTTAATGAAAAGTACTTTTCTAAATGAGTCCAAGAGAATAAGGCCCCAGACTTTGCCACCGTAAAGAAAAAAAATATGGCCATGGCAGAGTATGAGGCCCAGTTCTATCGACTAGCTTGATATGCCAACCACTAAGTCAACACTGAAAAAATGAAGGCGAGAGGTTTTTTGATGTCTTAAAACCTTAATGTTGAGTTGTGTGTTTTGATGATGACATAGTGTACACAATCTGATGTCATATTGTATATATGTGGAAGATTGTTGAGTTTTGTATTCATTTAGATGATGACTAAAATATGTGGTTGTGGATGATGTCTAAACACTCATACTTTGATTTTGATGATAACATATTATACATATTATAATGATGACTAAACAACATGTTTTTGATACCTCATATTTCATATTTTGATGATAATGACATGTTTAATTTCATATATACAGATTTACACAACATTATCATAGTTGCATTGACACAAGTTGAAAATCTGGTTGACACACATAGTCTGCCCAATAAGCTCCTGAAGAACAAAGTCACAGTTGCGTCGACACACATTGCAAGTTAGGTCGACACATATAGTCCATCCAGTGAGCTATGTCTGAAGAAAAACACAGGAGGTCGACAATAGTTGTTAATCAGGTCGACACACATAGTCCATCCAGTGAGCTATGTCTGAAGAAAAACATAGGAGGTCGACACTAGTTGTTAATCAGGTCGACACATGTTTCCTCCCAGTAAGCTGGAACTAATATTTAGTCATTTGCATCGACACACATGCAAACTTGCGACGACACACATTGCGTGAAAACTCAGAAACGTGAAGGGTATGATTTCCAAAGGGTGTGATTTATCTCTGAAGACTTTTGAGAGATTCTCTTATTACCAAAATACCCTGTCATCCAAGTGGCAATGTGGAGAAGGACTTTTGGACACGTGGCAATGATGGGTGAACCCTAGGTTTTTGTGCACATGTTTCCCACGTAAAAGGGATTGCACCAAGGCTATAAAAGCTCCTGTCTCATCTGGAGAAGGAATCCATAGATTCCATCACAGAGGACGTGGGGATCAAGGACAAGCATAGAGAGAGAGTGTTAAAGTGTTGAAAGAGGAGAAGAGCAGAAGAGGAAGAAGGAGCAATCAGAAGAAGCAACTGATCTGAAACAGGGCATTGTGAATTGAAGGAGTACTCCATTTGATTTTCTCAAGGACCTTCAATTCAAGCTTCTTGCAGATCGTCTTCAACAAGGAACATCCAATTCATCTCTCTTTTACTTATTTCTATTGGAGTGTTCATCTTAATTTGTTTTTGAGTGCTCGTGAGATTTGTACATGTGTTCTGTGTAGAATTCAGCGTGCATGTAAGTGTGTGAATCAAATCAGTGCTAGAGGATCTGATTTCTTGTGAACTTGATCTAGTTAGTGTGGTTTGAGCCGTCATGCTCATGTGTGTGGTTTGAGCCATCGTGCTCATGTATGTGGTTTGAGCCGTCGAGCTCTTGTGTGTGTGTGGTTTGAGGCGTCAAGCTCGTATGTGTGTTGTACTCAGGCTTTTGAGTAGTGTGTCCTCACTATGTGAAGGGTGGATGTATGAATCACTGGTGTGATTTTCGAACCACCTAAAAATCTCTTGTGTAGTGGTTTGATCTGTTTTTTTCTGCGCTAGATGCATGCATAGGACTTCGATCTTACATTAGTCATTCATACACACTGTTTGTCTAATTGTTACACACAACAACTACACACACCTACACATCAGATTACTGAGGTTTTCTATTTGAATGGGTCTATAATTTGAAGTAATTTTTAAATTACTCAAGCTTCCACTGAGATTGATGTTAGATCTATTCAACCCTCCTTTCTAGATCTATTCAACCTATCTGTTCGATCCTACAATTGGTATGAGAGCGAGTAAACCAATCTAATTATTAGATATAATTCGTTGTTACACTAATTCACTATGTTTAGATCTAATAGTGTTTTGAGTTTTGGCAAAATGGCAAATTACTTTAACTTGTATGAATTTCTTGCTGTAATTTCAAAGAAATTTCCAAGCTCATCACCATCTTCTAAACTGCAGGAATCTTTAAGGAATTTGAAGAAAAGAGAAGGAAGAAAAATGGACAAATGCTTTGTGGCTAAGGAAAGTTCTAATGGTTCAGTAAATTCCAACAATTCTCTCAATTCATGTTCTGACAGTGATAATGAGGAATTGTCTTATGATGATTTGATGGAATGCTATGAACATGTGTGTAAACAATTTAAAAAAGTTAAATATCAAAATAAGAAGTTGAAGGATAAATTAGAGGTAAATGAGATGAAAATTGTTAATGTTCAGGCTCCAACCCCACATCATATTAGGAGCTACCAAATAGTAAAGCCTCATCCATCTTCATTAAGTACTGCTCCACAAAGGAAGAGAAGCTTCCAACAAATGTACTTAAGTAAAGGTAAGTACTAGGTAAGAAATTCTCTTATTTACTTTAATTGCAATAAACTTGGCCATTTTGCCAAACATTGTTGGTTTAGAAATCAAAATTTCTATAAACATGCCAAACCTGTCCAATGCTTTACATGTCATAAGCATGGTTACATCTCTAGGGACTGTTGGCATAAAAATGATGGTTTTGTGCATGTTCCAAAGTTTCATTCTAATGCATATGTTCATACACATAGGAATAAACATCATGTTTATATTGATAGAGTTCAGAAATTCCATGTGTATATATATGCACAAAAATACTGCACAAAATAATTTTGCTGCTGTTTATGATAAAATTCTAAAAAATAGATAATTTTATGGAAACATAAATGCATTGAACAAGACAAAGAGAAAATCTAGAGCTAATGCTGCTCACAGTTCCATTAATGAAAGAAATGCATCTATACAAAAAATAAAATACTTTTGGATTCCGAAATCATTGTTGCATTCTAACATTGATTTCATTGCATGGTCCAAGCAAGTGTGGGTTCCAAAGCCAGCTTGATCAGTAAGCTGATGAGCCTTGTAGCCATACATTTTCATTTGGAATCAAGACATTGATTATGCAAGACAAGAATAATTGGAGACCATAGGTAAAATCTTTAAAAATGAATTGAAGACCACTCAGGTAAACTCTTTTATCTTTTCAGAATCGTGTTGATTGCATTAGAATAAAATCTTAAAGTTTTTAATTGAGAAATAAATGAAAAATAAAAATCTGCCATGTTTGCTATGTTGCTGCCCCCAAATGACAATGTGTCATAATAATTGGAATTATGCTTGTGTTATCATGCTTGCTTGACTGTGCCCATGACTCCTTATGCATATCATTTGTTTTAATTTCTTGGTATATCAAATGATGACATGTGGAAAGACAAGTTATGCTTGTTTGGAAGCTATCATTATGTGTGAGTAAGATATTCCGCAAAGTACCAAAAGTCATGTTTTGCATAAAGCTAATTCTGTGCATAATCATGTGTGAATTGCTTGCAAAATTTTTCATTCCATGCACATGTTAAAGGGGAGTAATTTGAAAAGGTGTAAAAATGTTCTTACAAAGCTGCTCAATTAAAAGTCAAATTATGTTGAATTGTAAAAAAAATCAAAAAATTTGCTTTGTTTAAAAGCAGGTCGACACACAATTGATCCTGTGTCGATACCAGTCTATTGCTGCTGTATTCTGAATAAGTTTTCAATGCCATGTGTCGACACAACTTCTTCATATTTGTATTAAAAATGTTATTCTTGAATTTTTCTTAAATAATGAATTGACGGCGAATCATATAAAATTCTGAAATTATTGTGGTGTTTTGATGATGTTCATATTACATGAAATAAAACAAGCATGTTCACTCTCTTGAATCTTTCTCATCAACACCTTTATTGAAATTTGATATACAACATTCATGTTTGTGCTCTCAGTTGAAACAAAACTCACATTTCTACTGTGTGTTAAGTTTCTCAATTTCTCCAATCTTCTTGGAACCATCTCAGGTTTTAAAAACTCTTGGCTTATCGGTTGACATCTTCATGTTTCATGAATCCATTCAAGGTTCTATTGATATTTTTATATAAGAAACAAAATTTTAAATATCTGAAACATTTGTGCTCTTAGATTAACCATGAATATGGAAAATAAGATTAAGAGTCATGTGTCTATCTTTATCCTCAAATGTTATTTTAAACTTTTATTGCAAAACACTTTAATTAGACACAAGTAGTCTTGAGTTTAATATCACAAGAAATACCGAAATTCTGTTTTTAACAAATGCTAAGAAGAAAATTTTAATAACTCAAGACCATAATCTATTAAGGTAAAAAGCTACCTATCACTCAAAAGAAAAATCTTGAAAAACTAAAAAATAAAATATTTCAGGAAAAAGAAAGATTTCAAGGAAATTGCAGAGCAGTGATTAGTAGACTGAGTAACCAGGTTATTCCACCTGAGACGTGGTTGTACTTGAGTCAAAAGGTGTTGTTAGGTTATCTCTGTTCAAAAAGAAGCAAACAAATGGTTAACATGCCTAGTAGTCAGGCACTCTTGCACTGGTAAGTGTGTGTGCTTGCATAGAACAACATGAATGAAATCTTCTTTGTTAAATTTTTGAAATTTCTCAAATAAAAGAAATGTAAAGAAAAAGACAAAGGTGTCTAGAGTACAACTAACCTAAAATAGAATTTGTAGAGGCTGTTTTTAGCCTCCTAGGCCCATAGGCCCATGATGACCCAGCAAGGCGGTCAGGCTTTGGCCCTTCGGCCATGTGTCCTCGGGTCCAGCCGTAGGCTTCCGAACACGTGTCACGCCCCTCCAATTTAGCAGCGGAATAAATCGGAGGGAGACGCGAACAACGAGTATGGTAACGACAATTACGCATACTTTCGTAAACATCAGAGCATCTAATGAACAATAATTGAAATAATTCTTGATTTCATTATAAAATCACTAAGACTATTACAACCACTAATTCGGAGCCAATACATAGGGCTCAATGACATCATTACATTGAAAAGAAATCTAAAGCAATAACTATTAAACTCCAATTGTACTAGGGTAACTTTGTCATTTGACTCCGGGTCACTCATCACTTGGGTCCTGTCCCATTGGTGTGTGTAACGTCATTGTCTGACTTACCTGAGACACAATAACAAATAACGAAGGGTGAGCGATAACGCCCAGTAGGACTTAAATCTCAGGATCAAGCAGGCTTAAAGTGATTAATGCTTTAAATGGCAGAGTAACTAATGATGGAAAGAGTCATGTAAAGTCGAGAAAGTAATAGCACAAATAACATGGTTCAAATAGCAGATGAATCAAGTATAGCACGATGACTAAAGTCAAGTCACGATAGAAAACAATAACTCAAGATAGCAAGTATCAAGTAGAGCAAGTATAATGTATGACAAGATAGCGTGTAACGAGGTAGCGCGTAACGAGATAGCGGGTATGGTTGCACAACGGTGCACTTGTAGAATACGACAGTAGTCACTTCTAGGACAGTAGCCGTTCAGTTTGTGATAGCACAGTAATATCACAATACGTCTGAACTCCTCAGACTTAGTCAGATGTCTAGCCAATACAGTATAGTCAAAATCGGTGCAATGCAGAACACCGTCAATAGCCCTGCAGGTATTT
Source organism: Colocasia esculenta (assembly GCA_014218235.1). NCBI lineage: Eukaryota > Viridiplantae > Streptophyta > Magnoliopsida > Alismatales > Araceae > Colocasia > Colocasia esculenta. The sequence goes on from CM024762.1 coordinate 38,524,062, forward strand.
TCAGGTGGCTCTCTGCCCCCAAGACTAGATTGGAGCCCCTCGGACACTCTTCGTGCCCTACACAGTATGCATTTGATACAGTAGAGTCACAAGACCCATATTATAGTGCTAGACAGTCATGAAATAGTACAAACGATAGGAACCACACAGCTCAAAGGTACCAAGAGAGTACGAGATGAATAGACGAGATAGTAGAGTGAACGTGTATAGATGAGTGAGTAGAGTATAGATGAGATCTTATGGTCATTGCACGTGAAATGTCGAGTAGAGAACGATAGTAACAGTTGCACAACACACGCACTTGATGTTGGCAGTCAGGTGGAATACACTACCTTTCCGCTGGCCATGTTATGTATAAGTCCAGAGGTCCGGCGTGAAATCAAGGTAAGAATGAGAGCAAACTAAGGCCATACGGATCTTGTTGATCCCTAGAGTGTATCATAGGTGTTAGGGTACAACCAGCTCGTCGACCATGTGGGAATCGATGGATAGAGGAGACTTACGGAGGTCTCGAACAATGATTCACTAGTCTGGCAGAAGGAATATCCGACGGAGAGTTCGTCCAAGTCAAGGAAAGTGTGTATATAGAAACAAGTGCCCGACGTTCTAGAGGAATTCTAGAACAGTGGAGCGTCGGTAACGGTATTCCCAAACAACACGAGAAACGAAGACATGTTCATTTAAAATAGAGCAATTTAATGTACATTATTGTAATAAATTAACTAGATACATTATGAGATATTTTGTGCCAAGTCAAGCCATAATTGGATGGTTCAAGTGTGTGAACGTGTGAGAGAAATCATAGATAAAAAGAAGTCGTGAATATGTCTTTAAAGCATTCAATATAGCTCCCTTTTTATATTAGGTGTTTTTACTGCGTGTATGACTATTAAAAAGGCGTAAGAATATTGTAGAAAGTGAGAGCAATAAATTTTATGGGTTTTCATCAAAATCCTGTGAAGGCGACGTAGGCAAGTAAGGATTGCGACAGGGTAGGGGCTGATCACGACAGGCACATGCATGGATCGCGACAGGACTTGCAGATCGGGTACTGAAAACGCGACAGTGGCTGAAAAGGGTCGCGACAGGACATGCACGGGGATTGCGACGACTTACCTGTCGCTTCCTGGATGCGACGGGTAGACTGTCGCAATCCGACTCCAGAAGGTGGCCTGTCGGGCCGTCGCGATCTGGTGGTCTGCGTCTAGCTCTGACAGGAGTCAGACCAGACTTTGGATTGCGGGCCGAGTTGGATACATGGTGCTTTGAAATTTAAAAACAAATCACATGGTTCAGGATAATTCGTGAAACAAATTTCTAACGATTCTAGACAGACCGGGGTACATGCAATAAACGGGAATTTGAAGATTTCAAGGAATTCGACAGGCTTTAATTCATGCAACATGAAGAACAAGAACAGTGAGCAATCTGGAATAGACGATTTAATTCGCCAACTAGAGTGAACTAAATTTAGGGCTTTTAGGGGCAAAAGATACCTATCAACCCTCAGTATTTACTCAAAAAGTTTCATGATAAGAGGACGAGTGGATTCAAAGATATGCATTAAAGAAAAGGGCTCGGGGTCATGGAGTGTACAGAACTTTGAAAATTCATAAGAAAAGATTTGATCGATGGAAAAATATGAAACTTTGGAGTTTCGTTCAAGAGGGTAGAAAGAACCTACATACGAGATTTCAGAATTTTAGCTTGTGAGAATACCTACCTTGACTCAATTTCCTCTTCTAGGGCTAAAACTTGAAGAACGGGGTTGAGAGCTTGAAAGGTTCTTCTCCCCATGAAATCTCCTCCTCCTTGGCCTCTCCTCCTGGTTCAGCAATCCCTTGGCACGAGCTAGGGCCGGCCATGAGGGTTTTAGGAGAGTATTTATGCTAGTTATGTTTCTAATTCCTAATAGTACTCTAACTCCTATTTAATTCCGAATTTCCTCATTTCCTAACCTCCTCCCAAGCTTTCCACTTCCTATTTGGGTTAGGATGGGAGCTAAATTCATGGCCAACCTATTAGGGTAGGTTTAGGAATCCAATTCTAACTCAAACTTCCTATTTAATGCATTAAATACCCCTTTTCTATTTAGGTAATAATTTAGTTACGAATTTAGGGTATTTTCCCATTATTCTATTTTTTAAAATCCTTATTTTGGCCCACTAATTTCTAATGGGTCTATTTAACCAAGCCCATTATTTATTGGAATTTATCTTATAGGTTTTCCCTTTTTAATTAGGGAATAATAGAGTTATGATTTTTATTGCATTTTCTTATTTGAATTTATTCATGGGCTATGAGAGGTCCATTGGTCCAAACCCAATAATGATTATTCATTTCATGATGTTGGAAGTCTCTCCGACATGTTTATTTAATTTGTGGGCGCGTTATCTTTCCGTGTTAACAGTTTTCCGACTTAGTTTCTAAATTTAGATAATTAGTCACATTGTGACGTACGCTTGGCCAATCAGATTTTTCGTTGCACGCATTTCTTCGTGGAACACTAATTAGGAATAATATTTGGGGTTGATTTATAATTTTTAAGAAATTTTCAGATGTGTTCTTGCACATACAATAATGGTACGTATGTTTCTATTATTTTGTTTTAAAGAAATTATTATTTCGTATCTTTTTAAGTATTAAATTTTCTAGGTTGCTACAACACGCCTCAGCCACTAAGCGCCTAAGGGTTTCCAAATAGTCTTCGGACACCACCGACCCTGTCCGAGCAGGACGAGTCTGACCGAACAGCCCTTAGGGTTCCTGTTCGGACCATCTGTGGCTCTAGAGTCAGAGCATCGCGTGCACCAGATAGCTACACCGAACATGCTCGCTCGTCCTTGTTCGAGTTTCAGCGCAGGGCACCAAGCATCGAACAACCACACCAAGCGGTCCCACTAGCCCCTATTCAGCACCTCCATGGCCAACAACGTTGAGCGACTCTTTGCTTACCATAGCATTTAATGGGATGACATAACACGCCTCCCCATGATCTTGAGCAATGGCAGTGCAAGATCCCAAGGGACGTCTCAAATAGACAACCCTCACTTTGGGGGCTAAATCGACGTGTCCCTTTAGTTATCATTGGAGAAGGAAATGTCCGGACCCTTTAGGTCCCTACCCATAAGGAACATGTAACCTTCATGCAAAGGTAGGAGACATCTCTCGCACACAATCGCCCACGCGCGAATCCACACACCAAGGAACCTTCCTTTCCTGCCCTCTCTAAACAGTCTGACCTGACTTAGGCATCAGAGGGTTCCCCCAGTTCTTCAATTGGGTCTCCTTGACATCCTCTCTGGTCTTGCAGGCCTTCGTCCGCACCGGCAACTGATTGTTCCCTCTCTTTTAGTGGAGGCCCGTTCGGCCCACTACCGAATAGGAAACACCGCCACAGAATTCATGTTGTTCAAGAATGTTAAATTGTTATTCTATATAGTGTTTAGATCAAAACTTTGATTTTCTAATGATATACACTCTTGACAACTCAATTGAGGTCACACAAATCATGTCACATTTGTAAATGAAATTTTTGAAGTGACTTTTGATGATAAGGAACTGACATAAGAACACAATCAAAATCATCTTTAGTTTTAACCCTTGCTGCACATTATGTAAGGTTCAATTATATTATCTCTCATACACTAAAATCATTGTGTACCTTGATATCTTCACACTCATTGAAGATCAAATTGTTTGTGCTCCTTGCAATACAGTCTCACTTTCAGGGGGAGCAACACCATTCTTGCTCTCAGAATTTCAAGCCCTAATCAATTGATTTCTTGCTCAATCAATCAATCTCACAACATCTTGTGTTGTTAAGAAAAGGGGAAACCATACATTTCACTGATTAAGGGGGAGTTTGCTCTAAACGGAGAGAGCTTAAAAAGGGGAGAGATTCAGATTGCATTACATGTTCCTTTAACTCTTTTTGATGGTGTCAAAAAGGGGGAGAGAGTGTTATTCTGTGAAAGAATGTTGTCATGTTTTGTCATCATAAAAAAGGGGGACATTGTTGAGTTGTGTGTTTTGATGATGACATATTGTACACAATATAATGTCATATTATATATATGTGGAAGATTGTTGAGTTTTGTATTCATTTTGATGATGACTAAAACATGTGGTTGTGGATGATGTCTAAACACTCATACTTTGATTTTGATGATGACATATTGTACATATTATAATGATGACTAAACAACATGTTTTTGATACATCATATTTCATATTTTGATGATAATGACATGTTTTGATGGTTCAAATTTCATATATACAGATTTACACAACATTATTATAGTTGTGTCGACACAAGTTGAAAATCAGGTTGACACGCATAGTCTGCCCAGTAAGCTCCTGAAGAACAAAGTCACAGTTGCGTCGACGCACATTCCAAGTTAGGTCGACACACATAGTCCATACAGTGAGCTATGTTTGAAGAAAAACACAGGAGGTTGACACTAGTTTTTAATCAGGTTGACACACATAGTCCATCTAGTGAGCTATGTCTGAAGAAAAACACAGGAGGTCGACACTAGTTGTTAATCAGGTCGACACATGTTTCCTCCCAGTAAGTTGAAACTAATATTTAGTCAGTTGCGTCGACACACATGCAAACTTGCGTCGACACACATTGCGTGAAAACTCAGAAACGTGAATGCTATGATTTCCAAAGGGTGTGATTTATCTCTGAAGATTTTTGGGAGATTATCTTATTACCAAAATACCCTTTCATCCAAGTGGCAATGAGAATAAGGACTTTTGGACACTTGTCAACCAGGGGTGAACCCTAGGTTTCTGTGCACATGTTTCCCACGTAAAAGGGATTGCACCAAGGTTATAAAAGCTTCTGTCTCATCTGGAGAAGGAATCCATAGAATCCATCATAGAGGACGTGGGGATCAAGGCTAAGCATAGAGAGAGAGTGTTAAAGTGCTAAAAGAGGAGCAGATCAAGGAGAAGAGCTGCAGAGGAAGAAGGAGCAATCAGAAGAAGCAATTGATCTGAAACAGAGCATTGTGAATTGAAGGAGTACTCCATCTGATTTTCTCAAGGGCCTTCAATTCAAGCTTCTTGGAGATTGTCTTCAAAAGGAACATCCAATTCATCTCTCTTTTACTTATTTCTATTGCAGTGTTCATCTTAATTTGTTTTTGAGTGCTCGTTAGATCTGTACATGTGTTATGTGCAGAATTCAGCGTGCATGTAAGTGTGTGACTCAGATCAGTGATAGAGGATTTGATTTCTTGTGAACTTGATCTAGCTAGTGTGGTTTGAGCCGTCGTGCTCATGTGTGTGGTTTGAGCTGTCAAGCTTTTGTGTGTGTGTGGTTTGTGTTGCCCAGCTAGCAAGCCCAGAGGGGGGGGGGTGAATGGGATTCTAAAAATTCGTTTAAATAAAAACCTGTCAACAAAAATGCTTAACAGAAAAACACTGAGATTGATTATTAGTGTTAGTAATGGAGAAGACGAGAGAGAAAATACACAATCACACAACACAGGACATTTTATTCTGGTTCGGACCTCCTATCCCAAGGAGTCCTACGTCCAGTCCCCAAGTAACAACTTGGGATTTCACTAACCAAGGGTACTGTCTCCCTTAAGGACCCTTACACATCCAGCCACAACTGACCTTCTCTTCTAACCCCGAAGAGGTACAACTACCACCTGATACAACAGGTCTTCCTTCCTCAAGAAGGGAATTACACCCACATGTTTCCAACAGGTCTTCTCTTCACAACCTGAAGAGGAACTTCACAACAGATGTGAATAAAAGCAAATGGCCCCTAGACCAAGCTTACAACAAATGCTTGATCCGAGGCTATGTCTGAGAGAGAAAGATTTTCACTAGATTAAAACTCTCAGAACTACAAAGGCTCTCCAAAAGCTAAGCAAATGAACACGGACAGCTAAGAGCTACAGAAGATTATGGAGTGAAGCTTTGGGGCTCTTCTTTCTGATTCTCGCAAGTTGTAGGTTGATTCTCTGAAAGATCTAAGGTGACAAAAGTTGTTCTTCATGGAGACATCAGTCTTCTATATATCTTCTCTTGAAAAATATAGTCGTTGAAATGGCCGTTGTCTCTAGGTTGGATGCTCATTAGACTGCATGGTCCATCGTGTACGACAGGTATGCTTGCAGCCATTTAATGCTCTATTAGCCATGCACGCAAAGAGAAGATTCACCCAGATATCCTTCAGCTTCTAGTTGTCCAACATTGTAAGATAATGTTATGGAAAATACCTGCACACAATAAATGTCGAAGCACAGATAGCTGAGCTGTCTCTATTCTTGTCAGTCAACGTTAGAAAGAATATATATATCAAAATGGAAATGCCATTATGCTATCCTGAAAAGTGTTTGCTATAGAAACATAGGAATAGAAGGCACCCAGATATGCAACGTGCAGAGATGTGTACAATCACATTAAATGCAAGGATATTAGTGTTGCACACGGGAAGACTTTTGACTTTCATAGTATTTGAAAATATATTTGAATATTATGTATGAAATCGATGTAATCCATGAAGTCGTTATGATAATGAAATAGTTGTTCAACTTATGAAATTGTTGTTTATGCAAATCGTTATACAAATATAAGCAAATCCTTGTTCAAACATAAACAAATCGTTGTTTGAGCAAATCGTTGTTCAAATATAAACAAATCGTTGTTTGAGCAAATAGTTGTTCAAACATAAACAAATCGTTGTTCAAACATAAACAAATCGATGCACAAGCAAATCGTTGTACAAATATAAGCAAATCGTTGTACAAACAAATTGTTGTACATATATAAGTAAATCGTTGTACAAGCATAAGCAAATCGTTGTACAAGAGAAAGCAAATTGTTGTACAAGCAAATCGTTGTACAGATATAAGCAAATCGATGTTTTCACTTATCGAATCGTTATAACAATCAAATCGTTGTTTTTACTTATCAAATCGTTACAACAATCAAATCGTTATTTCTCTTAAGAAATCGATGACCGAATCATTGTTTTACTTATGAAATTGATGTGAAACCGAAATCGTTGTTTCACTTACGAAATCGATATGAGACCGAAATCGTTGTTACACTTATGAAATCATTGTGAAACCGAAATCGATGTTACACTTACGAAATCGTTGTGAGATCGAAATCGATGTTACACGAGTTTGGGCCGGATATTCTAACCTCTTTTGAATTTTGGATTGGACCGGGCCTGGGTTTGGCTTGGCCCGGCCCAGGCAGCCCAATGGCCCGATAAAAAAAAAAAAAGAAGCAAGCAACACAGAGATAATTCTAATATTCTAAAATTTTGGATTGAAAATTATGTTATAGAGTTATGTTTAATGATTTAATATTTATTTCATATTTGTAAAAACTAGAAATAACTTTATCTAGATTAATCTAATGTTTATTTAATACTGTTTTGATTCAATGAACATCAATTTTATTGTAAAAAATAAAAAAATAATAAGAATATCTTTAAAAAGGTAAAATTGGGCTGGACCAGGCATGACCGGGTCTTACCTTGTCGTCCCGGGCTCGGCCGAGTTTCTAAAAATCGGGACTCGCCTCAGGCCGGACAGAGCTTGGGCCGATCGATTAGAGATCGAGCTGGACTCGGACTAGCCTAAGTCCAGTCCATGTCCAACCCATTGCCACCCCTAGTTAAGAAGTATGTTAGCTCTGGTTTAAAACTAGTTTAACGATTTTTTATGCTTCCAACATCGAGATTTATACGTTTTAATGCACCTATATCATCCCAAGTTCACTCTGTTGTGAATGCGATGATGTTATGGACTACCTTCTGACGACACCCCTAGTTAAGAAGCATGTTAGCTCTGGTTTAAAACTAGTTTAAAGATTTTTTATGCTTCCTACATCGAGATTTATACATTTTAATGCACCTATATCATCTCGGGTTTGCCCTATTGTGAACGCGATGATGTTATGGACTACCTTCTGACGCAGTCATAGGATACCCCATGTTCAGGAAGCACTCAACAGAGTCCCTGTTTTCACTTAACATGAACACGGTGGTACATAGAATTGCCTTCTAAACGTAGGCAGACACTAGATTGCATTTTTATAGTTGGCCAGAAAACCTAAATTACCTGTAAATAGTGCTTTAAACTCGTAATACACTTACTCTTAATGATTGTTAAAATATTATATGCACTAACAGAAATCTACATGTTTATTAAATATGGATTTTAACTCCTTTAATTTGATCTTTTATGAACCCCTTGATTGTCCCTTATATGCTACACATCATGCAAGCCCTAAACATTTGGTCAAAACCATGTTGACAACCATGAAAATTATCTAAACATTTAAAAGACATAAAAACTATCAAATACAAGGAACTAATTTGAATAATACGTTTGTTCTCATTTTTCGTCAATATTTTGAAGCATTGTTACTACCGCTCTGTTGTTCTAGAAGTCCTCTAGAACACCGAACAACTGTTTGCACACCCTTCTTGATGTCGTGAGAAGCCTCTATTTGGTATTCCTTCTCCCGGATTGGAACTGTCTCACCAAAACCTCCGTAAATCTCTGTGAACCTGAAATTCCTATAGGACGCCGAGCTTGTTGTACCATAAACACCTATACATGCCATGGGGCCATGCCAGACCTGTATGTCATTCCCCAATCAGCCTTAAGTCTCTGTATGGAAATGTGTTCTACCTGTTGCCCAAGTTCTAAACATGATGGCATTGAGTCTGCGCTTTCTCTATTTAGCACGTCCTACGTCTTGACCATGTTCTGGTTGCAACTAGAGGGTGGACAACATTCACCTTGTGCTTCTAGTACCCGAGAGCACTATTTTGTGGTGGTTATTTGCACGTTTACTCATATTGTTTCTCGTACTTGACCTCTGTACGTTTTTGGATAGTGCAGAAACTCTCATCTTGTCTCTTTCTCTCTCAACTACTCTCTTTCTCTATGATAAACTCATCTATTCGCCTATACTTCTCATCTATTTCTTAGAACTCTACATGGTCATTTGACTAATTGTCTAAGGTAAGAAAACATGACTAATGCCTTGTAATTATAGGCCCGATCTGGTCTTGGGAGGAGAGCTCATAATTGCATATATCCGTGGGAGTTTATTGACCAAGTTGTTTGGCATTACACCCGAGTACTTGACTTGCTTGATTTATGTAAGACAATCACCTCGTGAAAAAGTGCTTGACTTGTTATTACTCAGCTTGACATGGCTTGTATATGATTATTCATGGTATAACCAATACTCTCTCATGTTATACATGTTACTGCTTGTACTTGTTGTCATATGATATCTTCATGCTACTAATTTCTCGACATGACATGATGCTCCATCTCTAGTTATTCTGCTTGTTAACATATTAATCACTTAAAGCCTGTTTAGCCAAGAGATATAAATCCTATAGGACATTTTCACTCATCATGTGCTACCATGTCTATTTCAGGTGACTTTGACGAAGAAGAAGACAACACACATGTAGATGGAGATCACTAAGATTGAAGAGCATCTCTGATGAAGTCATGGCATGGATGGATGACCATAACATCAAAGTAGTGTCTTAGTATAGTTTTACTTTAGTCATTTCAATGTAATGGTGTTAATGAGCCCTATGTAATGGCTCTAATAAGTGGATGTAATAAATAACAGTGATTTTATTATGAATAAAAGATTAGTTGATTTCTATTATCTAATTGTCCAATGGTTTGATGCTTATTTATTACTTGCTCTGTTACTCGCATGATTATAACTGTCCATCCTAATATTCCACGTTGGGGTGTGACATTTCAGATCTACACTAGAGATCTCGTCTTAACCTCAACGCCCACTCTCTCTCCTTATTTGTTCTGCATACTTTGCTTTTCTTGCTCCTCTTCTCGAACGGAGACCTAATTGAGCGTCTGAAGGTTGACTCTGAAAACCTTTCCCCTGGTTGACTTTGTTGCATATCTCATGATGTCAACACCGACATCAGCAATGAACAACATCTGAGGCTTCACTCTCCCTCTTCATCAACATATTTGAGTTCACCTTGTCGAGTCCTTCTTAGGTCGGTCCGTAATGGCCTTGGTGAGTTCGGGATTGACCTTATCACAAGTCTTAGTAATGTTGGTCCTCTTGATATGACAACAAGACTAACCTGGGGGGGGGGGGGGTTGAATAGGTAATCTGAAAAACTAAAACAAAAATCACCACTTGAAAATATTTGGTTAGTATAAATAAGCATGTGCAATGGAAATTAAAGGTGCGGAAGTAAGCACACAAGGAACACAGAGATTGTAGTGCCCTAGGAATTTCTGAATTTGTTTTGCAAATTGTATGTTTATTTCTGCATGTTTTGAATGTTGTTCTGTGGTGAACTTGGCGTCAATATCCCTTAGCATTAAGTCTTGTCAGCGGCAAGATCGTCTGCCGTCTATACCTTGTTAACGACAGTATACATTGTCGTTTAATATTTTCTGAATTATTTTATTTTTGGGCAAGAATGTAAACGACATTATCGATGGACGTTTACAATGATTCTGATGACAACCCATGTTGACGTTAACCTGACTTGCCTGTTTTTGATATTACCGTTCCGAGCGAGTGGGATCTGCCGTTTTAAGTGCCATTAAGAGGCTAGATCGGTGTGTTACACATCCCAGGGATCGAACTTGGGCTAGCCAAACGCATGGAGGTCTTTATAAGACCAGATCTCGCAGTCAAAAGGGGTTTTTGCTCTGGTTTTGAGGGAAAGAAAAGAGGGCCGAGGAAAGGACTTTGCAGAGCGATCCGGTGATGGTTCGTGCGGTTTGAAGACTCTTGGACCAAGGTGGAGTGATCGTCCACGAGATCCGAAACTCGTCCAGGCGGGAGAACTACATTGGAGGTGGATTCAGAGCGCTTGAAGACGGAGGAGAGGACTGTCTCACTGACGAGGCGGGCTTCTTCGGGCTTCAAATCGTCACTCTAGTAGGAGGGAAAGAGACAAGTTACATGGGGGTTTAGTTTAGGATATGTAAGATTATAGGTTTACCATTTTTAAGTATTTTTAAAGCATGAAAATGAACCATGGGAAGGGATGAAAGTCATGTCATTTTATGTAAGGTTTTCGGCGTTTTCTGCGTTTAAGAACTTAATGGCAATATCGTTCGCCGTCAATCTCATATAAACGACGGGATCGACCGCCGTCTATATCATATGCATAATAGTAGTTTTCTATCTTTTACTATGTAAACGACGCTATGTGCCGCCGTCTATCTAAACTTAACGACATTATATGTGGACGTTGACTTATGTAAACATCATACCCCTTGTCGTCCAGTTTATCAGTACCCTATATTTACAGAAATTGATAATAGTTGGTTGTCTGTGATCCTTGATTGTGTGAGGTTTTGGCCAGGTGATGATTGGTGTGTTTCTAGTACTGTTATATGATGAATGAATAAACCATATGTATATCGTGTATTATTGTTTTCATGGAAGTCTTGATAGAATTAGTAATAAAATTTTGAAAAAAAAAACGATGCAAGCATGATTTATGTTATAGCATAATGTTTAGGACTGTGGATCTACTATGTGTAATCTTGATTGTAAATCTGCATGGTTTTATTTCTGCATTACCATGTTAAATAGTCCTAATTTATGAAAAGTAATTCACCAGAAATGGTTACAACAATCATAAAAAACATGAAATTTGGCCTGCACATAGTACAACCGAATTCTGAATTTCTGTTAAAATTTTAGAATTTTGGATATTTATACAATCTGTTATGAAATTCTGAATAAGGATCTGCTTGTAAATTTAAATAAAAATGCTAGTATTTACATGAATGAATATGTTGTATTTAGTACCATGATAGGGGTCTGTCATTCAGAAAATGAAATGTTCAAAACTGAAGGGACCTATTACAGATTTTTACATGGTTACATATTGAGATTGCATGAAATGTAGACTAGATGGCGTCATATATGTATTGCATATATTAAAATGGAATGCCAATAAGACATTGCTAATTTAGAGATTCCTACAAGGAACTACACCGTAGATGCCCCTATGGTAATGATTCAACTACATGTAAATGGTCTACTGAATCCGTCGGCAACGGATTGAAATCCTTGAGGTAGGCTAGTTCTACTGGTTAAGGTGGGAAGGACTTTCCTCGGTTTTGCGCAAATACTAAGACTTCATCACCGCATTGCCTAGGTGATAAGTGAATGCTAAATGTCTACTAATATCTAATTTAGTGAGGGCTATGTCTTGGCAACTAAATGAAAATGTTTACATGTCTACATGACTTACACGCCACATGATCGTTGTCTACATGCTACATGCTTATTTTCTATATGATTATATGCTACATGACATTGCATTAAATTTTACATGCCATTTGTATAAAGATTTCTACATGTTTAATGATCCAACATTACATGAAAATTGTTGTTTATTGCAAATTGAAGTATAAGGCCTAAATCAAAGTAATTTACATGCTATATGATAACAAGTAGATTCATGATAAAATGAGTACATGATAGTTAAACATGCTATGAAATACTTGAATGACAAATGATTTAGAAACATGTTAGTAAGAAAATATATGTTACCAGTGAAATGATAGATAATATGTTACCACGTTTTAAAACCATCATACTTATAATGTCTCGAACTAGTTTCTGTGTAATTTGCTGAGTCTTGTAGACTCATACTTACTTAACATTTCAGGAGATCCAGAGGACACTCAGGAGTTAGTGCACACTGACTCGGAGCGAGAGGACGTGGAGACTTAGTTTTACTTGTGAGTTTCTAGAGTGATCTATTGTATGTGAGGATTATCTGTATTTTCTTTTATGGCTTTGGACTATGATATGTAATAAGTTGGGACCTTAGTTACATATTTCTTTTATGCATTAGACTTTACGTTTGAATAAATGCTGATTACAAGTGTTTAATTCCATATTCTGTCAATTATCATTGGAATTGAGTAGTTATTTGTGTATATTTCAACCTGTATTGTAATTGTTGGATTCAGTCCACTGTAATACCTCTATTAGATCCAATGTGAGTTGGCGTAACTGTACTGGGTCTAAGAGGGGCGTTACAGAGATTTATCCTGGTTCAACCCTTCCAATATGAAGTCCTACATTTAGTCTCCAAGCAAACTCTTGGGATTTCACTAACCAAGGTATAGTCCTCCTTTAGGATATACAATACCTAACCCCTTCTAGTCTTCTTCTCTTTTTCGGGCAAGAAGGCAGCTCACTGTTTCACCTCAGTCATATGCTTCTTTTACGAGCTCAGAAGCAACTCACTGGTACACACCCCAGCAGGTCTTCCCTTCAAACAAGGGGAACACTGGTACAGAGCCCAGATGGTCACCACCAGGCGCAAGCTGGTCTTCCCTTCTAATCAAGGGGAACGCTTGCGCAACAAGCCTTCTCTTCTAACCGAAGAGGAACACTTTTGTACACAGAAGCTAGGACCTGAAGCCCCTAGATTAAGCTCAAGATACACAATGAAATGCTTGATCTGAGACTGAGTCTAAGAAGAAAAGAGTTTACAAGATGAGACTCTCCTTAGGCTAAACCCCCATCTCTCTCTCTCTCTCTCTCAAATACACAAAGATACACAGAGAGAGAATGAGGAAGAAGGAAGACGACTTGAATACTTTAGCTTGAATGGACTCAAGCTCTCTTCCTTTCTGCTTGAGTGTGTATGGAGTTGGATGCTCACTGGATATACACTCCTTGAATGATCTTCAGATTCGCACTATGTTCCTTTCTTTTTTCTTTTGCTTCTCCCTTTTATGGAGTAGCTTGAACAGATCCGTTGACAGTGTTGAGCAACTATCCCTTGAAATATTATTAAGCATTATGTTTATGCTATGACAAAACCTTTTAAGACTTTCTATATGACAAAACCTTTTAATATCTTTGCCTTTACCATTTATGAAAAATAATAAATCAAAAGGCTCTCTTGTATCAAACTTATTTCTGACAAAGTTCATGCTTACATAGAACCTAAGTATCAACACAACGAAATTTCTCTAAGTCCACAGCATATCACACTATGTTTGATCGGTGGCTGTCGACAGATGCTCATCAGCTGTCGAAAAGTATTGTAGTATATGTGTCTTCCAGAACTATATTTATGATTCACTTGAACAACATCAACTTCATTCAAACATCGATTTCACTTGAACAACATCAACTTCATTCAAACAATGATTTCATTTGAACATCGATTTCACTCAAACATCGACTCCAACATCGATTTATCTGGAACATCGATTTCATTCGAACATCGACTTCAGATGAACATCGATTTCACTCAAACATTGACTCCATAATCGATTTCTCTTGAACATTGATTTCACTCAAACATCGACTCGATCATCGATTTCTCTTGAACATCGATTTCACTCAAACATTGACTCCATCATCGATTTCTCTTGAACATCGATTTCACTCAAACATTGACTCCAACATTGATTTCTCTTGAACATCGATTTCATACAAACACGACTCCAACATCGATTTCATTCGAACATTGACTTCAGTAGAACGTCGATTTCACTCAAACAACGACTTCACTTGATCATCGACTCCATTCAAACATCAACTTCTGTTGAACATCGATTTCGGTCAAACATCGATTTCACTTCAACATCGATTTCCCTTGAACATTGATTTCATTCAAACTTCGATTTCTCTTGAACATCGATTTCATTTAAATAACGATTTCATTAGAAGATCGACTTCATTTAAACATCGATTTCAGTTCAACAATGATTTCATCTAGAACATCGATCTTACTCCAACATCGATTATGCCTCAACATCGATTACACTTATACATGGATTATGTTCACATCAACTTCAATTTAACATCGATTACATTCATACATGGATTACGCTCAAACATCGATTACCTATATAAAACATTGTTTGCATCTAAAAGTCAAAGTTTCTCATATCAACCTCTGTATACTTATACTTGATAATCTTTTTGTCTTTCAGTACAAAACTTAACATTTCATTATCTTGTTTTCCTTATAAGTTTTCATTATTCATAATGAAATGTCTTTTACATATAAATGTCTTTTATGGATCTAATAAAATATTTTTTCTGCTATCATAAAATATTCAAATATCTTTTTGGTGGGAAAAATAATTATCCTCTCATTCAAAATATCCTTTTTGAGATCTGTAAAAGAGTTAGATATATTTTGTTATCCCTTCCACTGACAGGAAGATAAGAAGATCAAGAAATTAAATGCTTGACAGGTATAAGCTACATGAGCTATCTGTCAGAACCTACCTACCACTGTCAGAAACCCCATGACTTTCAGAAAGAGATTGTGTGCAACTATGTGTTCATTTTTAAATGTTCTGAACTTCTGTCTGAACTTACTTATACTTTATATTCTTTTATCTAACCTACCTTCGAAATTATGGAGATATCTTTCTGTCTTGTCCTTTCAGGCTTGCAGAACATTTATGAAACATGGTTAGCTTCCAGATTTGCGCATGGAATTTACAAAACATTAATGAAGCTATCCTTCAAGCATGAAGCTACAAAATATAGCCTAAAGACGTTAAGACTCATGAAGCTAGAGATCTAATGGACAAAACCTAAAAAGCTCAAAGTCTCCTCTCAACGGACATCCTTCAACGGCTAGCTTCCAATGGGCAGATTCAAATGGGAAGATGAAGCTTCTGAAAGCTCATATATAGAAGCCACAGCTTGAACCAGAAGAATAAGGATGAATAGAAGAAGATAGAAGACATAGAGAAAGAAGCTCACATTCCACTCCCATCAGAAAGCTAGAAGAGCCACTGAAAAGAGAAAGAGAGCCACACTTCAATCCTCAACTTGCATGCTCTCCATTGGCGTTGAGAAGTCTTCTTCCTTGGTGGATCACTGCATTGTAGATCTTCTCAGTCCACCATCTTAGTTTTAGAAAGAGTTTGAGATCCACTTTCATTAGTTTCTCTTTCTGAATTTCTGTGTTTGCTCATTGTTGTTGAGCAGACACACAAGTTTCCATACTTCTGTGTAAGATAACCCGTAGGGGGTTTGTACTCTGTAGTGCCCCTCTTGTGAAGGGAAGACCTACAGGTGTAGGTGGTCTTGTACCCCTTGGTAAAGGGAAGACTTGCTGATCTACAAGTGGTTGAATTACCTCTCAGTTGAGAGAAGGCCAAGTGCATTTGGTAGTTAGTGAAATCCCAAGTGGTTGCTTGGGATTGAATGTAGGACTTCTATGTGGGAAGGGCCAAACCTGGATAAAATACTTGTGCATTTTTGTGTGTTTGGTTTCGCCAAATTTTCACTTGTTTCACACACACCACACTAAGTACTAACTACTCTATTTAGTGTTGTTTATCTTTTAGATAAAATTTTTAAAGTGCAAGAAGTCCTATTCACCCCCTCTAGGACAACTATAGTGCCATCTCGATCCAACAAGTGATACCAGAGCGAGGTCTTCTCAGAAGAATCGAAAGATTTTAGAAGAGATGGCATCTGGAGCTCACAACTACGAAGGTCAGGCAGTTACCAGACCACCATTCTTCGATGGTGAGGACTACCAATACTGGAAGATGCGGATGGAATGCTTCATCAGAGGCACATACTTTGATCTGTGGTAGGTAATAGAACAAGGTGATTTCATTATTGTTCCTGCTGAAGGTACTACTGCAATTACAGTAGCTGATAAAGTTAAACTGTCTCTAAATTTTAAAGCAAAAAATTATCTATGTTGTGCTTTATCAAAAAGATAATTTAGTAGATTATCAGCATGTAAATCTGCAAAAGAAATGTGGGATAAATTGCATGTAACATATGAGGGAACTGATAAAGTTAAGCAAATTAGAATAGATATTCTTGTTTCCCAATATGAACAATTTAAAATGTTGTCAAATGAAAATATCACTCAAATGTATAATAGATTTTCAAACATAGTAGTTGGTTTAAGCTCTCTTGGAAAAGATCTTTCTGATGAAGAAACTGTCAGAAAAATTCTAAGATCATTAACTCTTTCATGGACCCCTAAGGTCACTGCTATTGAAGAAGCACATAATCTAACAAAACTTTTCATTGATAAATTAATTGGTTCTCTTATGGCCCATGAAATAAATATGGAAAGATTTTCTAAAAGTACATCGAAAAATAAAATGCCAAATGCTTTGAAAGCTGTAGATTCTTCTTCCTCGGAAGATTCGAAAGAGAGATCAGATGACAGTGATGATGAAGTCTTACTGCCAAGAAAACTCCAACAAATTCTGGCCAAGAAAAAGAAATTCAGCTCAAAGAGATACTTCAAAAGAGAAAAGAAGAAAGAGCCAACCTGTTATGAATGCTATCAACCTGGACATTACAAGTCAGAATGTCCAAAACTCAAGAAAGAACCTACTGAAAAGTTTGATAAAAAGAAAGGCAAAGAAAGAAGATATAGAGAATACAAAAAGAAGGCAATGGCCGCAGCTTGGGATAATGAAGAAGCTACAACTTTAGACTCTTCAAGCTCAGAATCAGAAGAAGAGGAACAAGTCAATCTAGCCCTCATGGCAGGACTAGACCAGGTAAACTCTGAAACATCTTCTACTTCATATTCAGAATCCGATTCTGATAGCTTAGAGGATGCATTTAATGAACTGTATGAAAAATATAAAACAGTGGTTAAAAAATGAAAATTGTTAAGATTAACCTACTGAACCAAGAAAAATCAAACACTTTTCTAAAAGGTGAAGTAGAAAAGATAGAACAAAACTTAACTGAAACAAAAAGGTCTAATGAACTATTGTGTGATGATTTAAAAGCTAAAAACAGTAAAATCATGGAACTTGAAACAAATCTAAAAGAATTGAAAGATGAAGAAAAATTAAAAGAAGAAAATAACTATCTAAGAGTTACCTTAGATAAAATTGCTAAATGTAAAACATCACTGTTTGTAAAACTGAAAGGTGCTCGAACTGGTAAAAAGAAATATGGAGTAGGATATACACCTCCATCAAATGAGGAGAAAATTATCTATCCTGAAAAATACTCAACTTCAAAATTTGTGAAAGAAAAGAATATAAAAAATCCCATAAAAGTCAATCAACATGTTTTTAGACAAAAACATAAATTCAATAACACTACACATGCAAAGAATGCATATGATTTGTGTTGTAGTCATTGTAACCAACTAGGACACACTATCAGCACTTGCACCACTAGACACTTGCATTGGATTCCTAAGACTAACCATCAAGGACCCAAGAAAATTTGGGTACCAAAAGTTAAAACTTAGTTCTGTTTACTGGGTCGCCTAAGAGCATCCAAATGGTATTTAGATAGTGGGTGCTGAAGGCATATGACATATGACAATTCAAAGGAAAAAGATTTGATAGAAGATGTCATGTATGTAGAAGGTTTGAAGCACAATCTGATTAGCATCATTCAACTATGTGACAAAGGTCACTTAGTCAAGTTTCGGAATGATAAGTGTATAATCCAAAAGGATGAGAAAACAGTCTTTGAAGCCCTAAGAGTCAAAAATCTGTACACTCTACAATTAGCAAAATTAAAAGAAGTCAATCTATATCTTGCAACCACAAAGAGTGAAGAAACTGATCTATGGCACAGAAGATTAGGACATGTTAGTACTTCAGTGATCAAGAAACTTATCAAGCATGATCTAGTTAAAGGTCTTTCAAAACTAAAGCTAAAGAAATTAGGAATCTGTACAGCATATGCAAAAGGAAAGTAGACCAAGACTTCATTTCAGTCCAAAATAGTGGTAACAACTTCCAAACCTTGGGAACTCATTCATATGGACTTGTTTGGACCAATGAGAATAGTCAGTCTTGGAGAAAACGTTTATGGCTATGTAATCGTAGATGATTATTCAAGATACACTTGAGTATCATTTTTGGAAGCCAAATCAGAAACATTCTCAGCTTTTTTGAAGTTTAGTAAATTAGTACAGAAGAATCAAAAATTTCAGATAATTAGCATTAGATCTGATTGTAGTACCCCGAAAAATTCATTAAATTGAAAATATAGATAAATTGAAAATTTATCAATTAATAAATTCAAACTAGTTAAAAGGTACTCATTATTATCACATGCATAAAAACCCATATAAAAATGTCGTAAAAATAGTAGTTATGCTTTAAATAATATTATCTAATGACCCATCAAGAAATTTGGGCATAGAAAAATCATTTGGACTAAGTTTAAGAATTTGTGCGACTTATTATCGTAATTAAGGAATAAGTCAGAAAACCCATTATTATATGAACCAAAGTGGATTAAAAATTAAAATACACATATGGGTAGACTTTAAATAGTATGGGTTGATAGTCCATTATGAGAATTGGACCAATGGACAATTTTGGCCTATGAATAAACTTTCTAATAAAAGGATAATTAAAACCCATTAAGTAAATTAAGTATATGGGTTGTACAATTGAGCCATACATAAGTTATTGAGTCAAAAGCAAGAACCCAAATGATGAAGGTTAGAAATATTAGGATAAATAATATTAAATTGAAATAAAATAAGAAATAAATTGAATAAATATGATAAAAATATTTAAATTAGAATAAAGGGTGAATAAATAGAATTAAATAAAAACTCATTAAGGTAAATTAGGAATAGGTTATGCTAATGGGCCAAACATGACTTAGTGGGCCCCATTATGAAGAGCCCATCTTGGGATGGGAGGTAATTAAGTAAAATTCACAATAAAAATAGTAATAAATAGTAAAGAGTTAAGATAAATATTAAATAACTTATATCTATCCTAAAAAGGAGCCCTAGACTTACCTAAACTCCTTACCCACGAAATTTAGCCTCTCCCCCATCCCATTAGGTAGATAAAGGAGAGAAATAGAGAGATAATTATAGAAATTTGGAGTTTAATGGAAAGAAGGAGTTTTAGAAGGGTAGGATTCTAATAGCAACCCAATACAGTCCTAATTCGTCTCTACCAAGCCTCATTTTGTGGTTGGGGCTCTGGAGAATGAAAGAGGAGGCTGAGGACGAAGGAGCAAGGAGAGGAAGGAGCTTGGAGCAAGGGGTTTTCATCTTCTTCTTCGTCCAAACCCTAGGTTTTCATTATAGCGCAAAAAGGTAGGCAATCTCTCAAGCAAAAATCACATAACTTCGGCTATAGGTAGCCCACACATCTATCTTTGAAAGCCCCATGATTTTCCCAATTTTCGTTGTTCCATGAGGGAGTATTAAATGCCCTAATCACTGTCATTTTCATGTGTCTGAACCTTCATGTTTGCTTCCAAACCATGAATCTACTTGATCTCATGCCACAAAACTTTTATCATAGTTACTGCATGATGTTAGGGTTCTAATGATCCTATTTTCCCCAATTTTCATCATGTATCTGATGCGAATTAAATTAGTTTTCATGTCTGTGCACGTTTTAAGTCACTAAAATGTAGTCTGCTTAAAGCATGCCCAATCCTTGTCTATTTTCAAATTACTCATACCTATTGATAGATCTACATGTCTACTTTTGTTTAAAACTAGTTTCATAACTTTTGGACCTTCGTGCGATTTTATATGGATTTTATAAGTGGCCTGTATCCACCATGGAAGGAAGGACCGACCTGAAAAGGGCTATTTTCCCCCTTTTTAGGTCAGCCCGCCTTTCTGAAATCACGACGGCCCTACCCGTCGCGATCTCAGAAGGGACGCGATCGATCGGTCTGTCGCGTTATAAATGTGACGGCCTGCGCCATTGCGGTTCCTTTCGGTTTGCGCCAACCCGGCCGGTCCAGCAGGCCGCGGCCGGACCACCCGTCGCGATTTCAAGGAAGCGGCCAGAAACCCTAATTTACATACATACCCCTGCTATATATGCCATTTAACCTTTGTTTTAGCTCAATCATGCACTGTTATGAATGGTATTAATCTAAACATTAAAATTTGGTAATATTTGCATAAATTCAATTAATTAAAAGTCATAGGCACAATCTCTCATGCTCTCATGATTTCTTTACACTTGCACACACTAAACGTTATTATTTGCAATGAGACCCTATTGAAATACTCAATAATATATCTGGTAATTAAGTGTAATTATTTCACTTAAATTCTCTATTATTTAAATGTCACTTGTCTTCATTTTATTCGCATGCTTTGTACACCGACATCGTGTCCCTCTGCCTTCGAGCACTCGAGGCAAGACGGACAACGTTTCGTTACACACTTTCTCATGGCATGGACCACCTCTCCGTTGGGAATACTCTTGACTGGACCAGGGACTCCTTGTCAAGGCCTCCGTAAGTCTTCTTAGCTTTGGCGCACGTCCATTGTCGACGAGCTGGTTGTACCTTTAAAATCCTTTACAGCTTTAGGGATCAGTACGATCCAAACGGCCTTAGTGTGTTCTCTCTTACCTTGAGATCATGCCGGATCATCTAGCCTGTGTTCATAGCATGGCTAATGGGCGGTTGTGACTTCTACCTGACTGCCGGCACATGACCTAGTGCTACGCAACTGTTACTATCACGTGTTTATCATTGTTTTACGAATATGCCCCTGACTCATCTACTATCTCTTTACTCTCATCTGTTCACTTTCTCTCTACACTCTCGTCTATTCTTCTATTACTCTCATCTCTTCTTGGTACTCTATTTGGCCATATAATTGATTGTCTAAAATAACAAACATAACTATGCCAGTGCAATAGGGCTCGATCTGGTCCTGGGGAGAGCGCCCGAAGAGTGCCATTTCCTCGCGAGGGTAACATAATCAGGGTGTGTACGGCATGCACTCAGTGCCATTTAAAACAATTACAATTTAATCTATGACAATCAATCAATCACTATACTATCGTTCTCTGGGTTGACAAGATGCTCGACCAGATGTGCTATCTCTACAAGTGCACTTTCGTGCAATCATATACACTGTTTCATTACATGGCCAATCCTTTATGATGTTAGTTTTGCAAAATTCTTTTTGGGTGTTTTATCATTCTCTTGCTATCATGTGCCATTACTCTCTTGACTATACTTGACCGTTCTATCTAGTTATCCTGCTTTATAAGACATTAATCACTTAAAGCATGCATGTTTACATGAGATATTAAGTCCTACTGAGCGTTATCGCTCACCTTGCACTATTTGTTATATGTGTTTTAGGTAAGTTGGATGATGACACTACGCACACCAACGGGAATGGACTGGAGTGATGAGCGACCTGGAGTCATAGCGACGGATTGAACTTAGTATCCTAGAGTCTAGCTAGATATTTGCTTAGTTATCTTTTCCAATGTAATGATGTTATTGAGCCCTATGTTTGACTCTGAATTAGTGGTTGTAATAGTTTAGGTGATTTATCAATAAAATGAAGAGTTTATTACCAATATTGTTCTTTAGTTGCTCTGATATTTGTGATTATATGCGCAATTTACGTTACCATACACTTTACTCACGTTCCCCCCGATTTATTCTGCTGCTAAATTGGTGGGGCGTGATAGTTGGTATCAGAGCCTAGGATGTCCTTATTAGGATATTTTAAGTGTAGGATGTTCTAGGTGAACTGCCATGACACTTGTCTAAGTCAACCACCATACCTATGTGAGGATTGGGTAGAACCATGGTTAAGATCTAAATACTTTTGTCTAATATATGTATCGACTTAGTATTACTTTAGCACCCTAATGCCAACCCTATTCTTGAAGGAACTCTTAATGGACGCCGAACGTACGCCATTGCAAGACGAGATGAGGTCAACTCAAAAGCTAGTTCGGGCTTGTCGGCAAGCCGCCTAACTACTAGAAGGAGCCTTGAGGACGACCAAAAATAATGGAAAAGTGACCAAAAAGAATGGAAAAGGAAGACACCAAGATGGATAGAAGGCAAGCCCACAAAAGAAACATAGTTGCTGTCATTGTAGTAAGCCGGCACATGTGGCCAAGGAATGTTGGCGAAGCGTTGGTGCATGTCTACGTTGTGGCAGTTTGGAGCATCGGATACAAGACTGCCCTCTTCTAAAGGAACCATCCACTAACACCAAAGATCTCAACTCTATGACAATAGATAATCGGCCAAATGATGATAAGAGAACGATAAAGAAGAATGACATACAATTAGCTCTTCTTCACAAAGGACGATGCAAGTACTGCAATAAGAGAGGTCACATAATGAAGGAATGCTGGACAAGACAAGGAAAATGCTTACGATGCGGCAGCCCAGGCCACAAGATTAAAGACTTTCCACAATTAGAGAACCAACGTCATGAGGAATCAAAACAACAAGACACACTGGAAGTATTGGCACCCCGCTCCCCAAATCAAGAAGTGGGAACTGTGGAAGGTAACTCTGAACTTACGATTAATAACTTTTTGCATAAAGTGATAATTCATATTTAACGGAAGTAGTCGTGGAATTTGGGGACCAAATTCTTTTTAAGAGGGGGAGGATGTAGTACCTCGAAAAATTCATTAAATTGAAAATATAAATAAATTGAAAATTTATCAATTAATAAATTCAAACTAGTTAAAAAGGTACGCATCATTATCGTATGCGTAAAAACCCATATAAAAATGTCGTAAAAATAGTAGTTATGCTTTAAATAATATTCTCTAATGACCCATCAAGAAATTTGGGCATAGAAAAATCATTTGGATCAAGTTTAAGAATTTGTGCGACTTATTATCGTAATTAAGGAATAAATCGGAAAACCCATTATTATATGAGCCAAAGTGGATTAAAAATTAAAATACACATATGAGTATACTTTAAAAAGTTTGGGTTGATAGTCTATTATGAGAATTGGACCAATGGACAATTTTGGCCCATGAATAAACTCTCTAATAAAAGGATAATTAAAATCCACTAAGTAAATTAAGTATATGAGTTGTACAATTGAGCCATACATAAGTTATTGAGCCAAAAGCAAGAGCCCAAATGATGAAGGTTAGAAATATTGGGATAACTAATATTAAATTGAAATAAAATAAGAAATAAATTGAATAAATATGATACAATATTTAAATTAGAATAAATGGTGAATAAATAGAATTAAACTAAAACCCATTAAGGTAAATTAGGAATGGGTTATGCTAATGGGCCAAACATGACTTACTGGGCCCCATTATGAAGAGCCCATCTTGGGATGTGAGGTAATTAAGTAAAATTCGTAATAAAAATAGTAATAAATAGTAAAAGGTTAAGATAAATATCATATAACCCATATCTATCCTAAAAAGGAGCCCTAGACTTACCCAAACTCCTTACCCACGAAATTTAGCATCTCCCCCATCCCATTAGGTAGATAAAGGAGAGAAATAGGGAGATAATTATAGAAATTCGGAGTTTAATGGAAAGAGGGAGTTTTAGAAAGGTAGGACTCTAATAGCAACCCAATACATCCCTAATTCGTCTCTACCAAGCTTCATTTTGTGGTTAAGGCTCTGGAGAATGAAAGAGGAGGCTGAGGACGAAGGAGCAAGGAGAGGAAGGAGCTTGGAGCAATGGATTTTCATCTTCTTCTTCGTCCAGACCCTAGGTTTTCATTACAGCGCAAAAAGGTAGGCAATCTCTCAAGCAAAAATCACATAACTTCGGCCAAAGGTAGCCCATACATCTATCTTTGAAAGCCCTAATATTTCCTCAATTTTCGTTGTTCCATGAGGGAGTATTAAATGCCCTAATCTCTGCCATCTCCATGTATCCGAACCTTCATGTTTACTTCAAACCATGAATCTACTTGATCTCATGTCACGAAATTTTTATCATAGTTACTGCATGATGTTAGGGTTCTAATGATCCTATTTTCCCCAATTTTCATCATGTATTCGATGCGAATTAAATCATTTTTCATGACTGTGCATGTTTTAGGTCACTGAAATGCAATCTACTTGAAGCATGTCCAATCCTTGTCTATTTTCAAATTACTCATGCCTAATGATAGATCTACATGTCTACTTTCGTTTAAAACTATTTTCATAATTTTTGGACCTTCGTGCAATTTTATATGGATTTTATAAGTGACCTGTATCCACCATGGAAGGAAGGACCGACCTGAAAAGGGCTGCTTTTCCCCTTTTTGGGTCGGGCCGCCCTTCTGAAATTGCGATGGCCCGACCCGTCGCGATCTTAGAAGGGACGTGACCGGCCGGTCCATCGCGTTATAAGTGCGACGGCGCACTTCCGGTCCGCGCCAGCCCGGCCGGTCCAGCAGGCCGCGGCCGGACCACCCGTCGCGAAATGAATCGCGACGGGAACCCCCGTCGCGATTTCAAGGAAGCGGTCAGAAACCCTAATTTGCATACATACCCTTGCTATATATGCCAGTTAACCTTTGTTTAAGCTCAATCATGCACTGTTATGAATGGTATTAATCTAAATATTAAAATTTGGTAATATTTGCATAAATTCAGTTAATTAAAAGTCATATGCACAATCTCTCATGCTCTTATGATTTCTTTACACTTGCACACACTAAACGTTATTATATGCAATGAGACCCTATTGAAATACTCAATAATATATCTGGTAATTAAGTGTAACTATTTCACTTAAATTCTCTATTATTTAAATGACACTTGTCTTTGTTTTATTCGCATGCTTTGTACACCGACATCGCGTCCCTCTGCCTTCGAGCACTCGAGGCAAGACGGACAACGTTTCGTTACACACTTTCTCTTGGCATGGACCACCTCTCTGTTGGAAATACTCCTGACTGGACCAGGGACTCCTTGTCAAGGCCTCCATAAGTCATCTTGGCTTTGGCACATGTCCATTGCCGACGAGCTGGTTGTACCTTTAAAATTCTTTACACCTTTAGGGATTAGTACGATCCAAACAACCTTAGTGTGTTCTCTCTTACCTTGAGATCACGCTGGATCATCTAGCCTATGTTCATAGCACGACTAATGGGCAGTTGTGACTTCTACCTGACTGCCGGCACATGACCTAGTGCTGCGCAACTGTTACTATCACGTGTTTATCATTGTTTTACGAATATGCCCATGTCTCATCTACTATCTCTTTACTCTCATCTGTTCACTTTCTCTCTACACTCTCGTCTATTCTTCTATTACTCTCATCTCTTCTTGGTACTCTATTTGGCCATATAATTGATTGTCTAAAATAACAAACATAACTATGCCAGTGCAATAGGGCTCGATCTGGTCCTGGGGAGAGCGCCCGAAGAGTGCCATTTCCTCGCGAGGGTAACATGATCAGGGTGTGTACGGAATGCACTCAACGCCATTTAAAACAATCACAATTTAATCTATTGACAATCAATCAATCACTATACTATCGTTCTCTGGGTTGACAAGATGCTCGACCAGATGTGCTATCTCTACAAGTGCATTTTCGTGTAATCATATACATTGTTTCGTTACATGGCCAATCCTTTATCATTTTAGTTTTGCAAAATTCTTTTTGGGTGTTTTATCGTTCTCTTGCTATCATGTGCCATTACTCTCTTGACTATACTTGACCGTTCTCTCTAGTTATCCTACTTTATAAGACATTAATAACTTAAAGCATGCCTGTTTACATGAGATATTAAGTCCTACTGAGCGTTATCGCTCACCCTGCGCTATTTGTTATATGTGTTTTAGGTAAGTTGGATGATGACACTACGCACACCAACGGGAATGGACTGGAGTGATGAGCGACCTGGAGTCATAGCGACGGATTGAACTTAGTACCCTAGAGTCTAGCTAGATATTTGCTTAGTTATCTTTTCCAATGTAATGATGTTATTGTGCCCTAGTTTGCTCTGAATTAGTGGTTGTAATAGTTTAGGTGATTTATCAATAAAATGAAGAGTTTATTACCAATATTGTTCATTAGTTGCTCTGATATTTGCGATTATACGCGTAATTTACGTTACCATACACTTTGCTCATGTTCCCCCCGATTTATTCCGCTGCTAAATTGGCGGGGAGTGACACTGATCATGGTGAAGAATTCAATAATGAAGAATTTGTCAGATTCTGTGAAGAAAATGGCATAGAACACAACTTCTCTGCACCAAGAACACCTCAACAAAATGAAGTAATTGAAAGGAAGAACATAACACTGCTGGACATGGCTAGGACAATGCTTGCAGAATACAATCTACCAAAGTACTTTTGGGCAGAAGTAGTCAACACAGCCTGCTACATTATCAACAGATGTATGATCAGACCTATCTTGAAAAAGACACCTTATGAACTCTACAAGGAGATGAAGCCAAACATCAGTCATCTTCGACCCTTTGGTTGTAAGTGTTTTATTTTAAATAATGGCAAAGATAATCTAGATAAATTAGATGCTAAAAGCGATGAAGGTTTTCTATTAGGATACATTTCAAAACCTAGAGGTTATAAAGTGTTTAATAGAAGAACCTTATCTATAGAACAAACTGTTCATATTTTATTTGATGAGACTAACCCTTCTATTAAGAAAATTGAAGAAGATGAAGATGTTGAAGAATTGTGCAGGGGTCTGGAACAAGCTTCTCTTGAAGAAAAAGAAGAAGCCAAAGATGATCCACCACTAGATGAATTGTAACAACTAGATGAAACACAGGAAGGACTACCTAGAAAATTGAGGTATTACAAAGATCATCTAAAAGAAAATATTATAGGTGATCCTCAAAACAAGGTAAGAACAAGAGGTATGACCATTTCCTCTGACTTTACTGCATTTGTTTCTCAAGTAGAGCCTAGGACAATCAATGATGCACTGGCCGATGAGTCTTGGATCCTAGCTATGCAAGAGGAACTTAACCAGTTCCAACACAGTCAGGTCTGGACTCTTGTCCCTAGACCTTCTGACCATCCAGTTATTAGGACCAGATGGGTCTTCAGAAACAAAATGGATGAATCAGGAGTAATCACAAGGAACAAGGCCAGACTGGTATCACAAGGATATTCCCAAGAGGAAGGCATTGATTTCGATGAAACCTAGCTCCAGTTGCTAGATTAGAGGCTATTAGAATACTGTTAGCATATGCATATTCTCTTAACATCAATTTATTTCAGATGGATGTTAAAAGTGCTTTTCTAAATGGTTTCATAAAAGAAGAAGTTTATGTTGAGCAACCACCAGGCTTTGAAGATACTAAGTATCCAAATCATATTTTTTGGTTAAAGAAAGCATTTTATGGTCTGAAACAAGCTTCAAGAGCTTAATATGAAAGACTAACTGCTTATCGTATATCACATGATTTTATAAGAGGTAAAGTAGATAACACCTTATTTATTAAGAAATTTTCAGAAGAAATCTTGATTGTGCAAATATATGTTGATGATATTATCTTTGGTTCTACTAATGAATCACTTTGTAAATTCTTTGAGAATCTTATGCAAATTGAATTTGAGATGAGCATGATGGGTGAGCTTAATTACTTTCTTGACTTGCAAATCAAGCAGACCAAGGAGGGTACTCACATCTTTCAAACTAAATATATTTCAGATTTATTATCTAAATATGGTTTTGACAAGTGTAAAACCCTTAGGAACACCCATGAGCTCTGGAATTAAGTTAGATAGTGATCCAATTGGCAAGAAAGCAGATCAGAAGATCTATAGAGGCATGATTGGGTCATTACTCTATCTTTCTACT
The DNA here is from genome assembly GCA_014218235.1 of Colocasia esculenta. NCBI lineage: Eukaryota > Viridiplantae > Streptophyta > Magnoliopsida > Alismatales > Araceae > Colocasia > Colocasia esculenta. Next base: position 38,552,616 of record CM024762.1, read on the forward strand.
AGTAGACCAGACATAATGTTCAGTGTATGTTTGTGTGCTATATTTCAAGCTGATCCGAAAGAATCACATGTCAATATTGTTAAAAGAATTTTTAGATATCTTATAAATACAAGTAAATTGGGTTTATGGTATCCCAGATGTTCTGAATTTAAATTACTTAGATATTGTGATGCTGACTATACTGGATGCAAGATAGATAGAAAAAGCACCAGTGGTACTCTTCAAATTCTTGCAGGATGCTTGATTTCCTGGTCTTCCAGAAAGCAAAACTTAGTAGCCTTGTCTACAACAGAAGCAGAATATATTGCAGCTGAAGTTGCTGCACTCAACTGCTGTGGATTAAGCATCAACTGGAAGACTATGGTCATACACTTCAAGAAATTCCAATGCTGTGTGACAACACAAGCGCAATCAACCTGACCAAGAATCCAATCCAACATTCAAGAACCAAGCATATTGAGGTCAAACATCATTTCATCAGGGACCATGTAAGTAATAGAGATATTTCACTTGAATTCATCTCTACAGATAATCAATTAGCAGATATATTCACTAGACCTCTTCCTGAAGATAGATTTACATCTATAAAAAGAGAAATAGGCAATCCTGATTAAAATTTTACTGCACTGCATGCTTCTTTCATTGTAACATTTCTCTGAGTTCTGTACTGCGACTCTTGTGAAATCGAACCAACCTCGAAGCTTCTGCAAAATCCTTCCACTTTTTCGAGGAAAAGTAGGTTCTTTAACCTCTACACACATTTTCGACATCTCATCTATCATTGCTCTCAGTCTCCTGTTCCGTTTCTATCTAGATGGATTCTTCTAGGGCTCTTAAAGCCTTTTATGTATCCCTTTGAGGAGTACCACCATATATCTCCGCCACATGTTGAGACCCAGCCTAGGTCTCAGGGGGAGACTGGCAAAAATTTGGATGATATGGTTCAGTTTATTTTAAGCTTATGAAATCTGGTCAACCAGTCTTTCCATTGACTATTACTTCTCCTCCCACTGAACTCCTTCTGCTTCTGATCCTACACCTCCACCTCAACCTATCCCTCCTTCTCTCTATCTCCCTAGCTCCACCTTTACTCCATGATGTAAACATTACAAAATCAATATAAGCTTGTTTCTCCACATTTGCTGTCTATCTTAACCTTTCAGTTTTTGGAGAAAGAAAATAAAAACAATTATTTTTGCATTGACCAGTTGTTGGAGAAAGAAAATAAGAAACAGATAAGACAGAGATCAACTATTATGCAAAATCAAATTTATTTTTTCACTGTCCATTTAAAAGTTTTTGTCATTAACAAAAAGGGAGAGAATTGTTGAGCAACTATCCCTTAAAATATTATTAAGTATTATATTTTTCCTATGACAAACCTTTTAAGACTTTCTATATGATAAAACCTTTTAATATCTTTGCCTTTACCATTTATGAAAATAATAATTCAAAAGGCTCTCTTGTATACAAACTTATTTTTGACAAAGTTCATGCTTACATAGAATCTAAGTATCAACACAACGAAATTTCTCTAAATCCACAGCATATCACACTATGTTTGATCGGAGGTTGTCGACAGATGCTCATCAACTGTCGACAAGTACTGCAGCATATGTGTCTTTTAGAACTGTATTTCTTATTCAGGGGCTGGGTTGTCGATAGATGCAACCTGCCGGTCGACAGATGCTGGTTTCCTCAGATTTTTTCTAAATCCACATCGACTACTATTGTAAGCTCATAATGATTACTGTTTGAACATCATCATCGATTCTGCCAAACATCGATTTCACTTGAACAACATCAACTTCATTCAAATATCAATTTCATTTGAACATCGATTTCATTCAAACATCGACTCCAACATCGATTTCATTCGAACATCGACTTCAGATGAACATCAATTTCACTCAAACATCGACTCCATCATCGATTTCTCTTGAACATTGATTTCACTCAAACATCGACTCCAAGATCGATTTCTCTTGAACATCGATTTCATACAAACGTCGACTCCAACATCGATTTCATTCGAACATCGACTTCAGTAGAACATCGATTTCACTCAAACAACGACTTCACTTGAACATCGACTCCATTCAAACATCGACTTCTGTTGAAAATCGATTTCGTTCAAACATCAATTTCACTTCAACATCGATTTCTCTTGAACATCGATTTCTCTCAAACATCGATTTCTCTTGAACATCGATTTTATTCAAACAACGATTTCATTAGAACAACAACTTCATTCAAACATCGATTTAAGTTCAACAACGATTTCATCTAGAACATCGATTTTAATCCAACATCGATTATGCCTCAACATCGATTACACTTATACATGGATTATGTTCACATCGACTTCAATTCAACATCGATTACATTCATACATGGATTACACTCAAACATCGATTACCTATATAAAACATTGTTTGCATCTGAAAGTCAAAGTTTCTCATATCAACCTCTGTATACTTGTAGCAACATTGATTTTTAAAATCCTAAATAAAATAAAATTTTAATTAAATAAATGTGATAAATAAAAATTAAATTAGAATAAAGAGAGAATAATTAAAATAAAGGAAAGTAAATTAGAACCCATTAAGCCAAATTAGAGAATGGGTTATTTTAATGGTCTAAGCATAAGTTAATGGGCCAAAAATCCAAGAGCCCATCATGGGATGTGATCTAATTAAGTGAAATTCGTACTAAAAATAGTAATAAATATAAAAGGGTTAAGATAAATATTAAATGACCCATATATATCCTAAAAAAGAGTCCTACACTTACCCTAACCCTTTGCCCACGAAATTTACTCTCTCCCCAATCCTATTAGGTAGATAAAGGAGAGAAATAGAGAGATAAATATAGCAAATTCAGAGTTTAAAAGAAAGGAGGAGTTTTAGAAGGTAAGGACTCTTATAGCTAGCTAATACACCCTAATTCGTCTCTACCAAGCCATAACTCGTTGCTGGGACTTTGGAGGACGAGGAGAGAAGGCTGAGGACGAAGGAGCAAGGAGGAGAAGGCTTGGAACAAGGGGGATTTCTTCTTCTTCTTCTTCATCAACCCTGGGCTTTCTTTACACAACGAAAATGTAGGCAATCTCTCAAACACAAATCGCATAACTTCGGCCATAGGTAGCCCATACATCTATCTTCGAAAGCTCTATGATTTCCCTTTTTTGTTGCTCCAGAAGGGAGAATTAAATGCCCTAATCTCTATCATCTCTATGTACCCGAACCTATATGCTTGCTTTCAATCCATGTGTGTACTTGAGCCCATGCCATGCAATTATTCTCATAAATACTACATGATGTTAGCTTCCAAACGCCCCTATTTTCCCCAATTTTCATCATGTATCCTTTGCGAATTAAATCATTTTCCCGAACGGTGCATGATTTAGGTCACTGAAATGTAACCTAATTAAAGCTTGCTCTATATGGGCCTATTTTCTAATTACTCATGCCCAATGATAGATCTACATGTCTACTTTCATTTAAAACAAGTTTCATGATTTTTGGATGTTTCTATGATTTGATATCGATTTTTAAATGACCCTGTACCAAGCATGGAAGGGTTGGACCGAAACCTAAAAAGGGCTGAACCCCTTTTCTGGGCTCGGACCACCTTCTAAAATCGCGACGACCCCAACCCGTTGTGATCTCAGAAGGGTCGCCACTGGGAGGACTGTCACGTCTTGAACATGACAGGCCGACTCATCGCGATTTCCATCGGTTCACACCCAGACCGGCCCAGTTCAACTGTCGCGACCGGCCGCTAAGTCGCATTATGAAACGCGACGGGTACCCCCATCGCGATTTCAACATTTCGGCCAGAACCTGTAATTACTCATATAACCTATTTATGCCATTTAAACCCTATTTAACATTAATTAAGCACTGTTATGAGCATTTTTGACCTATTAATTATTAATAAGTAAAATTACATGAACTTAATTAATTTAAAAAGCCATGTGCACAATCTTTCATGCTCTCATGATTTCTTAACACTTGCACACACTAAACATAAATGTTTGCCATTAGACCTTATTAAAATTACTCAATAATATATCTGGTAATTAAGTGTAATTATTCACTTAATCTCCCATTTAATTAACGACACTTGTTTTCGTTTTATTCGCATGCCTTGTACACCGCTATCACGTCCCTCTGCCTTCGAGCACTCGAGGCAAGACGGACACTTGTTCTTATACACTTTATCTTGGCATGGACCACCTCTCCGTTGGGAATACTCTTGACTGGACCAGGGACTCCTTGTCAAGGCCTCTGTATGTCTCCTTGGCTTTGGCGCACGTCCTTAGCCGACGAGCTGGTTGTACCCTTAAAACCCGTTACACTCTTAGGGATCAGCACGATCCAACAACCTTAGTGTGTTTCCTTCTTACCTTGTGATCATGCCGAACCATCTAGTCTGTGTTTTATCAAGGCTAGTGGGTGGTGGTGACTTCTACCAGACTGTCGGTACACGACGGTGTGCTGTGCAACTGTGACTATCGTTGTTTATCGTGGTTTTATGATTATGTCCCTGTCTCATCTACTATCCTTGTAGTCTCATCTGTTCACTTTCACTCTACAATCTCGTCTATTTCATCTACTATTCTCATCTATTCTTGGTACTCTATTTGGCCATCCCTATGATTGTCTAAGATAAGAAACATAACTTATGCCAGTGCAATAGGGCCCGATCTGGTCCTAGGAGGACTGCCCGAAAAGTGCCATTTGCCCATGGGAGTTAAAATGATCAGGATGTTGGCATACATCTAGCGCCATTATACTATCAAGATTTAATCTATGACAATCAATCAGTGCAATCATTCAGTGCTATCTATACAAGTGCTATCATTACTAGTGCACCGTTGTGCAACTTTACGTGCTATATCGTTACATGGCCAATCCATTATCATACTTGATGTGTTGTTTTCTATATACAAGTGCTATCATTCTCTTGCTATCGTTACTTTGCTCTACATGACTATGCTCTCTAATTATCCTACCATTTAAGACATTAATCATTTAAAGCATGCTTGTTCATACGAGATATTAAGTCCTACTGAGCGTTATTCGCTCATCCTGCGTTATTATTTCATGTGTTTCAGGTGAGTCTGATAGAGATTACCACACTCACGAGGAAGGGAACGAGGATGATGTTCACGAGTGACCCGTTCAGCAACCAATGCTTAGTAGTAGTTAGTTAGTTATGAGTCAGTTAGTCATTATGTAATAGTTTAGATTTGAATAAAGTACTCTGGGCCCCAGTTTTGCTCTGATTAGTCGATGTAATGAAGTTAGTTGATGAATTATTAATGAAGTTGGAGTTTATTTGGTATTATTTTAATTGTGCAATGGTTGTTGTCTATTTATCGCTCTGTACTATTTAATGACTGTAATTCCGCTCCGATATTCCGCATCGGGGCATTATAGTTTTGTGGTATCAGAGATAGGTTATTCTTAAGTATAGGATGATCTAGGTTTGACCTACCTCAACTTAGAGTCTAATTCCATACCTATGTGAGAGATGGGTAGAACCATGTGTAATAAGATAAAATAAACTCACACACGCACAAACTTAGTGCAACCTCATTATCTTACATTAAACATTCTATTTTGAAGGAACTTAAGACACTAGCAATGGCAGTAGAGCGTGCACAACTCCGTGACATGCAACAAACCATTCAACAGCTCACTCAGGCATTACTTCAGGCTGTTGGAGCCAATGGTAACCGGGGAGCAGGAGATCTGCACAGAAATTTCCGCAATCTGAACCCGCCTCGTTTCAGTGGGACCACTGATCCCCATGAGGCAGAGAATTGGCTTAAGGAGATAGAGCGTATTTTTCACGTCATGCAATGTGCGGATGGTGACAAACTTCTGCTAGCAACATTTCAGCTCGAAAGGGAGGCCCGTGCGTGGTGGGAGTCCGTTGAGGCCACCAGGGCCAATGCACAGTTTACATGGAATGAGTTTAAGGAACACTTCAACTCCAAGTACTTTTCGGAAAGAGTCTAAGACAGAAAGGCATCCGAGTTTGCTATATTAAAACAGAGGAACCTCACAGTTGCCGAGTACGAAGCCCAATTCTCTTAATTGGCACGATATGCCAATCACCTGGTCGGCACTGAGAGAATGAAGGCGAAGTGCTTTCTTAATGGGCTCAAACCCGCATATATCACCCAACTGGCACCATTAGACATCCAAACTTATCTAGAAATGGTCAGGAAGGCACAACTGCTGGAGCATGCGACCGACCTCATCGATCACATCAAAGGCAGAATGGTCAAGAAGGAGCAGACATCTGGAGCACCAAGCAAGCCCACTAACGGCAATAAAAGGCCGTTTAGCATTACCGATGGGCCAAGCTAAGAGCGGAAGCCCAAAGTCTTCACCCATACTGCCCCAAACAACAAGCCCAGATGCAAGCATTGTGACAAGCTGGGTCACACTATCGTAGAGTGCTGGAGGAAGGTAGGCGCATGCCTACATTGCGGGAGTCGAGAGCATCGCATTCCCGATTGCCCCCTGCTAAAGGGAAATGAGAAGCGTCCTATGGGACAAAAAAAGCCTGGCCGAGTATAGGCCCTGCAAGAAGTAGAGACCACCGAGGAGGGTGGAGTTGTAGAAGGTACACTACCTATTTTTTCCCAGTCATCATTTGTTTTGTTTGATACTGGCGCAACACATTCGTTCATATCACAAGTATTTGTTGATACATTAAATGAAAATCTATATCCATAGAATTTGAATTGCCTGTCACTACACCTTTGGGGGAGAAAGCTCAACTAAACAAATACTTTCCATTAACTGATGTGACGATTGGTGAACTAAACCTAAAAGCCGATTTGATCTGTATGCCCATGGAGGGCTACGATGTCATTCTGGGAGCCGATTGGCTATCCACTTATGGGGCTTGTGTTGACTGTAGAAAAGGCAGATTACCTTTAGTGAATTCCCTAAATTGACCTTCAAGGGACGTAGACACAAGAGGCACTTGTCTCTCGTCTCTGCTATTAAGGCGCAGAACATGATAAGGAGGGGTTGTGTGGCATTTCTTGCCGCCATTGTGGTTGAAAAGAAAGCATATAAGATATCAGACATCCATATAGTGCAAGAATGCCCTGACGTGTTTTCCGATGAGCTGCCAGGCATTCCACCTGAAAGAGATGTGAATTTCTTGATTGATCTAAGACCTGGAACTGCCCCGGTGTCACGCCAACCCTACAGAATGTCCCCTGCTGAATTGAAGGAGTTAAAGGAGCAATTGATGGAACTGCTGGAAAAGGAATTTATCAGACCAAGTATTTCTCCTTGGGGAGCACCAGTGTTGTTTCTCAAGAAGAAGGATGGATCCCTGCGGCTATGCATTGACTACAGGCAGTTGAATCATCTGACTATCAAGAACAAATACCCTTTGCCTCGTGTTGATGAACTATTTGATCAAATATCAGAAGACAAATACTTTTCTAAGGTTGACCTTAGATCGGGATATCATCAAATGAGAATTAAGGATGCAGATATTTACAAGATGGATTTCAGGAGTAGGTACGGTCATTATGAATTTGTAGTCATGCCTTTTGGACTAACCAATGCTCCTGCAGCTTTCATGCAATTGATGAATAGCATATATCGACCATACCTCGACAAGTTTGTTGTGGTGTTTATTGATGATATTCTTATATATTCCAAGACCAAGGAAGAGCATGAGGAGCATCTGAAGATTGTTCTACAGATCTTGCGCGACAACAAGCTCTATGCTAAATTGAGCAAGTGTGAATTCTGGCTCGAGGATGTGTCAATTCTAGGGCATGTTATATCCAAGGATGGTATCGCTGTCGATCCTTCCAAAATAGAAGCTATACTCAACAAGCTCTATGCCAAGCTGAGATCGTGCGGTTGCACGGTATTCCATCATCTATTATCTCAGATCGAGATCCAAGGTTCACCTCTCATTTCTGGAAAGGTCTGCAAACTGCCCTTGGTACGAAGCTTAATTTTAGTACTGCCTTTCACCCGCAGACTGATGGGCAAACTGAGAGGACAAATCAAATTGTAAAAAACATGTTAAGAGCCTGCATTATAGATTTCAAGGGTTATTGGAATGAACACTTACCCTTGATTGAGTTCGCCTATAACAACAGTTACCAGGCGAGTATTAAAATGGCACCATTTGAAGCACTTTATGGCAGGAATTGTAGATCTCTTGTGTGCTGGAATGAAGTGGGGGAACAACAATGGTTAGGACCTGACATGGTACAAAGTACAACCCGGGATATACGGATGATACGAGATCGACTCAAGATTGCTCAGTCTAGACAAAAGAGCTATGCTGATAAGAGAAGATGAAATCTGGAATTTCAAATAGGAGATCATGTGCTATTGAAGGTATCTCCTACCCATGGTATTCAAAGATTCGGAGTGAAAGGAAAACTTAGTCCAAGATTCATTGGTCCTTTCGAAGTACTTGAAAGGATTGGTGAAGTTACTTACAGACTGGCCTTGCCGCCAAATTTGGCAAGTGTGCACAATGTCTTCCATGTCTCCATGCTTAGAAAGTATGTGTACGATCCTACACATGTCATTCGCCATGATGATCTGGTGTTAAACAAGGACATGACGTATGAAGAGAAGCCGATCAAGATATTGGATTAGAAGGTACAACAACTCAGAAATTGTCCCATTCACGTGGTGAAGGTCTTATGGAATAACCGCGGAGTGGAAGAAGCCACATGGGAACCAGAAGGAATTATCAGACGCAACTACCTGGATCTATTCGGTAAGCCATTCTCTCCTGTAAGGTCATATGAATTTGGGGACCAAATTCTTTTAAGGGGGGGAGGATGTAGCAACCTGAATTTTTGCGAAAAAATAAAAAATTAAATAAAGAATTAAAACCTAGCTAAATGGATATTTAAATGAAAAGAGCATTAAATAAAACTCATTACATGGAAAAGAGTAATGGGCTTTGCTTAATGGACCATCTAGAATTTATTGGGTCAAAATATGAATTTGCAAGGGGAGAATAATAAGAAAATACCATAAATTCGGAGTTTAATTATATCATAATTGGAAAGGGGTTATTAAAGCAATAAAAGTGGCAATTAGAGTAGGAATTGGATTCCTAAACCTACCCCATATAGTCTATCACGAATTTAGATACTATCCTACCCTAATTAGAGATTGGAAAGCAAGAGAGGAAAGATGGAGTTAGGAAATCTCAGAATTAAGAGGAATTTGAGTAGTAGTAGGAATATGAACTTGTGTTTATATAAATACACCTCTTAAATCCTCTTGGCCGACCCTAGCTCGTTGCCAAAGGTTGTTGGACGTGGAGAAGAGGCCAAGGAGGAGAGGATCTCGTGGGGAGAAGGAGTTCTTGAAGCTTCTTCCTCGTTCTTGGAGTTCTAAGCCCTAGAAGACAAATCGAGTCAAAGGTAGGCATTCTCACAAGCATAAACCATGAAACTATTATGTAGGATGTCTGTCTATCAGGAACAAAACCCTCAAGTTTCATAATTTTCCATCGAGTATATCTTTAGTTCTTGATTTTTCATGTTCTGCAACTTACATGACCCCGAACCCTCTTCTTAACTCTTGATCTCCTTGTATACTCAACCCCATGCTACGAGATTTTTACTGTAGGAACTGATGCATGTTAGGCATCTTTTGCCCCTAAAAGCCCTAAATTTCATCGAGCATGTTGATCGAATTTAATCGATCTTTCTCTCTGTGTCATGTTCTGAATAACTCGTTCTTGTTCATGTTCAAACCTTGTATGAACCATGCTCTCTCTCTAATTCCGATTTACTGGAGGTACCCTTACATGTCTAGTTTAATTTGCAACTGGTTTCATGATTTTTCGTTGACTATACAATTAGTTATGATTTTCTGAACTACCATGTGTCCAAAAAGGCAAGTTTTGGCCCGCAATCCAATGCCCTGTCCTTTCCCTGTCGGACTCTGGCACGGATCCCGTGAACGTGATGGCCCGATAGGTCGCCTTCACAAGGCCGTCGTGACAGTACCTATGTCGCGATCAGATAGCGACAGACCTGGCGTCGCTATCTGCAGCCAGAACCTGTCGCGTTCCCTTCATGCCCTTGTCGCGTTCTGGCCGCCTGAGCAGACAGCCCTGTCGCGACCCGTACAGGACCCTGTCACGTTCCATCATGACCCTGTCGCAACCCTTACAGGGGTATGTCGCCTTCACAGGATTTTGCATGAAAATCCATAAAAATTATTTCTCTCACTTACGCCTTTTTAACAGTCATACGCAGTAAAAACACCTGTTTTACATGGAGCTATATTGAATGTTTTAAAATACATATTCACGACATCTTTTCTTTCTACAATTTCATGACACATGCACACACTTGGAACCATCCAAATATGGCTTAATTGGTATGAACATGTGACATAATATATATGGTAATTTATGTAATTAAATTGCCTTACTTGTAAATGAACTTGTCCTCGATTTTTGCGTTGTTTTGAAGCACCGATCTCGACGCTCCACTGTTCTAGACTTCCTCTAGAATGTCGAGCACCTGTTTTATAGACACTTTACTTGGCTTGTGGTGAACTCTCTGTCGGATATTCCTTTCGCCGGACTAGTGAACCTTTGCACAAGGCCTCCGTAAGTCTCCTCTGATCATGGATTCCCACATGGTCGACGAGCCGGTTGTACCCTAACACCCATTACACCTTTAGGGATCGATATGATCCAAACGGCTATTAGAAGTTCGCTCTTACCTTGAATCACGTCGGACCTCTGGACTTGTGCATAACATGGCCAGCGGGAAGATCGTGAGTTCCACCTGACTGCCAACACCATGTGCGCGTGTTGTGCAACTGTTACTATCGCCTGTTACTCGGAAAGTTACGTGCATTGTCCCTTAGCTCTCATCTATACTCTACTCGCTCATCTATTCACGTTCACTCTACTATCTCGTCTATTCATCTAGTACTCTCATCTATTTCTTGGTACTCTACTTGGCCATTAAATTGATTGTCTACGATAAAAACATGACTATGCTAGGCAACATTATAAGGGCCCGGTCTGGTCCTTGGGAGGAGCACCTGAAAGGCTATAACTCGCGAGGGTCTAATGATCTGGGTGATGGCATACACCTAATGCATGAACACACAAGATTTGATCTATGGCAATCAATTAATCCAACAGTCAATTATTGGTTTACTTGAAACTCGTGGTTGAAAGAATATCGACCAACACTTGCTATCGTGACTTGTGCACTGTTGTGCAACTTTACTTGTTATCTTGTTATACGGCCAATCTGATATCAACACTTGTCGTGCTATACTCTCGTGCATTGTGCTATTGTTCCTCGTTATCGTGTACCAATACTTGATATACGTTTCTCGTTATTCTCTCTAGTTATCCTGCTTTATAAGACATTAATCACTTAAAGCGTGCTTGATCGTGAGATTTAAGTCCTACTGGGCGTTATCGCTCACCCTGCGTTATTTGTCGTTGTGTTCTCAGGTGAGACCGAGGATGAACCATACACTCAAGAGGACGGGAACGACCTGGAGTGATGTCTTGAGTACCCTAGCGTCCTATTGCTATATTAGCGTTGTAGTAGTTAGGTTTGAAGTTTAGTCTTTTACTTTCTTTCAATGTAATTGGGCCCTATAGACTGGCTCTGATATTAGTGGTTGTAACTAGGCATTTGAAAGATTATTAATGAATGAAATTATTTTAATAGTTATTTTTGTTCAATGGTTTGATGTGTAGTACTCGCTCTATACCCGTTCACTTGCAACTGCCTTCGCGCTCTGATATTCCGCGTCGGGGCGTGATAGTTTTATGGAATCAGAGCCTAGGTTATTCTTAAGTATAGGATGATCTAGGTTAACCTGCCTCGACTAGAGTCAATTATCCACCTATGTGAGTTGAGGTTAGAGCCAAGGGTAACTAGCTAAAATAAACTCACACACACACCAACTTAGTGCAATCATGATATCTCACATTAAAATTTTCTCTTTTTGAAGGAACTTAAAACATTGCAATGGCAGCAGAGCGTGCACAACTCCGTGACATGCAACAAACTATCCAGCAACTCACTCAAGCTCTACTTCAGGCTGCTGGAGCTCGTGGGAACCAAGGAGCCGGAGATCTGCATAGGAATTTCCGCAACTTGAACCCGCCCCGTTTTAGTGGGACTACTGATCCCGATGAGGCAGAAAACTGGATGAAGGAGGTAGAATGCATCTTCCGCGTCATGCAATGCGCGGATGGTGATAAGTTACTACTGGCAACTTTTCAATTAGAAAGGGACGCCCGTGCATGGTGGGAGTCTGTGGAGGCCACCAGGGCCGATGCACAGTTCACCTGGGCAGAATTCAAGGAGCATTTTAACTCCAAATACTTCTCTGAAAGGATCCAGGAGAGGAAGGCCTCCAAGTTTGCTGCACTGAAACAGAGGCACCTTACGATCGCGGAGTATGAAGCGCAATTCTCCCGATTGGCGCGTTATGCCAATCATCTGGTCAACACAGAAAAGATGAAGGCGAGGAGATTTCTTAATGGACTCAAGCCTTCATATATTACCCAACTTGCTCCACTCGACATCCAGACTTATGCTGAGATGGTAAAGAAGGCACAGCTGCTCGAGGATGCAACCGACCTTACCGATCACATTAAGGGTAGACTAGTCAAGAAGGAACCAGCATCGGGTTCCTCAAAGCCCACAAATGACAAGAAGCAGCCGTTCAACATCATGGGAGGGCCGAACCAAGAGAGGAAGTTCAAGATACCTACTACCCCAAACACCGACAAGACCAAGTGCGAGCATTGTGACAAACCTGGTCATACTGCTGCTGAGTGCTTGCTCTATACCCGTTCATTTGCAACTGCCTCGCGTTCCGATATTCCGCGTCGGGGCGTGACAGTTTTGTGGTATCAGAGTTTACTGCACTGAAATAGAGGCACCTTACGATCGCGGAGTATGAAGCGCAATTCTCCCGATTGGCGCGTTATGCCAATCATCTGGTCAACACAGAAAAGATGAAGGCAAGGAGATTTCTTAATGGACTCAAGCCTTCATATATTACACAACTTGCTCCACTCGACATCCAGACTTATGCCGAGATGGTAAAGAAGGCACAACTGCTAGAGGATGCGACCGACCTTACCGATCGCATTAAGGGTAGACTAGTCAAGAAGGAACGATCATCGGGTTCCTCAAGCAAGCCCACAAATGATAAGAAGCGGCCGTTCAACATCACGGGAGGGCCGAATCAAGAAAGGAAGTTCAAGATACCTACTACCCCAAACACTGACAAGACCAAGTGCGAGCATTGTGACAAACCTGGTCATATTGCTGCTGAGTGCTAGAGAAAAGCAGGCGCTTGCCTACGCTGCGGGAATCACAATCATCGCATTTTCGAGTGCCCTGTGCTGAAGGAGCAGGAGAAAGAGAAACGCCCTAATGGGCAAAAGAAGCCTGGCCGACTGCAGGCTGTCCAAGAAGAGGAGCCCACCGAGGAGGGTGGAATCGTAGAAGGTACCCTTCAAGTTTTCTCTCAATCAGCATTCGTTTTATTTGATACTGAGGCAACCCATTCATTTATATCTCAAAACTTTGCTGATACTGTGAATGCTAAACCTATATCCATGGGTTGTGAGTTCTCTGTCACAACGCCACTAGGGGAAAAGGAGAAACTGAACAAATATTTCCCATCTGCCGATGTAATGATCGGAGACCATAACCTAAAAGCCGACCTGGTGTGTATGTCCATGGAAGGCTATGATGTAATTTTGGGAGCCGACTGGTTGTCTGCATATGGGGCAAGTGTCAACTGTAAGAAAGGGAAGGTTACATTTAGTGACTTCCTAAATTGGCATTCTCTGGGATTAGACATAAGAAACGGATGTCACTAGTCTCCGCTATAAAAGCCCACAACATGATGAGGAAAGGTTGTATTGCTTTCCTAGCCGCTGTAGTAGTGGAAAAGAAGGGTTCCAAGAAGGGTTCCAAGATAGAAGATATACATATAGTACAGGACTACCCAGATGTTTTCCCCGAAGACCTGCCAGGGATTCCCCCTGAACGAGATGTCAACTTTGCCAATGAGCTGATTCCTAGAGCCGCACCGGTATCGCGTCAACCGTACCGGATGTCGCCTGCCGAATTGAAGGAATTAAAGGCGCAACTGATGGAGCTACTAGAAAAGGGGTTCGTCAGACCTAGTACTTCACCATGGGGAGCTCCTGTGCTATTCGTAAAGAAGAAAGATGGATCGATGAGACTATGCATCGACTATCGTCAACTCAACCAATTGACCATCAAGAACAAGTACCCATTGCCTAGGATTGATGAACTATTCGACCAGATATCTGGAGCCCAATACTTCTCCAAGATCGACCTTCGATCTGGTTATCATCAAATGAGGATCAAGGACGACGATATCTTCAAAACGGCTTTCAGGAGCAGGTATGGACATTATGAATTTGTTGTTATGCCTTTTGGTCTAACCAATGCTTCTGCAGCCTTTATGCAACTCATGAACAGCATATATCGGCCATACCTCGACAAGTTCTGAAGGGTTGCGGAATTCCCAATATGGTAATCTAGAAGGGGGGTTGAATAGATTACTGTCTCTTAAAAACTATTATCGCATTCTTTTTCTTAAAGCACAGATTAACAAGACAGTATCAAGATCTAAACTATGTGTAGATGATGTAGAAACCTATCTAGCGTGTGAATATGCAACGTGTCTATCAAACATCTATCGTAGAAACGATCAAACCACGAGACACGCAGATTTACGTGGTTCGGAGTACACAACAGTGTATCCTACGTCCACGGCACACACACACACACAGAATAAACTGCTTATGAGCGAGTTCGGTGACTACAACTCACACACACACGTGTTTTATGATGTGCACCCACGATCAGAACAACACACACACGTGATCTCAAGCACAAGAGACGCTTGAATCACACAAAACACACACACACACGATTGATAAGAATTGTGAAACAGGAAGAGTTCAGAGTATAGGAGTAAATCCTGATGTGGAACTCTTCTGAGAACGTCTGGATGGAGTTCAAACTTCGACTTGACTACTTTGGATTGATAGAGAAGGTTAAATCCACGACGATCTATCTTCAGTACTGCAGGATCAACAGATCTTTCAGTCTCTGCACTGCAGACTTGAAGCAGAGCAGCAGCAACTCTTTTCTCTTGGACTTGGCTTTAGGGTTTTTGGTTGTGGCTGCTTCTGTACGAGATTCTCTTCAAAAGGATGCTTATATAGTTGTGTTTTCATATGGAGAGTCGTGGGACTTGAAAACACAATCTCGGATATGAAGGAAGGTTTCCGTATTTGAAGATTCTCTGCGTCTGTCGACAGGTGCTGAGTGTCTGTCGACAGATTGCAACAGATTTGCAATAGACAGACTTCAGGTTGCTCTGGCCTGTGGCATCTGTCGACGGGCGACATCCATCTGTCGACAGACAAGGTCAGTTTTGCCAAAACACAGAACTCTGGCATTTCTGTCTGTGACATCTGTCGACAGGTTTCTGAGCATCTGTCGACAGGTGCTCTTTTTCTGAACATAGCACTTTTCTATCTGATCACAACTGTGGCATCTGTCGACATATGCCCTTTGGGTCTGTCGACAGGTACATGTATATAATGTACATGTGATCATTTTCTCATGATTTGTGAAGGCTTGGTTATATGCACTTGTACCTACATGATAAAACATGTATAGTTAGGTATAATGAAGACATAGATAACCAAATATTGTATCATGTTAATAGACATGTATGAAACCTCAATTCAACTCATTCATCATTAAAAACATTGTCTGATTATCATTTATCATTTAGAATGTGAATTCACTTAGTTTCCAGAATATGAACCCAACATTCTCCCCTTTTTGATGATGACAAAATTATTCAATTAATGCTCATTCAATTGAGGTTTCTTCTCCCCCTTTTGACAACATCAAAAGTAAAGACAACAATCACACATTGAGATTTGCACAAACATGTGATTTCATTCATAGGAAAGTGAAGCATTCACATGACAAAAGTGTGACTGAAATAACATAAAGGGAAGGAGAAAATACATGAAATAACATAAAAAGGAACAACATGACTCAGACTGAAATGAAAATACATGACATGACCCACTCCTAAACATCAAATATATATATGCAGCATCATCTTCAGGAACTTGATGGGTGTCATGACGCTTAGTGGCAAGTCTGTCAAGTCGTGTGTCCAAGGTATCCATTCTTGCATTCAGCCTCTCAAAGCCATGTGTCATCTGCACTTGTAGCTGTGCTATCAAGTCCGGAATGGAGGGCTGAGCAGGTACATCAACACCAGCATCTCCCGGAGCATCTAGTGGCTCTGACTGGGAGTCTTCATCATTCTCTTCATCATTTTCTTCATCATCTTCATTATCAGCAGCTTGATCGTCATCCCCGATGTAGGCTTCATCCTCGGCAGCAGCAGGTGCCTTGCCCTTGAGTTCCCGGGTCACGACCCCATCCACGAGCTTGTATCCCATGCGTGTTACGGCAGTGATATCAAAACTGTTGCGGGAGTTGAGTGAGACACACTCACTGTCTGGAATGGGAATGCCAATAAACTTCAAAAGAGAAGTAATTGGGCAAGCGAAGGGCATGGATCTCCTGGGTTGGTAGAAGCACTGGGTGATCAAGCGAAGCATCAGGAGAGGAAGATTGATGGGTTCACAATCAAGGAAGAAGGTGAACAATGATTTGTGAACATTGGTGACGAGTTCACGACTGCCATGCTTCGGCGCAATGCAAGTGGTGAAGATTTGGTGGATCATGCGGTTGAGGGGAGGGAAAGTGTTGGCATTGAGCTTAGCAATCTCCTTGGTGGGATCATAGGGTTGAAGAGTAAGAAGGGGATAGTACACAGAGGCGTCTGGGTGATGATCAAGAATATCCGCCCCGGTGTTCGGAATCTGGAGGGCAGTGCTAAAAAGGTTAGCAGTGAGTTTAAAGGGAGTGCCCTTCACAGAGGTGTAGAACCCTTGATCGGAGGAAGCTAGGTTGTTGAAGAACTCAGTTACGGCAGTGGGAGAGTATGCCGTATGAGCGTAGAGGAAGACTGTCCAACTCTGAGTATCGAACATGGGTTGGAGGTTGGGGAAGAGATCGGCCAATGAGTGGAAATCCACATAACGTGGAGGAACAAACTTGGTGAATGTACCGTGAACCCGTTTGAGGTGGAGACGGGGAGGTACGACCAACTCTAGAAGGCGATCATCCCTGTGTTTGGTCCGGCGTTCTTCGTGAACCCTGGATCCTTCGCCGGGCGAGGAGGAGGCGGGACGACGACGTGAGACCAACTTCTTCGCCTTGGGTGCCATGGAAAAGATGAGGCAAGGACGTAGGAAAGGGAAGAAGGGCAGGAGACAGAGGGAAGAGGAAGGGAGATGGAGGTAGGGTTTCCCGTCCAGAAAGGGGAAAGGGATGTATGTGAGAGAAGGAGGGGATGATTGGGGTGGTGTTGGAGGTGGAAGGGCCGGAGTTGCCTATTTAAAGAATTGGGGGGAAGTTTAAAAGGCAATGGCCCACCAAATCAGCCCCAAACGGCGTGTCCGTTGGACTTCTAAACAGGGCAGCCGCCGTCTGTCGACAGATGAATTTGGAGCTGTCGACAGATCCCTGCAGAATGTATGCTTGTTGATTTTTGATGTGGAATTTGAAGAACTCTTGAGCAATGATTTTTGACTGATTACTTAAGGTGTATAGAAGGTGAATACATAATAGAAACCTATCATTTACATGAAGATAAGAAGGCCACTTCAATTTCCTTTATGGTTCAAACATAATACTTAATTAGTCTGAAGTTGAAGCATAAAGAAAACACTCACTGACATCAAAAAGAAACACTTTTACTCTTCTCTTTATTAATTAGAGTGTAGGACAACATAATTCTCGTAGTTGAGGTTCAAATGATCAAGGAGAGAAATATCTAAATGCCAAGACATTCAAAAACATCAATGACCCATGGGAATTATCACTCAGTGGAGGCTTCACACTATTCCATTATTTTCTATATTTGCCATTCTTTTATGCAATGGGAAAAAGTGGTAGTTAAGAAGACTTCTCACTTGTGAACATGAGGGTAGACATTATACGTGCCCGTACCCCCAGTTACTCGGTGAAAGTGTCCATCATACCGTTGTACAGAGTTGATGAATGAGCCTTTTGACGCGAGGGCAAACATTTGTGATGCTCACTCCCCGGTAACTTAGCAAAAACTCATCATTGCTCTGCATTTTTCAAATTTAATTCATTTTAAGCTAATGGAATGAAATTGTTTAGAAATAGGTAGCTTTTCTCCAAGTATTGTTTTAATAACCGTAGATCAATGTAGTGATTGATTATCTATCAATTGTAGACATTAAACTCAGTGATCATTACCTTAAAAAAAGGAACCATGTTTGCCTACTTGTAAATTATGTAGAAGAGTTAGGTGTTAAGTTTTCGAAAATAGTGAAATGTTTCCAGAATGATAGAACCTAGACTCAACATGAGTAGTATGTAAAAATCACAAGATTGTTGAAAATGCTTTAATATCTTATGCACATGATGTGGTCATATATGAATTAACACCATATAGACACCTTAGACATTATTAGAGAAACCAGCTCAAGGAGTTTTTGATTGAATAGGCTTGAAATTCCAAGTAGAAGTGTGTCTGTCGACAGCTAAGAAGAGCTTGTCGACAGTCACACACAGACAGAGGAATGAATGTTCTGCTTGATGTGATGACTGTGTTATCTGTCGACAGGCAAATTTGTGTCTGTCGACAGCTATACACAGACGGATGGTAGGCTGTGCGGGGAGGACAAAACCTGTGCACTCTGTCGACAGATGCATGGTCGACTGTCGACAGATGCACACAGAGTTCAGAACCTGTGTTCTGTGGAAGCCTATCTGTCGACAAGGGAAGAAGGGCTGTCGACAGATCCTTGTGAAGGCCAGTTTAGAGGAAGATTGGAATGTGAAATGATAATTATTTGTGAAGGAGAATATGAACATCAATCGTAAGGAATGTCCTTCACAACAACACCCATCTAATCTAAACTAGCTCCCCCATGATGTGTGCTCATGAAAAGACACAAAGTTTAAGCAATGCAATTCAATTCAAGCAAGATATGCACACATGTATTCAGCAGACCATTCATGGAATTGAGACTGTTTTTGGTATTTTTCGATTTATGATTTTTTTTGTTTGTTTTTCAGAGTAATTTGGCTAATGAAATGAAACTTACCCCTTTATCCAACATGGATGTCCCTTAATGGGCTCCAACTACGGGTACTTGGCGGAGAATATTTTCTCACGCATAATGAAAGTTTCCAAACAAGCCGAACTTGTTTTTCCACAAATCACCATTTGATATACCCCATAGTTGTTGCTTACAAGGAACATTCATCAAGGACTTGGGATTTGTGTCACTGAATTTTACATAAGCCTAATTCTCTTCTAAGGGATGTGAACCTATCCTCAGCCAATGGTTTTGTAAAGATATCAGCTAGTTGTTGTTCTGTTGGTATGAAGCTAATTTCCAAATTTCTATTGGCTACCTCATCTCTCAAGAAGTGATGACGGATTTCTATGTGTTTTGTCCTAGAGTGTTGAATGGATTTTTTGATAGATTGATTGCACTAGTGTTGTCACATAGGATTGGTGTGCATCCAAGGTCAATGTCGTAGTCACACAACTGACTTTTTATCCACAACACTTGTGTTGCACAACTCCCTGCAGCAACATATTCTGCCTCTGCAGTGGAGAGTGCAACCGAATGTTGCTTCTTGGATGCCCACGAAACCATGCAACCACCAAGCATCTGGCAATAGCCACTAGTGCTCTTCCTGTCAATTTTACATCCAGCATAGTCAGCATCAGAATATGAGATTAAGTTAAAGCTACTACCTGCTGGATACCAAAGACCCATGTCATGTGTACCTGAGAGATACCTGAATATTCTCTTAACTGCAATTAGTGGCTTTCCTTTGGACTAGATTGATATCTAGCACAGAGGCAAACACTGAATTGTATGTCAGGTCTACTTGCAGTAAGATAGAGGAGTGAGCCGATCATACCTCGGAAGTGTTTAGCATCTACCGGTTTACCTTTCTCATCACTTTCTAGCTTAATGCTTGTGCTCATCGGTGTTGAGGCAGGTTTTGCAGTTTCAAACTGAAATCTTTTGAGAAGCTCTTTGACATATTTTTCTTGGTTTATGAAGAAGCCATCTTCCATTTGCTTGACCTGCAGACCAAGAAAAAATTGAAGCTCCCCCATTAAACTCATCTCAAATTCACTGTGCATGTGATGTGAGAATTCTTCACACAGTGAAGGGTTTGTAGAACCAAAGATTATGTCGTCCACATAGACTTGAACAACAATGATGTGTGTGCGAACTTTCTTTGTAAAGAGAGTTTGGTCTACTTTACCTCGTGAGTAGTTTTTGCTTACCAGAAATTGGCTTAGCCTGTCGTACCAAGCTCGGGGTGCCTGTTTCAAACCATAGAGAGCCTTGTGCAATTTGTATACATGGTTTGGTTTGTCATGAAGTTCAAAGCCAGGTGGTTGAGAGACATAAACTTCCTCTTTAATGTAGCCATTTAAGAAAGCAGTTTTAACATCCATTTGATATAGTTTGAACTTATTTGAACATGCATAAGCTAACAAGATTCTGACTGCTTCTAGCCTAGCTACAGGTGCAAAAGATTCTTCAAAATCCACACCAAATTCCTGATTATAACCCTTTGCAACCAGTCTAGCCTTGTTTCTCACCACCTTTCCCTCTTCATTTAGTTTATTCCTAAAGACCCATCTTGTCCCAATTACAGAAATTTCGTGGGTTCTAGGAACTAAACTCCAGACATTATTTCTTTGAAATTGGCCTAGCTCCTCATGCATAGCATCAATCCATGAGTTTTCTTTCAAGGCTTCTTCAACATTTTTAGGCTCCACTTGAGAGACAAAGGCTAAATGATCCTGTTCAACTATTTGATTAACTTGAGACCTAGTTTGAACTGAATCATTTATGTTACCTATGACATTCTCAAGTGGATGTGCTTTAGAGTACCTCACATTTGTGATTGTTGAAGGACCGGGTTGATCTTGCACTTCAGAAGACTGTTCTGGAGGAGGGGTGGCTGGAGGACTTTCATGTTGTAGTTCATCCTCGTGTTGTGGATCTTGTGCAGGTACTTCATCTTCATTTCTGAACAGAAGTCCGTCATCTTCATCATTGTACCTGCGTAGATAGCCACTGTTTATTTTTGGAACTGACTTAGAGATTGTATTTGGTTTGCTTTGCAGTTCTTCATGTGTTGTATCTTCAGTTTCATCTTGAAACCTGTAAGGATTAGAACTGTTAGATTTGGTTTGAGATTCATCAAATACAACATGTGGAGTTTCTTCCACTTTTCTGGTTTTAAGATTAAACACTCTATAAGCTCTAGAGTGTTCTGAGTATCCAAGAAAAATACCTTTGTCGCTTTTGGCTTCAAATTTGTCCAAATCAGTTTTATCATTGTTATGTATGAACACCTTTGAACCAAAAACTCTGAAGTATCCAAGGGATGGTTTCTTACCTTTCAGAAGCTCATAGGGAGTTTTCTTGAATACCGGTCTTACCATGGCTCGATTAAGAATGTAGCATGACGTGTTTACCGCTTCTGCCCAAAAGGTTCTGGCAAGTTGATTTTCGACCAGAAGCGTACGAGCCATCTCCACCAAGGTTCTATTTTTCCTCTCCACAACCCCGTTTTGTTCTGGAGTTCTTGGGGAGGAGAACAAGTGTTCTATTCCTTGGTTCCTGCAGAAATCAGTGAAGGAGTTGTTGTCAAATTCTCCCCCGTGATCAGTGCGGATGGAGCATATCTTGTGGACATTTCCATGCTCAATTTTATTGAAGAATTCTTCAAAAACATTAAGTGCATCATTCTTATGAGCCAGAAATTTCACCCAAGTGAACCTAGAAAAGTCATCTACAATGACAAAGCCATACCGTTTGCCATTGAGACTCAGTGTTCTAGTAGGTCCAAATAGGTCCATGTGCAACAGTTCATAAGCTTTGGAAGTACTTACCGGTGCTTTCGATTTGAAGGATTTTCGGGTCTGTTTTCCCTGTGCACATGCATCACAGAAATTTTCATTTTTATTGAATGGGATTTCAGGAAGTCCACTTACAAGTTTGAGCCTCATGATCTTGTGCAAAACATTGTAACTCGCATGACCAAGCCTACGATGCCACAATGTAAGCTCATCCTGTTTATTTGCTACAAGACATAAATCATTATTTTTGGATCATCTAAATCAACCATGTAGATGTTATTCATTCTTTTTCCAGAAAATTTGAGACTTTCTGTTTCCTTATCAAGGATTTGACATGAATCTGATTCAAAAACAATTTTATGGCCCTTATCACACAATTGACTTATGCTAAGCAAATTGTGATGAAGACCATCAACTAATAGTACATTATCTATTGAGTTGGAGGCAAACTTACCAACCTTACCTGAGCCGATGATCTGGCCTTTGTTGTTACCTCCAAAGACAACGTGACCTCCGTCTTTTTCCACGAGCAAACTGAATTTTTCTTTATCGCCCGTCATATGCCTCGAGCAGCCACTATCCAGGTACCATTTGTTTTGATTGTGAGCTGCTAGGCATTCCTGCACATGTGGATTAGACAAGAGGTTTTGGTACCCAAATTACTTTGGGTGCCGTTTTATCATTCATGCCAAACAGTAAATGCTTTGGAATCCAAATTTGTTTGATTTTCTGTTTTATTGGATTGTTCCAGCATTGATTTTCATTGTGCCCAATCTTTTTACAGAGTTTACATGATGATGGCTTATGAACAACAGTGGGCTTTGGATTCTTAGGAGCATGCATAGGCATCTTACCCTTTTGTTGCCTAGTGAACTTAGCTTTAGGGACTTGCTGTTTTTCCTTGGGACATCCCTGTTTGGGGTTAGTAGCAAACTCCTTAAGCTTAGTTGGAACAAATGTGGTAGCCTTAGGTTCCTGGTTTTTACCCTTGGATTGATTTTTCCTTTTCTTTGAGGGATTTAGATTGCTAGAACTTGAGGTAGGATCAATGAAATCAGTCAACAGATTTTTGCCAATTTCCTTTGGCTTAGGATTTTGAAACCCAATCCCATGTCTAGCAACAAACACATTGGATCCTAAGATTGCATCTAGATTCTGTTTGCTCTTAACAAAACTAGATAGATCCTTTGATTTGCCTTTTAACTCCTTTTCAGCTTTTTCCAATTTCTCTTTTAGATTAGCATGCTCACTGTTTAGAGTTTCAAGAGAGTTCATTAGATCATCTTTCTCTTTTGAACTTCTTGAAGCTTAATTTTCATGCTATCCATCTCTTCACTGTGTGTTTGTTCATCTATTTTCATCATGTCAATTACCTTATTCAGAGATTCAATTTCATCATTATTATCAGTTTCATGAACAAGGGAGTTAACTCTCTTCTTGAGTGCTTTATTTTCTAATTTGAATTGACAGAATTTTTCAAAAAGGACAGTATAAGCTTCTTCCCATTCAGTAGTAGAAAATGATTCAAAGGAAGAATTTACCTCAGAGGAGTCATCACTCCTTGCCATAAGACAGTGAATCTCGTCATCTCCTGAGGTAGCTTGACTTTTTTCGTCATCGTCTTCATCACTCCATGTAGCCAGCATTGCTTTGGCTTTCTTGAAGACGAACTTGTCCCTTTTCAGTTTCTTCTTGAGCTCGGGGCACTCTCCTCTCATGTGTTCTTGCTTCTTGCACTCATAGCACACAACATCAGATTTTTTATTGGACGTGTCAAACCTGTTGGTACCTTTTTGGAAAGGTTTGGAGTTTCCTGAACCTCTTCTCTTGAATTTTAGGAACTTCTTAAACTGTCTAGTGAGCATGGTCATTTCGTCATTCTCACTATCAGTAGAGGTTTCAGACTCAGAACCTTCCTGTTGGGCACTCTTTTTGGAATCTGAAGATACTCTGTTGGAAGCCTTCAAGGCAATTGACTTCCTTGGATTCTCTTCAGTTTCTTTTCTTTTTACATTTAGTTCATAAGTCATGAGAGATCCAATCAATTCATCCACTTTCATTGTTGAAAGATTCTTGGAATCCTCGATGACAGTGACTTTGGTGTTCCAAGAGGATGGAAGAGACCGAAGTATCTTCTCACCAAATCACTCTCTGAGTATTCCTTCTTAAGACCTTTCAATCCATTTATAAGTACCATGAATCTAGCAAACATGTCAGAAATTGTCTCATCATGGTTCATCTTAAACATTTCATATTCTGAGACTAGCATGCTTACCTTGGATTCTCTCACCTCAGACGTACTTTCATATATCAACTCGAGCTTGTCCCACATCTCCTTTGCTGAGGTGCATGTGGAGACTCTCGAATACTCCTTTGGGTGGACCGCGCACTGCATCATGTTGAGGGCGCTCCAGTTGAGTGTCCCTTTGGCAATCTGGTCTTTGGTCCATGTATCTTCATCCTGAGGTAGTATGTACGCTCCTTTGCTGACTATCTTCCATAGTTCAAAGTTTTGTGCACGTAGAAACACCTGCATACGGTTTTTTCAATAGGGATAGTCAGTGCCATCAAAGAAGGGTGGCCTGGTCACTGAGTGTCCCTCGGCCATATACCCCTTGGTAGATTCCATTTGACCGTGAATCTCCTGATCGTAAGATCAAATAGATAAAACAATAAATCAGAGAAACTCGGCTTTGATACCAATTGAAGGGTTGCGGAATTCCCAATATGATAATCTAGAAGGGGGGTTGAATAGATTACTGTCTCTTAAAAACTATTATCGCATTCTTTTTCTTAAAGCACAGATTAACAAGACAGTATCAAGATCTAAACTATGTGTAGATGATGTAGAAACCTATCTAGCGTGTGAATATGCAACGTGTCTATCAAACATCTATCGTAGAAACGATCAAACCACGAGACACGCAGATTTACGTGGTTCGGAGTACACAACAGTGTATCCTACGTCCACGGCACACACACACACAGAATAAACTGCTTATGGCGAGTTCGGTGACTACAACTCACACACACACGTGTTTTCTGATGTGCACCCACGATCAGAACAACACACACACGTGATCTCAAGCACAAGAGACGCTTGAATCACACAAACACACACACGATTGATAAGAATTGTGAAACAGGAAGAGTTCAGAGTATAGGAGTAAATCCTGAGGTGGAACTCTTCTGAGAACGTCTGGATGGAGTTCAAACTTCGACTTGACTGCTTTGGATTGATAGAGAAGGTTGAATCCACGACGATCTATCTTCAGTACTACAGGATCAACAGATCTTTCGGTCTCTGCACTGCAGACTTGAAGCAGAGCAGCAACAACTCTTTTCTCTTGGACTTGGCTTTAGGGTTTTTGGTTGTGGCTGCTTCTGTACGAGATTCTCTTCAAAAGGATGCTTATATAGTTGTGTTTTCATATGGAGAGTCGTGGGACTTGAAAACACAATCTCGGATATGAAGGAAGGTTTCGTATTTGAAGATTCTCTGCGTCTGTCGACAGGTGCTGAGTGTCTGTCGACAGATTGCAACAATTTGCAATAGACAGACTTCAGGTTGCTCTGGCCTGTGGCATCTGTCGACAGGCGACATCCATCTGTCGACAGACAAGGTCAGTTTTGCCAAAACACAGAACTCTGGCATTTCTGTCTGTGACATCTGTCGACAGGTGCTCTTTTTCTGAACATAGCACTTTGCTGTCTGATCACAACTGTGGCATCTGTCGACATATGCCCTTTGGGTCTGTCGACAGGTACATGTATATAATGTACATGTGATCATTTTCTCATGATTTGTGAAGGCTTGGTTATATGCACTTGTACCTACATGATAAAACATGTATAGTTAGGTATAATGAAGACATAATAACCAAATATTGTATCATGTTAATGGACATGTATGAAACCTCAATTCAACTCATTCATCATTAAAAACATTGTCTGATTATCATTTATCATTTAGAATGTGAATTCACTTAGTTTCCAGAATATGAACCCAACAAGTTCATGGTTGTCTTCATCGACGACATCCTCGTATACTCCAAGACCAAGGAGGAGCATGAAGAACACCTGAAGACAGCACAACAAGTTTTGCAAGACAACAAGCTGTATGTAAAGCTTAGTAAGTGTGAATTCTGGCTCGAAGAAGTATCCTTCTTGGGCCATGTCATCTCAAAGAACGGCATCTCTGTTGATCCCTCCAAAGTCGAAGCTGTGCTCAACTGGGAGAGACCAACTAACGTCATCGAGATTAGAAGCTTCCTAGGACTGGCTAGCTACTACAGGCGGTTCATCAAAGACTTCTCAAGGATCGCCGTTACTCTCACACATCTGACACGAAAGGAAAATCCATACTCCTGGAGTAAAGAGTGTGAGAAAAGTTTCCAAACTCTCAAAGACTGTCTTACCTCAGCACCTGTTCTCGCTCTGCCAATAGAGAGAGAGGGTTTCTCTGTCTACACCGATGCCTCAGGAATTGGGCTAGGGTGTGTACTCATGCAAAAGGAGAAGGTCATCGCCTATTCTTCAAGACAACTGAAGACACATGAAGTCAACTACCTTGTACATGATCTCGAGCTAGCTGCTGTGGTCTTCGCCTTGAAGATTTAGAGACATTATCTATATGGCGAGCAATTCACTGTCTACTAGACCATAAAAGTCTGAAGTATTTATTCTCTCAGAAGGAGCTCAACATGAGACAAAGAAGATGGCTAGAATACCTAAAGGACTTCGATTTCAACATCCAGTACCATCCAGGTAAGGGAAACGTCGTGGCTGATGCTCTTAGTAGAAAGCCAATGGCATCTATCTCAAGTCTAGTCCTTGGCGAGATGCAATTACTTGAACAATTCGCGAGGCTAGACTTAAATATTGAACATAGGGATGATCATGTTTTGATTGCCAATCTCAAGATCCAATCCGATCTGCTGGAGGAAATCAAGATGCAACAGGACAATGATCTATTCTTGCTTCGTGTCAAAGAAACCTTAGCGGACAGACCGGATTTTGCCATGACTGAAGATGGAAGGTTAGTATTCCAAGGGAGAACTTGTGTCCCAGACGACGAAGCCCTAAAAAGGAAACTAATGGATGAAGCTCATCAAACTAAGTACACTATTCATCCAGGAGGTACCAAAATGTATCAAGACATGAAAAGAACATTTTGGTGGCCGAATATGAAGAGGAAAGTAGCCGAGCATGTAGCTCATTGCCTCACATGCCAACAAGTGAAAGCGGAACACCTGCGCCCTGCTGGTGTACTCAGACCGCTAGATATCCCAGAATGGAAGTGGGAAAGTATTGGCATGGACTTCATCATGGGTTTACCTAGAACTCGTGGTGGACTTGATGCCATATGGGTCATCGTTGACCGGTTGACCAAATCTGCGCACTTCTTACCCATAAAGAGTACATGGTCTGTGGAGGTGCTAGCTGCATTATATGTCAAGGAGATCGTGCGGTTGCACGGTATTCCATCATCTATTATCTCAGATCGAGATCCAAGGTTCACCTCTCATTTCTGGAAAGGTCTGCAAACTGCCCTTGGTACGAAGCTTAATTTTAGTACTGCCTTTCACCCGCAGACTGATGGGCAAACTGAGAGGACAAATCAAATTGTAGAAGACATGTTAAGAGCCTGCATTATAGATTTCAAGGGTTATTGGAATGAACACTTACCTTGATTGAGTTCGCCTATAACAACAGTTACCAGGCGAGTATTAAAATGGCACCATTTGAAGCACTTTATGGCAGGAATTGTAGATCTCCTGTGTGCTGGAATGAAGTGGGGGAACAACAATGGTTAGGACCTGACATGGTACAAAGTACAACCCGGGATATACGGATGATACGAGATCGACTCAAGATTGCTCAGTCTAGACAAAAGAGCTATGCTGATAAGAGAAGACGAAATTTTGAATTTGAAATAGGAGATCATGTGCTATTGAAGGTATCTCCTATCCGTGGTATTCAAAGATTCGGAGTGAAAGGAAAACTTAGTCCAAGATTCATTGGTCCTTTCGAAGTACTTGAAAGGATTGGTGAAGTTGCTTATAGACTGGCCTTGCCGCCAATTTGGCAAGTGTGCACAATGTCTTCCATGTCTCTATGCTTAAAAAGTATGTGTACGATCCTACACATGTCATTCTCCATGATGATCTGGTGTTAAACAAGGACATGACGTATGAAGAGAAGCCGATCAAGATATTGGACTGGAAGGTACAACAACTGAGAAATCGTCCCATTCACGTGGTGAAGGTCTTATGGAATAACCGCGGAGTGGAAGAAGCCACATGGGAACCAGAAGGAATTATCAGACGCAACTACCCGGATCTATTCGGTAAGCCATTCTCTCCTGTAAGGTCATATGAATTTGGGGACCAAATTCTTTTAAGGGGGGGGGGGAGGATGTAGCAACCTGAATTTTTGCGAAAAAATAAAAATTTAAATAAAGAATTAAAACCTAGCTAAATAGATATTTAAATGAAAAGAGCATTAAATAAAACCCATTACATGGAAAAGAGTAATGGGCTTTGCTTAATGGATCCTCTAGAATTTATTGGGTCAAAATATGAATTTGCAAGGGGAGAATAATAAGAAAATACCATAAATTCGGAGTTTAATTATATCATAATTGGAAAGGGGTTATTAAAACAATAAAAGTGGAAATTAGAGTAGGAATTGGATTCCTAAACCTACCCCATATAGTCTAGCACGAATTTAGATACTATCCTACCCTAATTAGAGATTGGAAAGCAAGAGAGGAAAGGTGGAGTTAGGAAATCTCGGAATTAAGAGGAATTTGAGTAGTAGTAGGAATATGAACTTGTGTTTATATAAATACACCTCTTAAATCCTCTTGCCGACCCTAGCTCATTGCCAATGGTTGTTGGACGTGGAGAAGAGGCCAAGGAGGAGAGGATCTCGTGGGGAGAAGGAGTTCTTGAAGCTTCTTCCTCGTTCTTGGAGTTCTAAGCCCTAGAAGACAAATCGAGTCAAAGGTAGGCATTCTCACAAGCATAGACCATGAAACTATTTATGTAGGATGTCTCGTCTATCAGGAACAAAACCCTCAAGTTTCATAATTTTCCATCGAGTATATCTTTAGTTCTTGATTTTTCATGTTCTGCAACTTACATGACCCCGAACCCTCTTCTTAACTCTTAATCTCCTTGTATACTCAACCCCATGCTACGAGATTTTTACTGTAGGAACTGATGCATGTTAGGCATCTTTTGCCCCTAAAAGCCCTAAATTTCATCGAGCATGTTGATCGAATTTAATCGATCTTTCTCTTTGTGTCATGTTCTGAATAACTCATTCTTGTTCATGTTCAAGCCTTGTATGAACCATGCTCTCTCTCTAATTCCGATTTACTGGAGGTACCCTTACATGTCTAGTTTAATTTGCAACTGGTTTCATGATTTTTCGTTGACTATACAATTAGTTATGATTTTCTGAACTACCATGTGTCCAAAAAGGCAAGTTTTGGCCCGCAATCCAATGCCCTGTCCTTTCCCTGTCGGACTCTGGCACGGACCCCGTGAACGCGATGGCCCGATAGGTCACCTTCATAAGGCCATCGCGACAGTACCTATGTCGCGATCAGATAGCGACAGACCTGGCGTCGCTATCTGCAGCCAGAACCTGTCGCGTTCCCTTCATGCCCTTGTCGCGTTCTGGCCGCCTGAGCAGACAACCCTGTCGCGACCCGTACAGGACCCTGCTGCATTCCATCATGACCCTGTCGCAACCCTTACAGGGGTATGTCGCCTTCACAGGATTTTGCATGAAAATCCATAAAAATTATTTCTCTCACTTACGCCTTTTTAACAGTCATACGCAGTAAAAACACCTGTTTTACATGGAGCTATATTGAATGTTTTAAAATACATATTCACGACATATTTTATATCTACAATTTCATGACACATGCACACACTTGGAACCATCCAAATATGGCTTAATTGGTATGAACATGTGACATAATATATCTGGTAATTTATGCAATTAAATTGCCTTACTTGTAAATGAACTTGTCCTCGATTTTTGCGTTGTTTTGAAGCACCGATCTCGACGCTCCAGTGTTCTAGAATTCCTCTAGAACGTCGAGCACCTGTTTTATATACACACTTTACTTGGCTTGTGGTGAACTCTCCGTCGGATATTCCTTTCGCCGGACTAGTGAACCCTTGCACAAGGCCTCCGTAAGTCTCCTCTGATCATGGATTCCCACATGGTCGACGAGCCGGTTGTACCCTAACACCCATTACACCTTTAGGGATCGATATGATCCAAATGGCTATTAGAAGTTCGCTCTTACCTTGAATCACGTCGGACCTCTGGACTTGTGCATAACATGGCCAGCGGGAAGATCGTGAGTTCCACCTGACTGCCAACACCATGTGCGCGTGTTGTGCAACTGTTACTATCGCTTGTTACTCGGAAAGTTACGTGGATTGTCCCTTAGCTCTCATCTATACTCTACTCGCTCATCTATTCACGTTCACTCTACTATCTCGTCTATTCATCTAGTACTCTCATCTATTTCTTGGTACTCTACTTGGCCATTAAATTGATTGTCTACGATAAAAACATGACTATGCTAGGCAACATTATAAGGGCCCGGTCTGGTCCTTGGGAGGAGCACCTGAAAGGCTATAACTCGCGAGGGTCTAATGATCTGGGTGATGGCATACACCTAATGCATGAACACGCAAGATTTGAACTATGGCAATCAATTAATCCAACAGTCAATTATTGGTTTACTTGAAACTCGTGGTTGAAAGAATATCGACCAACACTTGCGATCGTGACTTGTGCACTGTTGTGCAACTTTACTTGTTATCTTGTTATATGGCCAATCTGATATCAACACTTGTCGTGCTATACTCTCGTGCATTGTGCTATTGTTCCTCGTTATCGTGTACCAATACTTGATATACGTTTCTCGTTATTCTCTCTAGTTATCCTGCTTTATAAGACATTAATCACTTAAAGCGTGCTTGATCCTGAGATTTAAGTCCTACTGGGCGTTATCGCTCACCCTGCGTTATTTGTCGTTGTGTTCTCAGGTGAGACCGAGGATGAACCATACACTCAAGAGGACGTGAATGACCTGGAGTGATGTCTTGAGTACCCTAGCGTCCTATTTCTATATTAGCGTTATAGTAGTTAGGTTTGAAGTTTAGTCTTTTACTTTCTTTCAATGTAATTGGGCCCTATAGACTGGCTCTGATATTAGTGGTTGTAACTAGGCATTTGAAAGATTATTAATGAATGAAATTGTTTTAGTAGTTATTTTTGTTCAATGGTTTGATGTCTAGTACTCGCTCTATACCTTTTCACTTGCAACTGCCTTCGCGCTCTGATATTCCGCATCGGGGCGTGACAGTAATGCAGTAGCTGATGCACTTAGCAGGAAGCCTGTGGCGTCCTTGTCTTGTTTAGTCATGGGTGAGATGCAATTACTTGTGCAATTCGCTAGTATGGATCTAAATATTGAGTAGAGAAGTGATCAGGTGATGGTGGCTAACCTTAGAGCTCAACCCGACATCTTTGTCGAGATTAGGGAGCAATAAGCTAATGACCCATTCTTGGTCCGAGTCAGGGAAACCATAGCTGACAGACCCAATTTTTCCATCACTGAGGATGGGAGACTGTTATTTCAAGCCAGGACATGTGTGCCTCACAATGAAGAGTTGAAGAGAAAGCTGATGGATGAAGCCCATAAGACAAAGTATACAATTCACCCAGGTGCAACCAAGATGTGCCAAGACATGAAAAGGTCGTTTTGGTGGCCCAATATGAAGCGTGAGGTGGCTGAGCATGCCGTGCACTGCCTCACATGTCAGTAGGTAAAAGCGGAACACCGACGTCCTGCGGGTGTACTCAGACCCCTGGACATACCTGAATGGAAGTGGGAGAGTATTGGACATGGATTTCATCATGGGAACTCGTGGTGGACTTGATGCTATCTGGGTCATAATGGACCGTTTGACTAAGTCCGCACACTTTCTAGCAATTAAGAGTACCTGGAGTGTAGATGTACTTGCAGTATTATATGTAAAGGAGATAGTGAGATTACATGGAGTTCCTGTGTCCATAGTCTCAAATCGTGACCATCGATTCACATCTAGATTCTGGAAGGGACTTCAGACTGCTTTAGACACAAAACTCAATTTTAGCACAGCATTCCATCCACAGACAGATGGGCAGACGAAAAGAACTAATCAAATCGTGGAGGATATGCTACGAGCCTGCACTATAGATTTTGAGGGGTACTGGAATGAACAACTGTCATTAATTGAATTCGCCTACAATAACAGCTACCAGGCCAACATCAAGATGGCACCATTTGAAGCCATGTACGGTAGAAGCTGTAGATCGCCAGTCTGCTGGAATGAAGTAGGCGAACAACAATGGTTGGGACCAGATATGGTATAGAACACCAGCAGAGATATATTAATCATCAGGGACAGGATTAAAATAGCTCAGTCCAGGCAGAAGAGCTATGCAGACAAGAGAAGAAGGGACTTAGAATTTCAAACTGGAGATCATGTACTGCTCAAGGTATCCCTGACCCGAGAATTTCAAAGGTTTGGGATGAAGGGTAAGTTAAGACCGAGATTCATAGGTCCATTCGGGGTACTGGAAAGAGTTGGCAAAGTGGCGTATCGTCTGGCATTACCTCCTCAGTTTTCCACAGTACACAATGTTTTTCATGTATCTATGCTGAGGAAGTATGTGTACAACCCATCGCATGTAAACAACTACGACGATATCATTCTAAACAAGGATATGACCTAT
Source organism: Colocasia esculenta (assembly GCA_014218235.1). Lineage (NCBI taxonomy): Eukaryota > Viridiplantae > Streptophyta > Magnoliopsida > Alismatales > Araceae > Colocasia > Colocasia esculenta. Next base: position 38,585,549 of record CM024762.1, read on the forward strand.
GAAGAGAAGCCGGTAAGAATCTTAGACAAGAAGATACAACAGCTCCAGAATCGACCCATAGCTGTGGTCAAGATACTCTGGAGGAATCAAGAAGTTGAAGAAGCTACATGGAACTCGAAGCAACAATGCGACAAAATTACCAGAATTATTCAGTAAGTCATTCTTCCTCTTAAGATCATATGAATTTGGAGACCAAATTCTTTTTAAGAGGGGGAGGATGTAGCAACCTTGATTTTTAAAATCCTAAATAAAATAGAATTTTAATTAAATAAATATGATAAATAAAAAATTAAATTAGAATAAAGAGAGAATAATTGAAATAAAGGAAAGTAAATTAGAACCCATTAAGCCAAATTAGAGAATGGGTTATTTTAATGGTCTAAGTATAAGTTAATGGGCCAAAAATCCAAGAGCCCATCATGGGATGAGAGATAATTAAGTGAAATTTGTACTAAAATAGTAATAAATAGTAAAATGGTTAAGATAAATATTAAATGACCCATATATATCCTAAAAAGGAGTCCTACACTTACCCTAACCCTTTGCCCACAAAATTTACCCTCTCCACAATCCTATTAGGTAGATAAAGGAGAGGAATAAAGAGGTAAATATAGCAAATTCGGAGTTTAAAGGAAAGGAGGAGTTTTAGAAGGTAAGGACTCTTATAGCTAGCTAATACACCCTAATTCGTCTCTACCAAGCCATAACTTGTTGCTGGGACTTTGGAGGACAAGGAGAGAAGGCTGAGGACGAAGGAGCAAGGAGGAGAATGCTTGGAACAAGGGGGATTTCTTCTTCTTCGTCATCAACCCTTGGCTTTATTTACACCACGAAAAGGGAGGCAATCTCTCAAGCACAAATCACATAACTTCGGCCATAGGTAGCCCATACATCTATCTTCGAAAGCCCTATGATTTCCCTATTTTTCGTTGCTCCATAAGGGAGAATTAAATGACCTAATCTCTATCATGTCCATGTACCTGAACCTATATGTTTTTTTCAATCCATGCATGTACATGAGCCCATGCCATGCAATTATTCTCATAAATACTACATGATGTTAGCTTCCAAACTCCCATATTTTCCCCAATTTCCATCATGTATCCTTTGCGAATTAAATCGTTTTCACAAACAATGCATGATTTTGGTTACCGAAATGTAACCTAATTAAAGTATGCTCTATACGGGCCTATTTTCTAATTACTCATGTCCAGTGATAGATCTACATGTCCACTTTCGTTTAAAACAAGTTTCATGATTTTTGGATGTTTCTAAGATTTGATATCTTTTTTTAAATGACCCTGTACCAAGCATGGAAGGGATGGACCGAAACCTAAAAAGGGCTGAACCCCTTTTCTGGGCTCGGACCACCTTCTTAAATCGCGACGGCCCGACCCATCGCGATCTCAGAAGGGTCGCGACAGGGAGGACCGTCGCGTCTTGAATGTGACGAGCCGACCCGTTGCGATTCCCATCGGTTCACACACTGACTGGCCCGGTTCAGCTGTCGCGACCGGCCGCTGAGTCGCGTTATGAAACGCGACGGGTACCCCCGTCGCGATTTCAACATTTCGGCCAGAACCTGTAATTACTCATATAACCCTGCTATTTATGCCATTTAAACCCTGTTTAGCATTAATTAAGCACTGTTATGAACATTTTTGACCTGTTAATTATTAATAAGTAAAATTACATGAAATTAATTAATTTAAAAAGTCATGTGCACAATCTTTCATGCTCTCATGATTTCTTAACACTTGCACACACTAAACATAAATGTTTGCCATTAGACCTTATTAAAATTACTCAATAATGTATTTGGTAATTAAGTGTAATTATTCACTTAATCTCCCATTTAATTAATGACACTTATTTTCTTTTTATTCGCGTGCCTTGTACAACGCTATCGCGTCCCTCTGCCTTCGAGCACTCGAGGCAAGACATACACTTGTTCTTACACACTTTCTCTTCGCATGGACCACCTGTCCGTTGAGAATACTCCTAACTGGACTAGGGACTCCTTGTCAAGGCCTTCGTAAGTCTCCTTGGCTTTGGCGCACATCCTTAGCCGACGAGCTAGTTGTACCCTTAAAATCCGTTACACTCTTAGGGATCAGCACGATCCAACAACCTTAGTGTGTTTCTTTTTACCTTGTGATCATGTCGGACCATCTAGTCTGTGTTTTATCAAGGCTAGTGGGCGGTGGTGACTTCTATCAGACTGGCGGTACACGACGGTGTGCTGTGCAACTGTGACTATCGTTGTTTATCGTGGTTTTATGATTATGTCCCTATCTCATCTACTATCCTTGTACTCTCATCTGTTCACTTTCACTCTACAATCTCGTCTATTTCATCTACTATTCTCATCTATTCTTGGTACTCTATTTGGCCATCCCTATGATTGTCTAAGATAAGAAACATAACTTATGCCAGTGCAATAGGGCCCGATCTGGTCCTAGGAGGAGCGCCCGAAAAGTGCCATTTGCCCATGGGAGTTAAAATGATCAAGATGTTGGCATACATCCAGTGCCATTATACTATCAATATTTAATCTATGACAATCAATCAGTGCAATCATTCAGTGCTATCTATACAAGTGCTATCGTTGCTAGTGCACCGTTGTACAACTTTACGTGCTATATCATTACATGGCCAATCCATTATCGTACTTGATGTGCTGTTTTCTATATACAAGTGCTATCGTTCTCTTGCTATCGTTACTTTGCTCTACATGACTATGTTATCTAGTTATCCTGCCATTTAAGACATTAATCATTTAAAGCATGCTTGTTCATATGAGATATTAAGTCCTACTGAGCGTTATTTGCTCATCCTGCGTTATTATTTCATGTGTTTCAGGTGAGTCTGATGGAGATTACCACAGTCACGAGGAAGGGAACGAGGATGATGTTCAGGAGTGACCCGTTCAGCAACCAATGCTTAGTAGTAGTTAGTTAGTTATGAGTCAGTTAGTCATAATGTAATAGTTTAGATTTGAATAAAGTACTCTGGGCCCTAGTTTTAGCTCTGATTAGTCGATGTAATGAAGTTAGTTGATGAATTATTAATGAAGTTGGAGTTTATTTGGTATTATTCTAATTGTGCAATGGTTATTGTCTATTTATCACTCTGTACTATTTAATAACTGTAATTCCGCTCCGATATTCCGCGTCGGGGCGTTACAATACTTGTACTACTTGTACTTGATAATCTTTTTATCTTTCAGTATAAAACTTAACATTTCATTATCTTGTTTTCCTTATAAGTTTTCATTATTCATAATGAAATGTCTTTTACATATGAATGTCTTTTATGGATCTAATAAAATATTTTTTCTGCTATCATAAAATATTCAAATATCTTTTTAGCGGGAAAAATAATTATCCTCTCATTCAAAATATCATTTTTGAGATCTGTAAAAGAGTTAGATATATTTTGTTATCCCTTCCACTAATAGGAAGATAAGAAGATCAAGAAATTAAATGCTTGACATGTATAAGCTACATGGGCTATCTGTCAGAACCTACCTACCACTGTTAGAAACCCCATGACTTTCAGAAAGAGATTGTGTGCAACTATGTGTTCATTCTTAAATGTTCTGAACTTCTGTCTGAACTTACTTATACTTTATATTCTTTTATCTAACCTACCTTCGAAAGTATGGAGATATCTTTCTGTCTTGTCCTTTTAGGCTTGCAGAACATTTATGAAACATGGTTAGCTTCCAGATTTGCGCATGGAATTTACAAAACATTAATGAAGCTACAAAATATAGCCTAAAGACATTGGGACTCATGAAGCTAGAGATGTAATGGACAAAACCTAAAAAGCTCAAAGTCTCCTCCCAACGGACATCCTTCAACAGCTAGCTTCTAACGGGTAGATTCAAATGGGAAGATGAAGCTTCTGAAAGCTCATATATAGAAGCCGCAGCTTGAACCAGAAGAATAAGGATGAATAGAAGAAGATAGAAGACATAGAGAAAGAATCTCACATTCCCCTCCCATCAGAAAGCTAGAAGATCCACTGAAAAGAGAAAGAGAGCCACACTTCAATCCTAGACTTGCATGCTCTCCATTGGCATTGAGAAGTCTTCTTCCTTGGTAGATTACTACATAGCAGATTTTCTCAGTCCACCATCTCAGTTTCAGAAAGAGTTTGAGATCCACTTTCATTAGTTTCTCTTTCTGAATGTTTGTGTTTGCTCATTGCTATTGAGCAGACACACAAGTTTTCATACCTCTGTGTAAGATAATCTGCAGGGGGTTTGTACTTTGTAGATCCCCTCTTGTGAAGGGAATGTTGCCCAGCTAGCAAGCCCAGGGGGGGGGGGTGAATGGGATTCTTAAAATTATTGAGAACCTAAAATCTGTTCACAAAACAGTCACACAAAACACACTTCGATAGTTGTTAGTGTTAGTAAAGGTAAACAACAAACACACAAAGGCAATCACACTACACAAGGATTTATCCTGGTTCGGATCCCCTCTCCTTAGGAGTCCTACGTCCAGTCCCTGAGCAATACCTCAGGTTTTCACTACCCAAGGGTACAGTCCCCCTTATGGACCCTTATACACCCAACTGCAGCTGGTCTTCTCTTCACAACCCGAAGAGGAATTACAACACCCTGGATACCACCAGGTCTTCCTTCTACACGAAGGGAATACACACCCTGGAACCCCAGGTCTTCCTTCAACACGAAGGGAAGTAAGAAAAAGAATGTGGAAATGAAAACAAGCCCCTAGATCAAGCTTATACAATGCTAGATCTGAAGCTAAGACTGAGAAAGAAAGGATCTGTAGAATTGATCTCTCTCAGTACTAGAAGCTCTCTCAAGGATCTACACTAATCTCAGAGAGCAAGAGCTAGAACAGATGTGAGTGAAAAACTTGGCTCTTCAGTTTTCTCACAGAAGACTTGAAAAATTGTTGAAAGCATTGTCTCTCTATTCAAGGTGTCTTATTCTGGAGCTTCAGTCTTCTTTATATATCTTCTATTTGAAATTTGAACGTTGAAGTGCCCGTTGTCTCTAAGCTTTTGTTTACGTTAGACTGCATGTCACTATAGAGCTTCTTGTTCGACAGTCTTTAGCTTTCCATGCACGCAACAAGAGAAAGGATCTTCTTTGATGTCTGTTATCTTCCATATTGTCCAACGTTGTATTGAGATGCACTGTCAGAGACCTGCACGCATTAAATGCTAAAACGATAGACAACTAGGCTGTCTCTTGTTGTCAGTCAATGTTAGATTGATTTTATATCAAAAAGGAAGTTCCATTCTGTTCTTCTAAAAAGATGTTTACAGTGTAAGCATGGAAATAGAAGATATCATTTGCATGCACTGCAGTGATACGTTCAGTCATAATAAATGCATGGTTGTCAGAAATATATACGTGAAGACTTTGACTTTTCAACGAACTCAGAAATGAGTTCAAATATCAATTCGTTATATTCCATGAAATCATTACATGCATGACTTATGAAATCGTTATGCAAATGAGTTGATATCCATGTAAATCGTTGTGCACTTATGAGCAAACCGATGCACATACAAATCGTTATATTGAAAAATCGTTATCACTCTATAAGTAAATCGTTATGAGCATGTTGTCAGAGACAAAACGATGTGAGCAAGTCGTTGTTTGCTGTATCGAATCGTTACGGCGACTAAGTCGTTATGTAACTAAATGAATCGTTACAGTGACAGAGTCGTTGTGTAACTTATCGAATCGTTACAAGGATCAAGTCATTATGAGACTTAGCGAGTCGTTGTGAAACTGAAATCATTGTGAGTGCAAATCGTTGTACTCACTTATCAAATCGATGCGAAGACCAAATCGTTGTGAGAGCAAATCGTTGTTCTCTCTTGAGAAATCAATGTGAGAGCATATCATTGTTCTCACTTAAGAAATCGATGTGAGAGCAAATCGTTGTTCTTACTTAAGAAATCGATGAGAGTGCAAATCGTTATGAACCAAGTTGTTATGCTTTCTTAGCGAATTATTGTGAGGTCGATGCGATCACTTAGCGAATCGTTATGGAAGCAAATCATTATGCTGTCTTAGCGAATCGTTGTGAGGTCGATGCGATCACTTAGCGAATCGTTATGGAAGCAAATCGTTATGCTTTCTCAAAATCGACCAGACACTTATGAAATCGTTATGATACCCAAAACGATAGAACATATAGCGAATCCTTATGTGTATGAAATCGTTATGGTAGTAAGGAAATCGTTATGAATCTATTGAAGTCGATATGATAGAGAAGGAAGTCGTTACAGCATGCAGAAAATCGATGTGTACTTAGAGAAATTTCATGCTTTGAACTTACATTACTATAGAGTAAATATTACTTAACCATTTAGCTTGATATTTCTTATTTCATTTCCTGTACTCAAATCTCATAGAAAATATGTTAGATTAAACTTTAGTATAGTTTTGTTAATCACCAAAATAAACATGTAATTAATTTAAATTACATGAGGATAAACTGATCATAAATCTCCCCCTTTTTGGTGATGACAAAACTTAACAATAAGCATAGATGATCTGAAATGAATCTAAACGAAATTGTGAAAATATAAGAGATATATTTCAGAAGTACTATAGTTCTCCCCCTTTTTGTCATTAAGCAAAAAAATATAAGAGTGAGACGAAGAAGAGAGAAAAGAATAAGGAGAACATGGGATCATTTTATTCAATTTTGACTAGGTACATGAAGATAGAAAGTAGGAGACAGAAGAGAGGCATAATGAGAAATGACTTCCCAAGCCTTTTCTTCCTGCTTCTCAAAGTGCAGCCTAAAAACTCCAGGTTCTATAGAATAGGAAGGTCCCATGGTAGGAGCCATCCTGGCAAGATGACGAACCAGCTGCTCATCTAAGAACTGAGCATACCGATCTCGATCAAGGGAAACTTTAAATAAGGGAATCTTCCCAAAATTGGCATAGGCTAGGAACTGATCCATAGAGACTAGATAGAAAAGCTCCTGGTGCTTCAATTCTAGCTGCATGGCCACATACACCATATACCTTTCAACCCATGTCTGATAAGGATCATGAACAAGGTGAATGGAATTCATGTCCAGAAATGTGGCAGCTGAAAGTGGAGGTTTACCTTCCCTGGCCTGAGATACATTCAGATCAGTAAGCTGCTGAGCAAATAGGGGATAGAATCTGGCCCACTCTGAAGGAGAGAGTCTTTCACATTCAGACAAAAGAGGGGTAAGGACATCTGCATTGACATGGCCCTGGTGATATTCTCTGAACAAAAATCTGTAAAAGGCAACCAGATGACCCTTCTGCACTTTGATTCTTCCCATGACTCTGGCTAAACGCTCAAAAATAATTGAGCCAACAGCTGATTCCATGACCAGAGAGTGAAGAGGGGGAAGAAAAACAACATTAGGTAGCTCGAGGGTGGCAAAATCAACCTGGATAGCTTCAGTGTGAGCTTCTACAGACCCCAGAGCACTGATAGCCTGCTTGAACTGACCAAGTTGAATTTTGGGGAGACGATGGAGATACCGATAGTCATTGAACATTTGAAAGTACCAGATCTTCTTGATTTTCTTTTGAATGAAAGGAGCCCAGGTGTCCTTGTGAAGGATCTGGAACCATTCTGATAAGGTCAAGGAATGATCCCAGGGAGGGAACCTGGCTGATTTGGCATGAAGAAACTTATTGTACAAAGTCTTGCGGCCCCGAGCCCACTGCTCTTCAGTTTTGGACCCAGCTAGAGAGAAGATTTTTGATTTTTCAGATTTTGAAAGAGGGGTGTAAGGCAAAATGACATTAAGATGATTGGTAAGATTTAGGTGAGGAAGATTAAAAATAGTAGCATAAGCAACTTTTTGAAGGAATTCTCTATAGAGTGGTTTATTTTTGTTGTCCACTGTTAGAGAAAACCACAGAGGTGGATAACAAGGGTCAGAAGAAATAGAAGAGGTGGAGGTTATTTTGCGTTTCTTAGGAGCAGGGCTAGAAGAGCCTGTCCTATGAACATGAGTGCCAACCTTCAATACAGGGCTAGAAGAGCTTGTCCAAAAAAAGAGGGACCAGAGGATGAGGAGGCTCTAGCTGATGAGGAGGCTGGAGGAACAGGAATGTGAGTGGTGGAGACAGGAGATGAAGAGGACTGTGAAGGAAATGGAGTAGGTGAAGAGATGTTTCTGGGTAGTGGTTGTTTGAAAGTAGGTGGAGTTGGAGGTGCTGTGGAGGATGAAGGTGGTGAAGGAGGAGCTGGTGTCTGAATGGGAGAAGGAGCTGGGGGCTCAGGAGCTACAACTTCTTCTTCTACCCTGACATGATCAGCTTCAGGAACCACTGGCCCGGTTGGCCCTGACAGATCCTCAGATAGGTGCCCTGATGGCACAGACTTCACAGCTTCATCAGGAATAGATGGCCCTGAAGGCCCAGACTCCTCTGCTGAAACAGGCCCTGAAGGCCTAGCAATCTCTTCATTTGCATTCTCAGAAGGTTGAGGAGCAGGTGGTGTGGGAGCAGTAGGTGCTGATGCTCTTACCTCCTTTAGAATGTCTGACAAAAGAGTCTCCATGCTTCCCATTTCCTTGTTCAACCACCTTATTGCATTCTTCACCATGCCTATTTCTTTTGCTGCCGAATCTTGGCTCATAAAAATAGAATTAACATCCGATTGCACAGAGCAAAGTATTTCACCTTGGGCATCTAACCTTTCAATCACATACCTTAGATTAATGACAAACCTCTGTCTTTATGGCCTCTGAAATGGTGCTTCTGCAAGGAGAGGAATCTCTGAAGCAACTTCCTTTCCTTTCTTACTTGTCCTAGCAACGGGCTCCTCAAGATCATCATGAGCATCCTGACAATCTGAATCAAAAGAACTGGCGGTTACTCCTTCTTAAAAATCATTTACTGGAGATTTTTCAGTTCTCTCCCCCTGAGACTGACCTTCTTTCTCATCCAAAATCTCCCCTTCAGCAGGGGCATCTTCCATCTGAACAACATTGTGGCCTGATGCCACAGCTTCATCTTCCTGATCTTGCTCCCCTGAGCAGGAACATCTTCTACTACAGTCTTTTCAATGTGGCCTGGTGCCACAACATCTGGTGCTACTGATTCACTGAACCTCTCAGGCTCCCCTTGAGTGCTAGAAATGGATTCCAGAACATCTCTAAGAGTGGATGCCACAATAGTGGTGGGGTTTAGATCTTCAGAGGTTCCTACAACTCGCACAATATTTTCTGGAGGAATTTCTTTAATTAGGCTGCCACTGACCACTGATTCTTCTACTCTGGCCTCTGCTGCTGCTGGTTGTTCTACTGCTGCTGGTTGATTTGCTGCTGCTGGAGTTACTGTTTCTTCTGCTAGTGTTGCTGCTATTACTTCTTGGATTTCTTGGGCTTCGCCTATGATGGCCTCACCCTCAGCCATTGATGTCTTGGTCCATACACCATTTACAACTGAAAATCCGCTCTTCCTTAAATTTCTGCTACGGATTGACTGCCCCATTTTCTCTACAACTGCTCCAGACAGATTAATGCCAAAATGTTTAAAGATCTTGGTGAGTAGATAGGCATAAGGCAGGGACACATTTAATTTGCTCTTCGTGTCCCAAATCTGAGCATGGGCAAACCTCATTCGCTCCAAGATAACCTCGGCCATGTTAATCTTTTGGTTCTGGATGGCCCAGAACATCATGTCCGAATCTGCTTTGGTGCAGGTTGAGAAGGTAGCACTCCTCGGAACCAAGATTTGACAAACAATAAAGTGCAGTAAGCAGTTGAACACATTCATCTGGTTAATATCCAGCTTCCCATCCTTCAGCTTGAACTCAGGACCAACAATACCTAGCCCCTTTGCCTGGGTGTCAACAGTGTGTACCCCACTATGACTGGTGGTGCAAACTCCAAATAAGGACTTCAAAAGATCATAAGTGATTCTTATTGGGGTTCCTTTGACAGACGAAGTCAAGGTCGATTTCTGTCCATTTCATCCTATCCATGGCTGCCATGATGCTGTGCATCCCATATTTCTCCAAATCTGCAATATCCACAGCTTTATTTCCACATAGCTTCATCTTCACGGAGGTAAATCTTCCATGCTGCTCTGCTGACAGGAACTCAGTTCCGTAGCCCCCGACGCTCCCGGAAACACCAGAAGAGGCCATGAAGTCGAACGGGAAAGGTTTCTGGAGGATTGGAACAGAAACCCTCAAGAAATTTCTGGTGGGAAGTAGTTGAAAGCTTGAAATCTTAGGGAGTCGATGCTGGAGTCGATAGGGTATCGCCTCAGGCAGGTAGAAGGAGATGAAGGCGGGATGAATCGTTGCCACACAGATTTCGGGATGTATTAAAAGAGTAAAGTAACTTTTCAAAACGGAGGTGGTATGATGGCATAAAAGGACAAAATGACCAGTTCGATGGAAATAAATTCTTTTAAAAATTACGAACCGTCAAGGATATTTAAACAAGCAAGCAGTATTTAGAATTTTGCTTAAATTCAAGGAGGAAAAATAATTGATATTCTGAATATTAATATCTCAGTTTTATACAGATGATTCTTTCACAATTTACACATGCCTAATTCCCTTCAAAGAGAAGTAAATCTCTCTTCAGGCAAGGCCTTTGTGAAGATATCTGCTAAGTGATTATTAGTATCAATGAAAGAAATATCTATGTTACCATTAGCTACATGATCACGAATAAAATGATATCTAACCTCAATGTGCTTAGTCCTTGAATGTTGTACTGGATTCTTGGTTAGATTTATTGCACTGGTGTTGTCGCATAATAGGGGAATTGTCTTGATCTGGAGTCCATAATCCTCAAGTTGTTGCTTAATCCATAGGAGTTGTGTACAACAACTTCCAGCAGCTACATACTCAGCTTTTGCTGTGGATAATGCCACTGAATTTTGTTTCTTTGAGGACCACAAGATCAGACATCCTGCAAGAAATTGACAACAACCACTGGTGCTTTTTCTATCTATTTTACATCCAGCGTAGTCAGCATCAGAGTATCCTACTAAATTGATTTCACATGACTTTGGATACCATAAACCTAAATCATGGGTTTTAGCTAAATATCTAAAGATTCTTTTGACACTAATTAAATGAGATTCTTTAGGGTCTGCCTGATACCTAGCACACATGCATACACTAAACAGTATGTCAGGTCTACTGGCAGTTAAGTAAAGTAGAGAACCTATCATACCTCTGTAGATCTTTTGGTCCACTTTCTTACCATCTTTATCATTGTCCATTCTTGTTGATGTGCTCATAGGCGTTGACAGTGGCTTGCTATTTTCGAATCCAAATTTCTTTAGCAACTCCTTGGTGTACTTGGCTTGACAGATGTGAGTTCCTTCCTTTCCTTGTTTGATTTGCAATCCAAGGAAGTAGTTGAGCTCCCCCATCATGCTCATCTCGAATTCTCTCTGCATGAGCTTTTCAAATACTTGCAAAGGGATTCATCAGTAGAACCAAATATTATGTCATCAATATATATTTGAACAAGCAGAATATGTTTGACTTTAGACTTAACAAATAATATACTATCTACTTGACCTCTAATGAAGCCATGGTTTAATAGAAATGCACTTAAACGTTCATACCATGCTCTTGGTGCTTGTTTTAATCCATATAATACTTTGTGCAACTTAAATACATGATTCGGAAAATCAATGTCATCAAAACCTGGAGGTTGTTCAACATAAACTTCCTCCTTAATAAAACCATTTAGAAAAGCTAATTTAACATCCATTTGAAATAATTTCAAGTCTAATGCGGATGCATATGCAAGTAGAATCCTAATAGCCTCAAGTCTAGCTACAGTGTATAGGTTTCATCAAAATCTATGCCTTCCTTTTGGAAATAGCCTTGAGCTACCAATCTGACCTTGTTTCTTATGATCACACCAGCTTCATCCAATTTATTTCTGAACACCCATTTGGAGCCAATCACTGGATGATCTAATGGTCTAGGAACAAGTGACCATACATAGTTTCTCTTGAACTGATTCAGTTCATCTTGCATGGCCAAAATCCAAGATTCATCAGTGAGAGCTTCATTGACTATCCTAGGCTCTATTTGCGAGACAAAAGCTAAATAATCACATGGAATTACATTACCTCTTGTCCTTACCCCTACAGATGGATCACCAATGATGTTTTCTGGTGGGTGATCTTTCTTATATCTCCATTCCTTTGGAAGATTTTCATGTAAAATGTCCTTTTGTTGCAGGTCTTCTAGAGAAGGGATCTTCCTTGTCCTCGATAGATGTATTCTTTAATTTCTTGGACAATTCTTCTGTATCATCAATATCACTATCTTCTTCCTCTCTCAAGAAGGGTTAGTTTCATAAAAAATGATGTGTACTGATTGTTCAATTAATAAAGTACGCTTATTAAATACTCTATACCCTTTAGGTTTAGAAGCATACCCCATGAATATACCTTCATCCGATTTTGCATCTAACTTATCGATGTCTCTTTTGTCGTTGTTGTGGATGAAACATGGACATCCGAATGTCCTGAAATGACTGATCTTCAGCTTCTTTCCCTTGTATAGTTCATATGCTTTTTCTTCAAGATAGGCCTGATCATCACTCTGTTGATAATGTAACATGTCGTGTTGACTGCTTCAGCCCAAAAATACCTTGGCAAATCATATTCTAATAGCATTATCCTTGCCATATCCAACAGGGTTCTATTCTTCCTCTCAGCAACTCCATTTTGCTGTGGTGTCCTTGGTGCTAAGAAATTATGTTCTATCCCTTGGTCATCACAGAACTTGGAAAATTTTTCATTTTGGAATTCTCCTCCATGATCTGACCGGATCCCAGCAATGCTGATCTTTCTATCTTTCTGTACCTTCTTGCTGAAGCTTACAAAACTGTCAAATGTATCATCTTTGTGCTCCAAGAAGGATACACAAGTGAATATGGAGTAATCATCTACTATAAAAAATCCAAAATTCTTTCCTCCAAGATTGGTGGTCCTCATTGGCCCAAATAAATCCATATGTAAAAGTTCTAAGGGTTTAGAGGTTGTTACCACAGTTTTCGACTTGAAGGATGACTTGGTGTGCTTTCCTTTTGCACATGGTCCGCAGATACTATTCAATTTTGTACTTACTTTGGGTAGGCCTTCCACCAAGCTTCTCTTGATCAATTTTCTCATGCCATCAAGACTGTAGTGACCTAGTCTTCGGTGCCACAGTTCTGTTGACTGCTCTTTATTTGCTGCCAAACAAATGTCCTGATCTTTTAGTTCCTCTAGATAGAGCACGTACAGGTTCTTTTCTTTGTTGGCTTCAAAGATGATTGCACCATCCTTCATAATGCTGCACTTTGACTCTTGAAATCTGATTTGATGTCCTTTGTCGCATAGCTGGCTGATACTGATGAGGTTGTGCTTCAGTCCCTTGATGCATAGCTTCTTCAATGACTGTCTTGCCTTTGCTGCCTGCTGAACCATTGCCTATTACAGTCCCTTTTCCATTATCTCCATAGGTGACTGTACCTTCTTCAACTTCTAAATGGGAAAATAGCTTCCTGTTCCCTGACATGTGCCTTGAGCAACCGCTGTCTAAATACCATTTGGATGCTCGAAGGTTTCCCTGCATTAAAAACATTACGCTTTAGGTACCCAAGTTCTTTTGGGTCCTGGTTGGTTAGTGTCATCATTTTTCTTTTTGATTAGCCATATTTTATATTTAGTAGGACATGATACTTTAATATGACCTAGCTTATTGTAATGACTACAACAAGACATCTTAGTTACTTTTTCAATTGGTATGTATTTAAGATTTGCCTTATATGTTGTGTCTTGTTCAGGTACAAATTTAGGTGTAGGATATATTTTAGGATAAACTTTAGTTTCTTCGTTATCGGGGGATGTATAACCTAATCTATGTTTCTTTTTACCTGACAGTCTATCACCTTTCAATATTAATCTAGTTTTACCGTTTGTAAATTTTTCTAGAGTGCTTGATAATTTTTCATTTTCTGTGGTTAACGTGTTGACTTCTTGTTTTAAATTATTTACTGTTTCATGATTTTCCAAATTTTCTAATTGTTCATTTTTATTTTTCAAGTCATCACACAGTAATTCATTTCTCCTTTTTAGTTCATTAATTTATTTTTCCATTTGCTCATTTTCAGATTTTAAATCTGAATTAGTATTTTCTAGGCATGCAATATTTTTCTTGCTTGCTTTTAGTAATTTAGATACTTCTCTATATTTACAATATAGTTCATTGAAGGCTTCTTCTAAGTTATCTGAATCAGAATCATTACAAGAAGAAAAGGATGAGTCTGAAGTTACCTTGTCTTCTGTGTTGGCCATGAAAGCCAAGTTGGCTTCTTCTTTTTCTTCATTGCTTAAGCTCGACTCACTGTCTGAGTCACTGCTGTTGTCCCAAGCCGCTGCCATAGCTTTCTTCTTGAATCTTCTTGGTTTTCTTGAACTTTCCTTCTTTCTGTATGCAGATTTCTTGAGCTTTGGACACTCTGCCTTGATATGTCCGGGCTTCTACCATTCATAGCAAATTGGCTCACCTTTCTTGATGTCCTTTGCTTCAGTTTTCTTGAAATCTTTGCCATTTTTGAAGTAACGTCTTCCAGATTGATACTTTTTCTTCTTGGCTAAGATGCGTTGTAGTCTTCTTGATAACAATGCTTCTTCATCTTCACTGTTTTCACTACTATCTTTGTTCTCAGATTCTTCCTCAGAGTTATCTTCTGCTGCTTTGAGGGCATTAGTGTGCTTCTTTCTACTTGATGATTCTCCCAATCTTTCCATGTTTATCTCATGGGCCATGAGGGACCCAATGAGTTTCTCCAATGACATCTTTTCAAGTCATTGGCTTCTTCTATAGCTGTTACCTTGGAAGTCCAAGAAGATGGTAAAGATCTCAAAATCTTTCTTACCATGTCTCCCATTTCATAGATCTTTCCAAGACTAGCTAACCCATTCGTGATGTCTATAAATCTGCTAAACATTTGAGTTATTGACTCTCCTGGCTGCATCTGAAACCTTTCATACTGAGTCACCAGAATGTCTATTCTGGTTTCTTTTACTTTATTTGTGCCTTCGTAGGTAATCCTCAGCTTTTCCCACATTTCCATGGCAGATTTGCAGGCGGAAATTCTGTTGAATTCCTTCTTACTAAGGGCACAACATAGAATGCTCTTGGCTTTGCAGTTTGGAGAGATCCTTTTCTTGTCGTCTTCAGTCCACTTATCTCTTTCATTTGTAACTAAGAGATCTCCTTCTTCAACTATCGACCGGATCTGATAGTCAAGACCTTGTAAGAAATACTCTATTATTGTTTTCCAATAGGTGTAATCTTCTCCATCGAACAGCAGTGGCATGTTGACTGACTGACCTTCGGAGTGACCTTAGGCTGCCATTTGATCTTTTCTCTTCAGATCGTTGGATCTTCTTCTTTGTCGAAGAGACTTGCTCTGATACCACTTGTTGCCCAGCTAGCAAGCCCAAAGGGGGGGGGGTGAATGGGATTCTTAAAATTATTGAAAACCTAAAATCTGTTCACAAAACAGTCACACAAAACACATTTTGATAGTTGTTAGTGTTAGTAAAGGTAAACAGCAAACACACAAAGGCAATCACACTACACAAGGATTTATCCTGGTTCAGATCTCCTCTCCTTAGGAGTCTTACGTCCAGTCCCTGAGCAATACCTCAGGTTTTCACTACCCAAGGGTACAGTCCCCCTTATGGACCCTTACACACCCAACCGCAGCTGGTCTTCTCTTCACAACCCAAAGAGGAATTAGTCTTCCTTCTACACGAAGGAAATACACACCCTGGAACCCCAGGTCTTCCTTCAACACGAAGGGAAGTAAGCACAAGAATGTGGAAATAAAAACAAGCCCCTAGATCAAGCTTATACAATGCTAGATCTGAAGCTAAGACTGAGAAAGAAAGGATCTGCAGAATTGATCTCTCTTAGTACTAGAAGCTCTCTCAAAGATCTACACTAATCTCAGAGAGCAAGAGCTAGAACAGATGTGAGTGAAAAACTTGGCTCTTCAGTTTTCTCACAGAAGACTTGAAAAATTGTTGAAAGCGTTGTTTCTCTATTCAAGGTGTCTTCTTTTGGAGCTTCAATCTTCTTTATATATCTTCTATTTGAAATTTGAACGTTGAAGTGTCCGTTGTCTCTAAGCTTTTGTTTACGTTAGACTGCATGTCACTGTAGAGTTTCTTGTTCGACAGTCTTTAGCTTTCCATGCACGCAACAAGAGAGAGGATCTTTTTTTATGTCCGTTATCTTCCATATTGTCCAACGTTGTATTGAGATGCGCTATCAGAGACCTGCATGCATTAAATGCTAAAACGATAGACAGCTAGGCTGTCTCTTGTTGTCAGTTAACGTTAGATTGATTTTATATCAAAAAGGAAGTTCCATTCTGTTGTTCTAAAAAGATGTTTACAGTGTAAGTATGGAAATAGAAGATATCGTTTACATGCACTGCAGTGATACGTTCAGTCATAATAAATGCATGGTTGTCAGAAATATATACGTGAAGACTTTGACTTTTCAACGAACTCAAAAATGAGTTCAAATATCAAATCATTATATTCCATGAAATCGTTACATGCATGACTTATGAAATTGTTATGCAAATGAGTTGATATCCATGTAAATCGTTGTGCACTTATGAGCAAACCGATGCACATACAAATCGTTATATTGACAAATCGTTATGACTCTATAAGCAAATCGTTATGAGCAAGTTGTTGGAGACAAAACGATGTGAGCAAATCATTGTTTGCTGTATCGAATCGTTACGGCGACTAAGTCGTTATGTAACTAAACGAATCGTTACAGTGACAGAGTCGTTGTGTAACTTATCGAATCGTTACAAGGATCAAGTCGTTATGAGACTTAGCGAGTCGTTGTGAAAATATGTTAGATTAAACTTTATTATAGTTTTTTTAATCACCAAAATAAATATGTAATTAATTTAAATTATATGGGGATAAACTGATCATTAGGGAAGACCTACAGGTGTAGGTGGTCTTGTACCCCTTGGTAAATGGAAGACTTGCTGGTCTGTAAGTGGTTGTATTACCTCTCAGTTGAGAGAAGGCCAAGTGCGCTTGGTAGTTAGTGAAATCCCAAGTGGTTGCTTAGGGACTGGATGTAGGACTTCCATGTGGGAAGAGCCGAACTAGGATAAAATCCTTGTGTATTTTTATGTGATTGATTCCGCCAAGTTTTCACTTGTTTCACACACACCACACTAAGTACTAACTACTCTATTTAGTGTTGTTTATCTTTTAGATAAAATTTTTAAAGCGCAAGAAGTCCTATTCACCCCCCTCTAGGACAACTATAGTGCCATCTCGATCCAACAGACATATGGTCGTTGGAGTTTCTTGGCTCTCTTCTTCTTCTTCTCACCTTCCTTTGAGTCTAACGGCTTCATTCTTGTGTCTACTGGCTACTTGGAATGGAGGAAGATGTTCCAGCTGGTGCGGACTTCCAAGGATGCCAACAGTATGTCCAAGATGTTGATTATGAGTAGAAGTGAATCTGCAGACATTAAATACAAGGCAGACGTTTAGACTCTATAAGTCTTTTGTCAGATGACCCTTACCTCTTTTGTCTTATGTCTGTATTTCCTGAAGATTGCTGAAAATAGAATGTAGGTGCTTTTCTTTTGTTGCAGGAAGGTAGAGATCCTATGAGACAGACAAAAAGATCTTTAGTCAGAGAAATGATAAGTTAAGTATATGAAGTGCATTTGAATTTTCATTGGGCGCCAAAGATATTTTGAAAGGTTTGAAATGTAGAGGCAATCGATATTTAGTTAAGAGACAATGGATGTAAAACAAATGTAATCTCTGTATGAAGGCAATCGATGTTGCTCAAAGACAATCAATGTTTAAAGACAACCGATACTAAAGCAATCGATGTTGCAATGCAGTCGATATTTGAGTGTAATCGATGTTTGAGTGCAATCTATGTTTATGCAATCGATGTGAAAGTATAATCAATGTTCATGTAATCGATGTTTAATGTAATCGATGTCTAAGGATAATCGATGTTTAAGTGTAATCGATGTTCTAATGTAATCGATGTTTAAATATAATCGATGTTTCGATGTAATCGATGTGAAAGATAATCGATGTTTGAATATAATAGATATTTGAAATAGTAATCGATTGTGGACTTCAAATAATAATCGATGTGGACTTAAAATAGTAATCGATTTAGCTTTCCAGCGCAAATTATGAAACAATAGTGTCATAATATATTATATTTATAAAGAAAATATAATATTAAATATATTCATAATATTTAAGTTAATCATAAATTTTGTTATCACCAAAATAAAAAATAAAATATAAGAGTAGTTCAACAAGTAATATCTTTCTATCTGAAAAGTCTCTTATTTTAGTTGTATGGAATTCACTTTTTCTTCTTGTGAAACATTTACCGGTCCATGCGAGGGTGCCATTGTAGGAGCTCCGTTGACAGTTGATGGTTAACAACTAGCAATAGATGGCAAGTGGAGGTGGGGGAGGAGGGAGAGGCAACACCAAATCATCGTTGGTTGGATCACTAAATTGGACCGGATTCTCCAAACACAGAATGAACCATATTTTACTAGTCTAGATCAGTGCAGTCCGATCCAATGTGTGGTTAAAATTTATTGATAAAAAAAAATTAAAATAAAAAATGTTATTGTGCCTGCTTGAGATCATAAGATGCCAAATATGGTATGTTGTGTTACGCAACTAGCCGTTATGTAAACAAAGTGTTTCTCATTATTTTTCAGAAAAATCTTAAGAGTGGTTTTTCTTTATTCTCTCTCTTTATCTCTCTCTCTCTCTCTGATTGATGGGGACCAACAAGTAGGGAGCTTTGGTGGACCTAATCCACAAGCCTGGGGATTGTGGAGGCCCATAGGTTATCTTCAGATGCTAATTCCGAGCATTAGACAAACATGCGAACAAATATACATACAATTTCATGACGCCTCCGGAGACGGGTGTGATTAAATGGAACTTGAGATGTCTAAAACCATACTCCATAGTTCGGATATGTATGTGAGAACCAGGGTTGGCCGTGCCGTTCGACATGATCATGCTGAGTCCATCGTGAGATAGTATGATATGATAATGTCCTGCACTCAGTATGATATGCTGAGTCCCTAGTTTCTTATATATCACATGCATGTAGAATGAAGGGCATATATATATATATATAAATAATATGGTGCTATGCGATTTATGGTCTTTTAGATCACGTCTAAGTAAATTTTTTTATTTATAATTATAATAATATAAAACTTTATAATTTGACTTGAAAATAAAAATCGTAACATTATGCGGCATATATATATATATATATATATATTTTATTTGTGGGACAGTGTCACAGTTATGGGATGTGTTGCTCCGCTTCCAGCACTCCTCAGGAATGTTGCAGCGTGCTGTGGTCCATGAGGTGAAAAGGTCTGACGAAGTTTGTTTGAGGTGTTTTCTGAAAAATTATCTCAAACAATGAACGGATACACATCGACCCTGGTTGGGTGCGACGAGACTCCGCCGGAGACGCGTGGCAATGTCGGGATCGCACCCAGATTTGGTGATCCATCGTGCACCTTACCTTTCTTTTTTCAAAAAAATTCGAAAATGGCTGCCCGATCTTGATCGAGCGGCTAGGATAGTATTTTACCAAAGAGAAGAATATCTTGCCATTCTCGCATAGGATGTGTTTCTCAAATTTTTTTTACCAAGAATTCACCTACTATCTTCTACATTTAATATGTACATAGGTAGACGAAAATCTTGGACAGTCACACTAATCAGTTCCTCCATGTTTTCCCTCAATTAGAATGCTCTATTTTGGGAGTTCACACATATTAGTAAAAGGCATATCTATGCACGAGCTCAATGGTTGTTAACCCATCTAAGGGTCAATCTTGATCGACCCCATCAATTTTAATGGGTATGGTCTAGGTCCAATTACTTGAAGGAAAGTAAAATGAGAGGAAAGTAAGATTTTAAAGGGATTTAATCTCACATCGGATGGCATGTTCTTCTCTATCTTCCAACCACCTTCAAAGAAAGATCAACAATCACAAATTATAAGGGTTAAGAGGACATGCGTTAGTAAGGGGTGATCTAATTCATCATTTTTTTCTCTTCGCAGATATTATGACTAATAATTTAAATGATTATTTTAAGTTACTATTTTGAATTTCACATGTTAAATAAGATTTTAGATAATAATAATTCATTGTTGTAATAATTAAATTATATTTATGTATTTCGATTATTAAATTATATAGTTAGTGCATTGCTATATGTTGGGTTAAGAAGAAAATTTCATTAGTGGTTAGAATCCGAATCATAGTTGGATGATTTTAGAAAGAGTTCACAAATTGAAATTTGATATTGAGAAGAATCCCTTAAGGAGAGAAGACTATGTATGGATGAGAAATGCTTAGTGTCATCTAAAGAGGGTAATAAAATGATGTGAATTGTCTTCCAAATAATTTTATTAGTTGAGAGAGAGAGAAGAGAGAAAGGTCTTGTTTGGAAGGCAATCCATGTCACCCTTATTACCCTGTTTTGGAAGGTGCTAAACATTTCTCATGTATAGATAGGAAGGCGACTTCCAAAGTTAGAGTTGATATGGTTACCATTTATCTTTATTCTCTTTTAAGAATTTGAATCCCATTAAGATTCTTTAATTAGAAGAGATCATAGGATGGGTTTAAGCTCTCAACCTTAGACCTATATATATTCGGTGGCTGTTGATTTTGGGTTTTATTTTGAAATTTTCGAAAGAGAGATCTACTATGTTTCTAGGAAGCAAGGAGGAGTTTTGTTGCAGGAAGACTGAGTGTGGCTCGTGGGCTCGAAATTTCCCAGAACAAGAGTTCTTGGGCTTTGTGTTAAAATTTCTATTAGGATCTTTGCTGAGTTTGAGGTAGGATGATTTATACTACCCTATAGCATGCACGATTTTGATTTTATTATAGTTTTATGACTAATTATAATATGATCAATATGTAAGATCTGTATGAAAATTTATAAGATCGTTCATATCATCTTTATGTATGAATAAAAATTTTCTTTATTTGATTTAAAAATTATGTGAAATCTATCTACTTGATTTGAAAGAAATGAGTATGATAAGATCGTGCACCATGAAATCTGTGATGCACATTTATAAGAATCATAGACAGTACCATCTACTGAGAGATAGACGTCTCTTATAAATATCTGTAGGGAGTCAGAACTTGTAGGTATGGAACAAAATCTTAAAGCTAGATAACCTAAGACTTGATGGAAATTACGTGGACATAAATTCTTGGCATTGCGCATATTGCCAAAGCCTATGCACTGCAAGCCTAGGTGCTAGATATCCATATTTGTGTAGGGTAAGTCTTGTTGCAAACCGCCACATGGCGGTTTGCAACAAGCTCAGCTCCCCATTGGGGGGAGCTGAGGTGGGGCCAACCCACCCCCAATGGGGTGTGGTTTGCACCCACGTGGATGCAAACTTTCAAGTGCTTCTCATTTGTGTAAGGCGATTTTATGGGGGTTGGATATATATCCAATTATAAGTTTGTTTATGGCATCATGAATATGATGGTGACACACACGATGAGTTCACGAAGAGTTTAACTTATAATATGCATAAGAATGAAATTAAGTGGACAAATTTTCTTTTCCTTAGTTTTTTTTTAAAATTTCACGTAGGGGATGCAATAATAGATTACCTTCTCTATGACGAGTTTTGATTTTCTGTGATAAGTGCTATAGTGGATATTATAATTGATTATGTTTTCTGATAATCGATCATGTCTCATTATGATAAGTTTTAATTTTTTTTACGACTAAGTATTGCACATGTGATTTAATAATCAATTAAATTTCCTTGTGGTTTTTGCGACTAAGTATTATACATGTGATTTGATAATCAATTAAGTTTTCTTATGGTTTCTGTGATTAAGTATTGTACAAGTAATATGATAATCAATTAATTTTCCTTGAGGTTTCTGTGACTAGGTATTGTATAGGTGATATGATAATCAATTAAATTTCCTTGTGATTTCTGTGACTAAGTATTTACAGGTGATGTAGTAATCAATTAAGTTGTCCTAGTAGTTTTTGTGACTCAGTATAGGGGATAGTTAATCAATTAGTGTGTTTCGGTATGGTTTTATGTGGCTAAGTATAACATAATTAATGAACTGATATGATAATTGATCATTTTGTCCTAATAATTGATTACTCTGATTGAGTATTCAAAATGTTTGATCAATTATGTCTTAGCATTTGGTTTCTTTTCAAGCATGTAGTTAAGTTTTCCATGTCTCATGATTCAATTAATGTTTGTGTTGATTTAATGGTTAAAAATGCACATATGGCCAACATGTATAAGGGAACTACAAATTATCCTACTAAGTTGTGGACTCATTAAAATACACTTATGTTTTCGTGATACTTGAGTGAAGATTTAGAGGGTTTAGTTCAAGAGCAAGCATACTTGGCTAGAATTCGAAGAGCTTGCTTGAAGACTCTGTTTTAGACATAAAGATCAATTGTTTTTCTATAAGTAGATTATGTTCAGTTTAATTTCAATGGAGTCATGTAACACTCTATATGAACGACGTGGAGTTGTATTGGTGGATTATTGGACTACTTTAATAGAATATTTGAGGATGTGAATGTGTATGGTTTTATATGATAATTATCATACTCAGATGTGGAATATTGGGACGTGTAGATACATATATCATTCAGAGAAAACACCAAATTCTATCAGCAACATTGATAATAATACTTAACTCATTTGATATCAAAGTCACAAACTATCACATCAACTCTATCAGATCTAATGTTAGGTCCATCATTGACTATTACATTCAGCTTTCTAAAATAAAAACTATACTATAACTCTAAGATAAGAAGGATAACTCATCACTCTTGCCCGTCTCCATCAGTGTGCACATCCACATCAAATTCACTTGAAAACCACAAATAAATGTAAGGTGGACATAAAGCTCAATAGAATCTATATCTCTATACCAAACAATGCTTTGAGTTGTTAACATTTTATCAAAGTAGAGTAACTAACATAGTAATGATGAATAAAACAAGGCAGATAGAACATCAAAAAAGTGAGAAGCGGATACAATTGATCAAAAGTCTTTAAAGTAAATGAAGATTATGGAATTGTTAGATGCACTATGCTTCCCTCACATACTCGATTTTGAATGATCAACAAAACACTTAGTTAACCTGGTAGGGGGAGTGTGCAAACATATATCTTATTAAATCTCTATCATGTAGGTGATTACTACTGAGCGAAAATGTTTCACAAATGATCAAACTCAACAATAGGCTTAATACATACTTATAGACATATCACAACCTTTCAATGATATAAGAATGTGCATTCTAAACAATATTGTCTTTGGTTCCTTACTTTGAAAAAACAACATAAAAATTTAATTATTCTAATATTTGGTACCATGTTTTTCCCACTACTATGTTCCATATTAAAGATCAAGATTTTCCGAACATTGAAACACTAATGGTATTGCTCATATGATCCATGGAAATCAACCAAGCATATTGTTGTTCTAGGACTAAGGAAAAGTTTTAAGTCCTCAATAGTAGGATACCTACTGAGGTAATCGACTAGTTCATGTAGTAATTCTAAGTAGTCAACTAAATCAGTAAGGAAGTGGTCGAGACTACACTGAAGTAATCAATTATCCCATTGCGACAATCGATTAAGTCAATAAGAAAAAAGAGAGCATCCACCTTGTAATGTATTGCATTTTCAGATCCTAATTATTGGGTCTAGCTAGTATCGTAATCCATCTTGTGATTAGTTTAATGATTTCTTTTGAAATTGGACCGTTTTGCTAGTTGATTGGGCAACAATTCTTACCTTTGAGTATCTGCTAGAAGTTACTTTAGCTTTGGCTAATGTATTATTTGTTTGTGGTGGTGTTGTCTATCAAGTTTTAAACATGGCAGACGAGGCCGACACGTTTATCATTGGCAGTTCTAAGGTGGTGCTGAACACGGCTTAGGGGTATGGCGCATTCTGAAGGCACCATATCTACTAGGCGCATGTACGGGTTTGGCGGTGCGAGTCTTGCCACCCTAGGCTGGCGTGTTTAAGACACGTTGAGTCAGGCAGGCACATCTCTAAATCCAACACCTTTTTATATAATTGGGGGTGGTTGAGCCTTTGACGCTCAACCAGAGAGACCCAACAGCAGAGGGAGAGAGGGCCGGGCCCTAGGAGGAGGAGAGGAGGTTTCCAAGGATACTTTGGCATGAAGAACATATCTACAACACTTGGAGAGCTTGGTGACCATTTTCTACAATTTTTAAGGTAGGAAGATCCCCCCCTTTTCCTCTTTTTCTTGTTGTTTTGGAGTTTCTTTTCATGGTAATGGATGGAATAGGTAGTATTCGTTGTTTAGTGGTCTTAGACATGAGCCAAGAACATGATTATATTGCTAATAGTTAGAAAATGAGATTTCTTGATGAATTTATGTTGAGATGATTTTTAAGTTGCAGCTTTAAGTTTGAATTCATGTGGTTTTGAGTTTATTAGCATATCTACGTATGGTAAATCGCGTTATAAGATTTACAATGTGTGGGAATTGTAATTTTTGCAAGATTGGAATGAGTTTTGAGCATGATTTTGGGTTTGGGCATTCTATCTTGAAAGGTGCCCTGGTCGGGTGGCACATTGAAGATGTGCCCGGGTCCCCAGATGTGTTCAACAGTTTCCAATGTGGTTGCTTTAAGCGGCGTGTTCTAAACATAGCCGCAAGTACCGGCATGTTTCTACTTAAACATCCACTGTGACTTATTTCATGATATATGCTGTATTTTTTTTGAGGTATAGACCACCTTGGGATGTTAGACAGTCGGTATGTTAAATTATATT
The DNA here is from genome assembly GCA_014218235.1 of Colocasia esculenta. Lineage (NCBI taxonomy): Eukaryota > Viridiplantae > Streptophyta > Magnoliopsida > Alismatales > Araceae > Colocasia > Colocasia esculenta. The sequence goes on from CM024762.1 coordinate 38,610,504, forward strand.
TATAATATTGAGAGGGAGACTATGTTGAGGCACCGTACCTTAATGACATGTTTTCTATTTGCCTCATTTCGAGGTTATTAAAGTGTTCTAGTACTGTGTGCATGGTGATCTACTCTTCATTTTAATGGAAAATTTGAAATGCATATAGGTCATAAAGGTGTGATGTTATGTGAGTTTGTGGTGTGTCAGTAGTTTGATGGACGACACTAATTGAGTACGGTTGTCCAGAGCCCCAAGTTCTACATGAGCCAGCACAATGCGTCTGTGCTCAATAATTGTAATAAAAAATTAAAAAATACTACATAAATAATAAAATTGTGATGCACTTTGATTGATGTGTTATGTTATTTTAATATGTTATCAAATGATGTTATTAAATCATTTTCCTTCTTGGAAATATTTAACCCTGCCTTTCGACCGTCGACCCTAGTTATGAAGGAATATCGGGAACAATTGCTTAGCTTGGTTCAGGGCGATCGAGTTGTCAGTGTAACAGTATCGAAAGTCGTTCTTGTCATTGTACACATTCGACCCAGGGGTTGTGCGAGATGAGTCTCTGCAGATCAAGAGTTTCATTACTGGATTGATGTTAGAATTGAAGAAGGTGTCCCTCTTGATCAAATTATTTTTTATTTATTTGTACAGATAAACTACTAATTGAGACACTTATCTAATTAACGAAATCGGGTACTCAAAAAGTGATTTAGTAATAGTTCTCTATGTACATCTTGAACAGGTGAAGGGTTCAACTCCCACAGCATGTTTACAAAGAATTCTTAAGATTTTTTCTAAACATGATGTCATTAATTTAACTTACACCGGATGATATAATAGATTGATATTCTAATAAAATAATTTAAAGAAATAATTAACGAAACTGGACCTCAAAGATGATCAACCATCAACGAGTAGCGCTCTATCGACTGCCTAGCATTACCAACTTTAAAGATGGTTCACCCAAAAGCTACACTCCTTTCTTGGACGATTATAAACAGTTTTATCAACTATAATTCATAGCAGTTGTCTTTTAAAGTTATTTTCTAATGCTTGTTTAAATCATTATTCGAAGACAATTGATATATTTTAGTGAAAATATTTTAGAGTTAACTTGTTATGCATTCATGCGTTAATCATGCAATATTGTTAACCCTAAACCCTAACAAATTAAGTCACTTAAACTATAACAAGGTTATTGGCATATTACGGTTTCAACCCTTCTCAAGGTCGTCACACAACATATTTTAAGGCTTTGACATGCTGACTTGAAACATTTTTAACGGAGTGGAGGTCCTCTCGGCCTCCCATAGAAGAGGGACTCGGTCAGTACATGGGTGAGATATTTTTTTTAAACCCCTCATTTTAAAGTATCTTTCATATTTTACATAGAGGTTAAAATAAAAAAAGCCCACACCACCTATGTACTGACCGAGCCCCCCTCCTGCGGGGGGCCGAGAGGATCTCTACTCTTTTTAACGTGTTAAAGTTCCATAGCGTTGCAGGTCTTCACTAAATATTTTAAAACTTTGTCATGTTGTCGATGATTAGATGTCGCGGACTTGCCTCCTCCTGTTGTTTTTTCGCTTGCAGCTCAGTGCATTCGCCGGCAACTACTGTGCGACTCCCCTGTTGGGGCCATCGACTGCGTGCTTGTACGTCCCCCTCCTCGGCCGATCGTTGTTTGCTTCTAAATAGCCTGTCGCCGGCGTTGTCCGACCGCCCATCGTCTATTTATCCTCCGATCAGTTTCATGGTGGGTTGAGATTTGCCCCATTGTATCTGGACCGCTGATCTCTAGGTGGCATGTCCGGTCTTGTTTGTCGTCTCCTCCCAACGGAGGACGACGCTTGCTGTGTCCTCTATACCCATTTGCGTATGTTACTAGAAAGCACCTTTATTTACTGTAAAAAAGGAGAAATATTTTGACAACAGTAGATCAATACATTTAACTAAGCATTTAAATTAAGGTGCTTAATTAATTAACCATTAAATTGAGGTGTTTAGTTAATTAATTATTTGTTAATAACAAATAGGAAACAAGTTATGGCAAAAAGTGAGAGGCAGTATGCACTTAGTTTTCCGATAGAGATTAGGCGACAAATTAGATGTTTTGCACTGGAACCGTAATAAGAATGATGACATCTACTTTGGAAATATACGATTCAACCTCGATTTTTTAATCTATTTCTATTAAATCTCTTCCACTATTAGTGAGTTACATATTTTGACATATCTTTCCTACATAGGATGGATGTAAAGTGAACATTTCAGATAGTGCAATTTTTGATATCCTTATAATATGAGACTTTTAATTTAAGTCGCATTTTATGTATACTTAGATTAATAATTGAAAACATCTTTGATGGTATGGGCCCTTAAAATGCGAATCCAAATAGGTGGTACCATTCTCATTTTGTCGATGATGACAATGAAACACTCGTGTAAATAAATTTAAACACATCAGTAAATAAATGGCTATGTACTCTCTCCATTTGGACATTAAATTATATATTAATTAGGCTTGCCTTTGAAGTGTAAAGTAGCTCTCCGATCAGAATTAGGTCTTTTTGCTAAGCTCAATTAATCGTTAGTCTGTGCTTCTAAGGCCTAAGGTGCCTACTTCAAAGAACATTAAATTTCTTAAACAGTTATATTTATGACTAATAGTCAAACCACAGGGAGTAAACTGATGATAAAAAGCATAAAAAGCCAAACAACTACTTTTTATGATTAGATATTGGGCATCTCAACAAGCCCACCCTCACCCCGAACTTACATTAATTCATTGTTAGGCAGCGCAAGGCCAAGAACTCATGCATGATGTTAGGCAATATTGCACAGTGTTCGTAATATCTTGCACTTCGACAGTACATGAATGGGTTATGCTCTTGTTAAAAGTGAAAAGAATTATATGTATGTGTAAAAAAACAGAAAAATTATATGCATATATATACATATGTGTACATATAGAGAAATGTTATGATACGCAGAGTTTCTTGATACGGTTCCGCCGTAATATAGCGCGGGTTTTTTAGATTCAAATTCAAAAGCTATTTTGATATCCAATATTCGAGTGTTTGGTGTCATGGTGCTTGGGTGTTCAGATTATGAGAATAACATTTGGATTTGAATCTAAAGACCTACACTATGTTGCAGCGGGGCCGTACCAAAATATTCCGTTATGTTATAGCATTTCTCTCTCTCCCTCTCTCTCTCTCTCTCTCTCTTTATATATATATATATATACAAATTTTGTACTATGGGACCTAATTAAGTGTCTGTGTATGTCTTAATTGTCATTTTTTTCTTAAAAACTGTTAAAATTTCTAAAGAAAAGGACGAAGACGAAATTAAAATATTTTCATAAACATTTTGGCCGAAGTTGAACAAGAAATTAATATTTAGATGATATCCATGCAAATATAAAAATCGGATACAATTATGAGCAATCTTATTTCTTATAAAGGCGCACATGAAAAGAAAGCATTGTGACTACAATTACTTGTTCGATCAAAATTTCTTATTAAGTTCTCGACTTGCGGATGGGGTGATGCACTTTGGAGGAAAAGGGCAGTGAGAAATAGTATCATAGACGGTTTGTCATATAAAGAGGCTCACCCTCAAACCCGAGGCCCAACTAAGTACAGGCCCATCATTGGGGTCGGCCCAGTGACGGGGCCCAAATCTCGGGAAGCTGAATGGGCCTCAAGTTTGGGTTCCATCATGGCGTTTTGTTAAGAATCAGCCCACGTCAGGATGGCGCTTTGAGTCCACCATCTCGCCCGGTGATTCTTTGATGGATGAGACGAGTTCTGGTTTGGATTAAACTTTCTTTCTTGAAAGCATAGATCTATGTTGACTTCGGCTCTTGTTTACCGGCATCTAGGTGCCCAAGTACTATGCTCGTTGCAATCTAACTTGACCAAATAGCTAGAATCGCCCATCTCATCTTACTACGCAACTCAGTTCTTACCAATGTGGAAAGAGAAATATTTATTTAGAAAAACTTTCCGCACTTTCTGCAAGTGCAGAAAGTGCAAGACACATGGGCTCCATCCCATGTGGCAGGTGGTTCTGCACTTTCTGCATGCAGAAAGTCTTTCTCATATTTATTACCCATGCAAAAAGTTACCTATCCAGAGACATATAATGTAACGGCGCGATCGTTCGGATCCATGTTTAGTGGTTCTGGTGTGGTGCTCTTGGTCAATGTGGGGTCATAGAGCCTTGTTCGTGGTCTTTGCGTCTTATGTGGGTGTTGTAGGCCTTAGGTTTTAGCCCAATTAGCCCGCAAGTTTTCTGGTGAAGAAGGCGATGTGACATATCGTCGCGTTTTGAACGCGACGGCTTCCTACGTCGCGATTCACAAACTGCCTTTTCGCGGCGCGGCACGATTGGCGACGGTTTGGTCTGTCGCATTTATTGTGTTATAAATACGATGTATGTCTTCGTTGCGATTTTGACTGAGTGTTTAATTGCCTTGTTCTGGCCAGACAGAGCAGAGGAGCTATGTACGGTGTGAGGGGGAGCTACTATGGAACTCCTAAGACTTTTTCCGGCGTCTGGTGGTTCGTGCGGCACGGGGTCCACGCGAGGAAGATTCCTGGAGCGTGTGTGCGCCGGCGATGAGGTGGTTTTTGCATTCTACGGATTCTTCGAGTTGGTAGGGAGACTTCCTCCTTTATTTGAGTTATTTAAATGGCTTATAGCATTATGAGCATGATTGAATGCCATGTAGTCGTTTAGCTTTTGTTTTATAAGCTTATGTATAAGTGCATGATGTGTGTGGAGTGATTTCTGAAGGAGGAAGAAGGGTTCAGTCACCTGCTTGAGAAGGCGACAGACTGAACCGTCGCGTTTTGGTTTTGAACGCGACGCCTTGGGCCGTCGCGTTCTTGTGTTCCGATTGTGTTGGACCGACTGGTCTGGACGCGACCACTCGACCTGTCACGTTCTTGTTGAATGCGTCGGTGTGGTCCGTCATGATTCTATGTACGGTTTAGTGTGGTCTTTGTCGCGACGTATCGTTCTGTCGTGATTTGCATTTTGATTGTCGGTGTTGACTGTTTGGCCTGAACGCGACGTATCGAGTCGTCGTGATATGGTCGCGACACTGGGTCCTGTCGCGTTAGGCTTGGAATCGCGTCGAGGTAGGTTGTCGAGTTCTGAAAGGTGACTTCTGTGTCCATCGCGATTTGGCTTCCAAGGTGTGTTTGTGATAGTTGGGCTGTGAAGGTTTGGTGTTGACCTAGCTCTAGTTTTCTAAGATGCTGTTAAGGTATTTAAGGTGTCTTTATGTTAGTAAAGCATGATTAGGCTAATGAATTGGTTTATAAGTAGTTAGTAAGTTGAGTTAATTATGTTATTATATTAATTATGTGCTTAATGTGTATGATGGTTTAGTGTTGCTATGGAGGTCATGAGATGACTAATGATAGACAATGTTTTTATATGTTATGTGGTACATGTGTGTTTAAGTATAGGGTTTGCTTGGAGGTCACATGTTGACCAGTGATGAGCTAATTGTGGTATATGTATCGTGATATAAGTTTTATGGTTATGTTAAATGACCGGCGTGATTTATGTGTTTGCCGAGTTTGGTGGTCCGACGCCTATTTCGGAATGCCTCTTCAGTCGGGTACCCCAAGTTCTTTGTGAGCCAAGCACATTGTGTTTGTTGTGCTCGGGGCGTGTCCTGGTACGGTGTGTACCATAGAGATCTTTGTCGTCTTCCTGGACACCCTCACTTCTGTGTTTGAGTTGTACGTCTGGTAGAGGGAAATATGACAGTGGACAACGACTCGTGTTTGTGGGTGTGTGGTCACTTGTAGCGCACTCGTGGTTGGGGGTGCGAATACCAGTAGATGTACTGGACCCCAGCTAGTCCTGTTTTCCAGTGCCTCACTTTAGGGAGCTTGGGCCAGAGTCCCTGAATGTGCCAGGCATGGGCCTGCAGTTGTGTGTGGTCTACATGTGTGGTGTTGGTTGGTCTCCACTGTTCTTTGGCTTTACTGTGTGGTTGTGGAGCAGTAGTTGGACCTTTCGTCCATGACTGTGAGACTAAGAGATAGTTCTTAAGTTGTGTTGTCCGGGTTGGATACTGACATCATGAACTAGTAGTCCGTTCTCGTGTGATGGCGTCGTTCTTTCCGACTCATGCTTGTTAGTGGTTTTGGCTTGTGAATGGTGACTCACCGATTGTGGTTTGACTCATTGTGGGGTGCCTTGTCAGTGGCACAGTTGTGTTGAGGTTTTGTGGTGGTACCTCGTGATAGTAGGTACCTGTACCCTTCGTGGGCAACCGTTTGTTGTGGTACGTTGTGTACTAGGCTTTTCAAGTGTTGAGGTGGAGCTGTGTTTCATGGAGGTCGTATTGTAGGACCTTTCACTTGTCGTGTTGTACCCTTTTGGAGGGCAGTTTTTCGGAGTGTTATGGTTTTAGGATATAGTGGACTAGCTCCTCGTGGCAGTCCTGTTACCTCGTGTCTGAGGTTTGCCTATGAGGCTTGTGGCCTAGGCATTACTACTGTTGTGGTCTGGTGTTTCTGTACCAGTCCTCTTGGTTTCTTTAGTTTCTATAGACTGTGTTAGATAGTGGATTTTATTTAATGGTAGTTTAATTATGTTTAATGCGATTATGATGTGGTTTGACTAACGGTGTTGCCAGTGAGACCCTTTGTGGTTGAGGTCCCTTCAGTTTCCATTTTTTTTTTGGAGGTCCTTGCTGAGCCAGTGACTTGTTGAGGCTCACTCCCTTACAGTTCTTTTAAGGTATTAGTTGTGTGTTGGCTCGCAGTGGCATTGTGGCAGACTTGTACCACCAGCAGTTGAGTTGTAATAGTTAATGTGTAAGCTTGTGCTCCCTAAGGTATGCCCCAGGTAGTTGTACTTTTTCTCTTAGACATGTAATAATGTATTGGGACAATGTAAAGTGCTGTGAATGAATATAAGAATATGTACTTTCTTTTGTCTTATATTTTTGTGGTTGTTTTTTATATTCTTACTGGACACTTGTGCGAGTTATTTCTAGTGAGACTTCGGTCTGTTCGCAGGAGGCGGACTTAGATATGGAGTCTTATTGAGCATAAATATCCAGAGTTGCTATATATAAACATATACACACACACGTACCTCTGGCATATGTGTCTTTGAATGATAATTTTTTATTTATTTGGTCGAATAATAAACATTTCTCATGTAGAAATAATGATCTTATTATTGTATGATTAGTCATTGTCATAGCTTGCTACCATCCTCCCTCCATTCCATGATTGAGTGATATTATCATGATATGATCATTTTCTTCTTGTTTGTCTCACATAATAAAATAGCTAGGGTGAAAACTTTATTGCCTTCCTCTGGAGTACTATTCTCAACTATTGTGACATAGAAATCAATTGACAAAGGTGACATCAACTTCCATCTTGTTCGGCTCCATCATAAACATCTTACATCTCTCGTGGCGCTTTGCATGGGGGACCCTAGCAAGGCATCGTGGTGCTCGTCTCTCCTCAAGGTGGATCAATTGCCGACCCTCTAACGAAAAGTTGCTGGCCCTCTGATGAAATCGTCCTCGCTTCTAGGCGGCGGAGCATGGGTGGGGGAAGCGCCGCCTCTAGCTCTCCCCCCCCCCCCCATCCTCTTTCCCCTTCTCTTTCCCCATCTCCCGTTCTCTGCTTCCTCCATTGCCCTAGGTTGCCCTTGCCAGATCTGTCTCCCACGCCTTCAACCTCTCTTTACACCTTCCATCCTCTATTCTTGAGTCACTCTCCACCTAGTAGATCCACTGTCTATCCTCTGCCCCATCCTCCCCTGGTTACTGTGCTCTCCACATGATCCCCCTCATCCCCACAACCGACTTTCTTCCCCTACGTATGTCTCACCTCCCTCTAATCTCTTCGTCATCTTTTCTTGCCCAAATCTGTAGCCCAGCCAAGCCTCTTTTTTTTTTTTCTTCCTTAGTTTATACCTAGGTTCCCTCCTCAGATCCACCTCCCTCGCTCTCGTACCTCCCTTTTTCACCTTCCATCCTCTCTTCTCACGTTGCCCTTTGCCTATCTAACATGCCGTCTGTCCTCCTCCCCGCCACTGCCCTAGTTCCTGCGCAACCCACTTGTCCTCCCCTCAGCCCCATAGCCAGCTTTCTTCCTTGTCCCTCCTCCCTCTTATCCCTCTTCACCTTTTCTTGCCCAGATCTATAGCCAAGGTTTTTTTTTTTTTCTTTTCTTTCTTGTGTTCTTCTAAGGTTCCCTCCTCTTGTGACCGGCCCATATCTTCTTCCTTCGTTATCTCACCCCAGTTTCTTCCCTGTTCACCACTCTATCTACCACATCTTTTGGGTTCTTTTCGATCTCAGATCTCTCCGGTGATCGATTTCGATTGGCTTCAATCTAGGCTTATTTGTGTGCTGTTGTGTTAAATTTATTGTTGTGCATGTTTAGTTTATCGACATCATTTTGGAAGGCCGCTTCTCTATTCAAACTCTTCTTCGGTCCATCAGACTCTGGATCAACCCAATTTGGATTTTGGTAGTTGGTTGAGCTCGTGTATTTGGGATAATCCGCACATTCCATGATGGTGTGCGTCTTTCGAGCTCGTTCTCCTCGATAGCTACCTGATCGATGAACAATTTCTTTCTCTTGAAGCAAGACTAGATGTTTTAGTGGATGTGGTGACTCTCTCATTTTGTTGGTCGATAATTATACCTCGTTGTATCACAATGACTGTAGGTGTGTGTCTCTTTTACATTTTCCCTCTTATGTACTACGTAATATCTCTTGATTAGCATAATGGAAGTATCTTTTCCTTGTCAAAAAAAGAAAAGAAAAAAAGAACACCCCTCTCCATATCTTGTTAAAAGGGATTAAAAGCGAATGAGGCCTTTCACTTTTCTAAAGCATACACGCAAGAACCTCGTTAATGCATGCACCCCACTACATAATGTTGGGCGCACTCAATCCATCTGATAGATATTATTTTGTTTCTCACAGTCCACAAAATTAAAGACATAATACCTTCCGTAACATTATATTGTAAAGATGTCTTAAAAACATTATAATATTCCTTTGAAAGTCTCCTTAGAGAAGTGTCAATCAAGGAGTATTTATGAGGTCAAGAAGCGTAGCTATGATGACCTTTTCTCTAGCAAAAAATTTTCGTAATAGATAAATCCTAATATGTTATTTTTCTGAAGTAAGGTTTCGTACTTCCAATTTGGAAGTATTGATTAAATTATTTATTTGGACCTTGTAATTTTAAATTGGATGACAGACGCGACAATGAGAAATAGAGGGACAGCAAGGAGGAACCGCGCAGCAGCATTTATTTTCATAATATAATAATTTTAAAAATATTTTATATACAAAAAATTAATGAGAATCATTTGTTTAAAATCTTATTGTAATATTTTTGAAGTTGATTATTAGGGGTATTCAAAAATCGGTTCAAATTTTCATAATTCAATTCGAGTTGGGACTGAAGAACCGATATGAATCGAACATATATATCTATACTATTCTAATAAAACTCAGTTCTGGAGCAGCCACGTGGCAGCACCAGAAGCAGAGTTTTCCCGCCTAAACCTCCCCTCTAAATCTATCTATATCGCAGCTAAATATGGTTAAGCAAAATTCGGGTAAATAAATCCTAACATATAGCAGCTAACATAAAATAATAAATCTATCAACTTTAACACACCTCCCGTAAGGCAAGTCTCAACATTAATTGTCACCTAAATAAGAAATCTTTCTAAACAATGTAAGATACTCACCATCTAAAAAACTTTGCTAAATCGACAGACCATAACTTTTTAGAAAGAATTATTTAAGCCTACCTTCGTACAGTCCACTTCCTTTGTTTTAAGAACAAACTTTCCCTGTTTATAGTTAACAAAATTTTTATAATAAAAATTATATATTTTTATAAATATATTTTTTATTATCTTAATATTTTATAAACAACTACCGTGCGTGGCACGGGTTTTCAACTGTATAAATATAACATTTGGAGGTGTCTCCTATCATGGAGAGGTTGTGAGTTTGATGCCACACCCCCCATTAATTTTTTCCCCCTTTTTGTTAGATTCGATTTGGACCTCTTTTTATTGAACCCTCCTACTTATTATTATTATTTTTACGTAGACTCTAATAGGGTGTTTGGTTGTAGTTTTTTACCTATTTTTTCTCTAAATTTTAAAAAAGAGAAAGATAGATATGAGACACGTTTGGCAAGTAAAATTTTTTTTTAGAGCACAATTTTTTTCTATGTAAATCTCTATAGACAAAAAAAACAAGTCTGACCCTGTTTTTTATTTAGGAACACTAGTTCCTTCCTCTCCCCCCCCTCCTCCTCCTCCCCCCCCCCAACCCCACCTCCTCCTCCCCTCCCCCCCCCCCCCCCACCCCCTGCGCCCTCCTCCCCTCCCCCCCACCCCTGCGCCCCCCCCCCCCCCCCCCCAGCAGCACCCCCCCCCCATAGACCCCTGCGCCCCCCCAACCCCACTCATCCTCCCTCCCCCCCCCCCCAAAACCCCTGCGCACCCCCCCCCACAGACCCCTGCGCCCCCCCAACCCCGCCTCCTCCTCCCCCCCCCCCCCCCAACACCCCTGCGCACCCCCCCCCCACCCACCCACCCCACCCAGCAGCACCCCCAACCCCACCTCCTCCTCCCCTCCCCCCCCTAACACCCCTGCGCCCCCCCCCCCCCCCCCACCCCACCCCACCCAGCAGCCCCCACCCCTGGGGCCTCCCCCCCCCCCCCCCCCACACCTCCTCCTCCCCTCCCCCACCCAGCACCCCCCCCCCTAACACCACTGCGCCCTCCCCATACCCCCTACCTATGCACCCCCCCCCCCAGCCCCCGGTCTTTAAACAAAAAAAAAAAAAAAAACTTCTTTACCAAACAGATAAGATCATTTTTTTATAATTTTAAAATTTTAGTAGAAAGCAAAGACGTCGTTAATTTTTAGATAAAAATCATTAAAAAAAACTACTTCCAAACACCCTATAACATTTTTATGTCACTGATGGGCGCATGCCACCTCACTCCCGCAACACCTCACTCCCGCAACCCGTAATAGCCGTAACAATGCTAATCAGGCATCTCTCAAGAGTGTTGCGATCTGTGGTAGACTAGATTTGTATGGTTTCCAAGGTTGTTAGCTTTGGGAGATGTGTCATTAGATATCATATATAGAGAGCCCGGGATCGTTTGGACGACTTCAAAAATGCATCCTAATGAGGTTTTGAGAGCAACTTTTTTTAAAAAATTATTTTCTATCTAAAATTAATGTTGAGTTCTCTTTTAACTTTAAATTTAAATTATGAGAATGTGATGTTATCTGTTTGGTAAAAATATACTTTTTTTTAAAATTTATTTTGAGTGTTTTGGTGGGTGTGGGGGGGGGGGGGGGGGCGCAGGGGTCTTGGGGGGGGTGCTGCTGGGGGGGGGGGGGGGGGGGGGGCAGGGGTGTTGGTGGGGGAGGGGAGGGGAGGAGGTGGGGTTTGGGGGGGGGGGGGGGGGGGGGGGGGTCGCGCAGGGGTGATGGGGGGGGAGGGGAGGAGGAGGTGGGGTTGGGGGGGGTGCGCAGGGGTGTGGGGGGGGGGGGGTGCTGCTGGGGGGGGGGGGGGGGGGGGGCGCAGGGGTGTTTGGGGGGGGAGGGGAGGAGGAGGTGGGTTTGGGGGGGAGGAGAGGAGGAGAAACTAGTGTTCTTAAAATAAAATATAGGGTCATACTTGTTTTTTTTTAGAGAGAATTACATAGGAAAAAAATTTTGCTCTAAAAAAAACTGTTTGCCAAACGTGTCTTCATTTCTGTCTTCTCTCTTTTTTAAAATTTAGAAAAAAAATAGGTAAAAAACTACAACCAAACACCCTATAAACTCTCCCAACTGAGTTTGGAATCACTGGGTAATACTACTGTGGATACTTTGAAGGAGGCATTCTAATCTTTTATTGGTCTATATATCTCGATTCTCATAGCTTGATAAGAGTATTTAATAAAAATCCTCCTTTTGGAAAAAAAATGGAGGGAGATGATACGAGGGTAACAGATGTCCTAAAGGAGCCCTATGATGACCCTATATAAGTAATAATCACTAAATAGGGTTAGAAGGAAAAGTACCGACATCGCAAACTCTTGGATATTAGAGGCTTTTCTTCGTATTGACTCTCTAATGGCTGTTTTCTTATCACCTCTCTAACTGCTGTTTTTTTTATTGTGGTGGTGTTTCTTATTCGGTAGTGGGCCGAATGAGCCTCCACTAAAAGAGAGGGAACGATCGGTCGTCGGTGCGGACGAAGGTCTGCAAGATCAGAGAGGACATCAGGGAGTTCCAGTTGAAGAACCAGGGGAATCTTTCGATGCCTAAGTCAGGTCAGACTATCCAGAGAGGGCAATAAAGGAAGGTTCCTTGGTGTGTGGATTCACGCATGGGCGATTATGTGTGAGAGATGCCTCGTACCTTTGCATGAAGATTACCTTTGCATGAAGATTACATGTTCCTTATATAGGGTAGAGACTTGAAGGGTCCAGACATTTCCTTCTCCAATGATAACTGAAGGGACACGTCGGTTGAGTTCCCAAAGCGGGGGGTTGTCCATTTAAGACGCCCCTTGGGATCTTGCGCTGCCATTGCTCTAGATTATGGGGATGCGCGTTATGCCGTCCCATTAACTGCTATGGTAAGCGCAGAGTCGCTCAGTGTTGTTAGCCATGGAGGTGCCGAACAGGGGCTAGTGGGCCTGCTCAGTGTGGTTGTTCGATGCCTGGTGCCCTGGCGCTGAAACTCGAATAGGGACGAGTGGGCCTGTTCGGTGTAGCTGTCTGGTGCACGATGCTTTAACGCTAGAGCCGCAAATGGTCCGAACAGGAACCCTGAGGTCTGTTCGGTCGGACCCATCCTGCTCGGACAAGGTCACTGGTGACTGGAGACTATCTGGAAACCCTTAGCGCTTAGTGATTGAGGCATGTTCGGAAGCCTACGGCTGGACCCGAGGACACGTGGCCGAAGGGCCAAAGCCTGACAGCCTTGCTAGGTCATGATGGGTCTAGGAGGCTGAAAATAGCCTCTACACTTGTCACATATTTTTACACTCTCAACTTCTACATTTCTCAAATCCCAAGACAATGCAGTAGTCTTTTTTTTCTTTTTCTTTTTCTTTTTGGACAAAGGGGAACTAATGCTCCATTTACTAAGGTAAGCAAGATCTTAAGTATATCACACATCACGTAGGAGACTACCTTAAACATAGGAAGGATAGATCTCAATGTTACAGTCAAACCAACAACACCTAATAGAACAGAGGGAACACAATGCATAAGTTTGGAGCAAAGAAGCTCCAAACCAACAGATGTATGCACAAGAACCCCACGATAATTGACAAGATCAAATTAAAAGATGTGATTCTTGAAACTTGCCGAGACGAAGCAAAAATAGTAGCTTACTTTGGTAGAGATGGATTGTGTTATTTTTTGTCGGCCAAAGACTAACAACAGCTCAGATGACACACACAACTAGAATATGTGTGTATAAACTCCATAACATGAGCTAAACCTGAAATCTCATGATCCTAGTGTTCCAGAGGCTTACCAACCTCGAGGATGCATCTCAATTTCTTAACAGTGTTTATGTAATATCCTGTATGTTCGGATCGTAGTTTACCGGGTATAGGGGCCAGTGTGTGGCCCATTGGTTGAGTAAGTGTGTGTGAATGCGTGTTTACAGGTTTGGGGAGCTGGGTGTGAGGCTGGAGGGTTGGAAATTCCAGCCAAACAGACCTCTGGCGGGTTCATTAAGAACGCGACCAACATAGACGTCGTGATTCTTACATGAATGCGACTACTTGCTCCGTCGCGATTTTGCACCGCTTTTACGTGAGCGTGGATGCATGTGCGCCGTGTGGCGCATACAGAAGCATCGAGGTTAAATTACGACGGTGGGGTACGTCACGTTCTTAAACGCGACGGCCCAATATGTCACGATTCAACCTCTGTGTATTTTGGGCTACTGCCCTTGGCCAAACAGTGCAGTTGCACTGTTCAACTGATGGGGGAGGTTTGCTGAGAGTTTTTGGGGCGATTTTGGGTCTGTTGCTGTCCGTTCGACGTGGCTTTGGCAGAGGAGATGCTTTGGAGTGCAGAGAACGCCTGGGCAACGTTGATTTTGCGTTTCTTCCACTAGTAGGGGAACTTTCCTTCATTTTAGTTTGTATGGCTTGTGTAGATTAGGGTTTGTAGAGTTTGGTTTGGAAATCATGTAAACATGATCGAAAGCATGCTTAAGGTTTTACATGAATGTTTACTTCCTGCTTTTTCAGCATGTATAGCATTAGGTATGATTTCTGGAATGAAGGTTTAAGGTAGGTTTCTTCTGTCTGAAAGGCGATGGAACCAGTCGTCGCGTTTTGTGAACGCGACGACCCATCCGGCCGCGATTCAAACTTTAAGGCGATGGGTTGGTCCGTCACAATTCAAGCATCGATTGGCGTCCACTGTGTTGGTCGCGATTTAGAATGTGGCCACCCGAGCTCTGGGGTTCCATGGACAGTCTGTCGATTTTCTATGGTACATTGCTTGGGCTGTGTTGCTTAAGCAATGTAGAGTTTGTATGGGGCGTGTGGGCTTATGTCGTGATTGGGAACGATGGGTTTTGCTTGGTTGTTGTGTGTACATAGCGAGTTGGGTTGTTCACGCCTTTCGCGGTTACCTCTCAAGTCGGGTCCCCAGCACCGGGTACTCGGGGTTTGTCCCGGTACAGTGAGTACCATCAAGATTTGTGTTGTCTTCTTGAACACCCCCACTCCTGAGTTTGAGTTGTACGTTTGGCTGAGGGAAAGATGGCAAGGGGCAGTGACTCGTGTTTGTGGGTGTGCGGTCTCTTGTAGCGCGCTCATGGTTGGGGGACAGACACCAGTAGACATACTGGTCCCCAGCTAGTCCTATTTTTTCCAGTGCCTTACTTTAGGGAGCTCGGGCCGGAGTCCCTAAAGGTGCCAGACTTGGGCCTGCAGCTGTGTGGTCTGTAGGAGTGGTGTTGGTTGGTCTCCACAGTTCTTGACCTTGTTGAGGTGGAGTGGCAGCTGGACCTTTCGTCCGTGGCTGTGAGATTGAGAGTGGTCTTTGTGTTGTTTGTTTGGGTCTGTGGCTGGTGTCGCGACCCAGTTTCCGTGACTCGTGTGCGGCGTGCCTTTCTTTTGCTTGTACACGTGTATGCAGTTTGTCGTTTACTTAATTTACAGCTGTAGTATCATGCATAAGTAGAGTTATATTTTAATTATTTATATTATTTGTTCTACATTGTTCTCTCAGCTTTTGGGAGTTACCCTACTGAGCCAGTGACTTGTGAGGCTCACCCCTTCTTCTTCCAGGTGAAGGAGGGCAGGAGGGTTCCCGTCCCTCTTCTAGTTCGGGACCGCACCGTAGTGGAGTCGGGCCTACGCCACCAGTAGAGTAATTTTCTACTTGTTGAGTCTTGGGGGTTTTGTCCCAGGCTTTTGTACTCTGTATTTTGACTTTGGTTCAGAACTGTATATGTACATTTCATGTGGATATGTGTAAGATGGAAACTTATATGTGTTTAGCGTGTTCTTTTATATTTTCATGGACATGTGTTTGTTGATATCTCTTGCGAGGCTATGGCTCGTTCGCAGGAGGCGGAGTCGTGTCGGACATGTTATTGGGATAACGGGCCTGAACGACGAGAACTGTCACAATTTACGTACATCGAGAAAAATTCTGTGGGAGCTGATACAAATCAACACCCCTTGAGATGAAATGTGGAAGTGCCGTTGTGAGCACCTGTTATGTAGTTACCCAAGTAATTAAAATTGATGAAAATTATATTTAATTAAATTTGAAATAGTAAATATGTTAAATTAAAACCTAATAAATAAAAATATATAATGAGCTTAACTAATGATCCATAATAGAGTTATTGAGCTAAAAAGGAGATATAATAATAGAATAATAAAAAATTATTATTTAATTTTGAGTGCCATTATCCTCTATTTAAAATAGGCAAGATATGCTTAAATAAACATCATATCTATCTAAACTTGAGTCTTATCACTACCCTAACGTGATAACTACGTTTCTTCATACCTATTCTAACCCGATTAAGATTGGAAGGCTAGAAGATAGAGATTAACTTGAAATTAAGAGGAGTTTGAGTTGTCTTAGGAATTAAAAAGACAATCTTTATAAATAAACCCCCAAATCCCTTGTGGCTAACACTTACCACTGTTGGATCGTGCTTGGAGGAGAAGAGCTTTGTTGAAGAAGGAGGCAATCGTGGAGGGAAGGAGCTCTAGGAGATCTAGCACCCGTTCTTCACGTTTTTGTCCTAATTTCACAAATTCGTCTAAAAGTAGGCATTCTCTTAAGCAAAACCTAATTAATCTCTCTATAGATTATAGGTTGATCTTGATGTCAGAAACATAATTCCTTTTTTCCCCCAATTTCTATCATGTATATATATAAAGTGTATTTTGCATCCCAAGTTCATGCCTTCTTGTTGATCCGAGGTATGTCCAACATGTTAGATCTTCCTTAATCCATGATCTGTTGTCAAATTTCTTATTTTTCCACATTCATGAGCATGCTAGCTTTGTTTTAAAACTAGTCGACGATTTTTGTTTTCTACAATGAGTTTCATGCATTTTATTGAACATATGTCACCCTGAGCTTTTTGTGTAGAGAACACGGTGACAATAGATCACTTTCTTAACGTGGTCAAACGATATACTGCATTAAGAACTCACCCCAACAAGCCCGCGTTAACTCAATGTGAACGCAGTGGACTAAATTAATGACAGCCTTATGAACATGGGCAGAGACTCGACTGAATTCAGACAGTTGGCCAGAAAACCATAATTCACAGTGCTTTAATCTATGATTTACACAGTATTAACCCTTTGTTTAAGTCCCAACGTGCTAACAGATGATTATTACATGTTGAAAATGTATTTAATCTTTTAAAATTATCGAGTCTACTTGATCTCTCTCCTACACTATGATTATCTCATAAATCTTACATTTTCAACCCCCCAAACTCAAATATGTCATAAAACATCTCATAAAATATCTGATAATAGATTGAAAATTTTACACATGACACCCTAAGATTTAAAGGACTTGTTTTTGTTCTCTACTGACGTTTTAGAGCACTGTTACCGCCGCTCCGCTGTTCTAGAAGTCTTATAGAACGTCAAATAATTGTTTAAACACCCTTCTTAATGTCGTGAAAACCCTCCGTCGAGTATTCCTTTGTCCGGACTGAAACTCTCTCGCCAAGGCCTCTGTAAGTCTCCGTGGGTTTGAAATTCCTCTAAGACGTCGAACTGGTTATACTATAATACTTATATGATGATCAATCCATCTCCATGTAATTTATTATTAATTATATATATATATTTGGTGATTAGCAAAACCTTGAAAAGTATTTTCTAACAACATTGTTTGAAGTTTTTCCATAGGCAATAATTCAAGCAAAATCTATAAGTTGTCTACACACATTGCTATTTGAAGTTCAATGCATATGTTTGTCTAAGTATACATCGACATCTTTATTAGAACAACGATTTCATCACAAGAACATCGATTTCAGTCTTACATTGTCTCACTTAAACAATGACTCTCTTAGAAAAACATCGACTTTGTCGCTACAACAACTTCATAGAAACATCAATTTTGTTTCACTTAAACATCGACTTCGTCGTTACAATGACTTCTTAGAAACATCGATTCTGTTTCACTTAAACATCGACTTCGTCGTTACAACGACTTCTTAAAAACATCGATTTCATCGTTACAATGACTTCTTAGAAACATCGATTTCGTTTCACTTAAACAATGATTTGGTTGTTTCATTGACTTCGTTTCACTTAAACAACGATTTGGTTGTTTCATCGACTTCACTTCACTTAAACAACAATTTGGTTAATTCATCGACTTCGCCTTACTTAAACATCGATTTCGGTAGAACAACGACTCATGTCTACAACGACTTCACTCAAACATCGATTTTATATGAAATAACGATTTCATCTCTACAAGGACTTCACTTAAACAACGATTTCATTAGAACAATGACTTCATATGAAACAACGACTTCATGTTTATATCGACTTTGTTTCAAACAACGATTTCATCAACACAACGACTTCAACTGAACAATGACTGTGTACAGAACATCGATTTCATTAATACATGGATTATGCTCACATCGATTTGATTTCAACATGGATTAAATTCTCACTTGACTTATGATTATATCATTGATTTAATATCAACATCGACTCTCTCTGGGTACAGCCTGTCTAAATACATCACTCCTCTATTAATGATTACATTTAGACAGTTTCAAACATTCTGTTTAAATCATTTTTAAACATTATTAGATTCATTCCACATGATATTCAAATGAATTTCAAGTCTTTGTGGTTTTCAAGTTTTCCCGCAAAAGCAGTTGTATCCCATGTTCTCTAACATTTATTGTGACAGTACAAATCTCTGCATGATATATTTTTTTCTATCTTGCCTATGACATACAAAGTCACACTTTTCATTATGACAGAATGGCATTTTCCTTCTTGTGTATCTTCATACTTCACGACTACTAATGTTGATTGATAGTTTAGACAAAGATAAGTTGTTTAGGTGTCAACATTTATTATGTGCAGGGTTTCCGGTAGAAACACACGTTGCAAAGATGGATTTGTCAAACCTGACAAGAGGATACAAGATTCAGACAATCTTTCCTCCTGAGTGTATGTGTCAATCTGGGCATTAATGGCTGCAAGCTCACCTGCTCCATACTTCAGATCAGATACTCCAACGTGCATGAAGCTATGAGACAACGGATACTTCAACGGTCAAATTATTTCAAAGAAGATAAAAGAAGATTGGTGACTCCAAGCTAAAGATATACACACTTTTCAACCTTTGAGAAGTTGAAACCTAGTCACCCGTAGAACAACAAGAGCTAGCTCGTTCATTCCAATTTTCAGTAGCTCCTTGCTCTTTGTAGAATATTGCAGTGCCTTTGAGAGCTTGCGTTGATCTGAGAGAGTCCATTTGTGACAATCTTATGTCTCTCAGACTTCGCCTCAGATTAAGCAGTGATTATAAGCTTGGTCTTGGGGCCTTTCTCTTTCAACTCATTTTTCTGTGAGCATTTCTCTTCGGGTGTGAAGAGAAGACCTATTGCATCAGGTGGAGCAATCCCTCTTCTGGTAGAGAAGAGAAGGTCAGCTGCTGCTAGATGTGTAAGTGTCCTTAAGGGGGACTGTACCCTTACTTAGTGGAATCCCAAGTGGTTGCTTGGGGACTAGACGTAGGACTCCTTGAGATAGGAGATCCGAACTAGGATAAAATTCATGTTGTCTGTGTGATTGTTCTCTTTGTTTTGATTAACACTAACTCTAACTATTGATCTTAGTGTTGTATGTCAAGTGTGTTTATTTACAGGAATTATTGTAAGAAGAATTTTTAGCAATCCTTCACCCCCCTCTGGGCTTACTATCTGGGCAATATTATATACCTTAAGGGACCACGTTGGACCTGTACGACATGATCTAACTTGCCTTTAGAGTCTCTCTGTGAATGTGCCCTACCTATTGCCCACTTTCTTAATGCGGTGCACATGGGGATTGTGACTTCTCTAGACATCGTGCCCTACCCCATGACAACATTATTGTCGCGGCTAGGAAGCAGACCATGTTTTCTACCATGCTGCTAGTACTCGAGAGCACTTTTTTGCAGTGGTTACTATCATAGTTTTCTCGTACTATTTCTTGTACATGACCCCTGTACGTTTCTGGTTAATGCAGAAACTCTCATCTCACGACTCTCTCTCTCTCTCTCTCTCTCCTTTCTGTTCTTTTTCTTATGATACTCTCATCTATTAGTTTACCCTTTTCGTCTATGGCTTGGTACTCTATATGGCCATTGATTGATTATCTAAAGATAAGAACATATGACTAATGACTGACAATTAAAGGGGCCCATGCAGTCTAGTCTTAGGAGGAGCGCCCAAAGTACTAGTACCCGCGGGAGTTTAATGACTAGAGTGTTTCAATATTGCAGCCAAGTGCTAGACTATTTTGATTTATCTAAAGACAATCAAATCGTGTTCTTTCTTGACTTGACTTGATATGCCTTGACTTGAATTGTACATGTTACTCGTGATATGACCATTACTCTCTCTCATGCTATACTTGTTACTACTCATACTTACTACTACTTGATATCATCATGCTATTTCTTAACTCGGCTTGACATGATACTCTTTCACTAGTTACTATGTCTGTTAATCCATTAATCACTTAAAACATGTCTGGTCAAGAGGTATAAGATATGTTGGACGTTATCATTCATCAAGTGTTATTCGTGACTATTTTAGGTGAGTCTAACGAAGAACCACAGCAGACATGAAGAAGGGGACGATCAAGAATGAATGAGTGCCCCTGACGTAGTGTGACATAGAGAGGAGCTACCATAGAATCATAGTAGAGTTTAGTTAGTATAGCGAGTAGTTTATTTTCTATTTCAATGTGTCAATGGATCCTAAGTAATGACTCTGATTAGTGAATTAATAGACAATGATGATTTGATTATGAATAAAAATTAAGTTGATTTCTATTACTCAATTGTCCAATGATTTGATGTTATTTAATTACTTGCTCTGTTATTCACACGATTACAGCAATCCGTATTGATATTCTACGTCAGGGCGAGACATGTTAAGACCTCCAAATAACAAAAGAGGTAAGCCGATCCAAATAAAAGGGGGATAGGAAGAGATAATAAGGGTGGGGGAGAAACGAAATGGGGAGGATGGCACTGGAGAACATGGGAAAAGGGAGGCAAATAGATGAAATGGAGAGACAACATGGACCTACGCAAGGGGAGAAAGATAGAGGTGGAGGAGACAGGAGGGAAGGAAGGGGAAAGGAGGCAGGCTCCCCCCACCCAAAAATCTTGCCATGGGGATGACGAACGGCTCCACCGGGTGAAGATATCTTCGGCGACGATACCTTCGGCGGGGGAACTGTTGGAGAAGATCCCAAGACAACCCTAACGATGGCAGCTAGGTAAGAATTCCTCTCACCTTGGGTAAAGGGAGAACAACTTAACAGTGGGAGCTCGCAACAATGCAGTAGTCTTAGCATCTTCAAATGTTATAACATTTTATAGTCCTTCACATCGAATTAATTAACAACATCTTAATCTGAACTTTTCACATATACAGATGATCGAGTTTGTTGCAACACATATTAATGCACAATATAGAAACCTTTCAATTTGCTCTCCTAATATATTTTTTATGTGCTCGATATATATATATATATATATATATATATATATATATATATATATTATATATATATATATATATATATATATAACTGATGGGGGAATGACCCATCTCCTCGATAAGAAGAATAATTCCTTGAGTTCTGATGTGAGAGAGTACGTCGTGTAGTATAAAGAGCTTCGATTGGACTAATAAAGTAATGTACAATTTATTCTTTAAGGTGAACTATATTCGATTTAATCAAGATGAGAAGGATTTATTGTACTACTTATATAGTGATATGACAAATTTACGTGATATCATGTAAGGTCCCATGTGGGTTGGGGGATAGGGCGAGCGATACACATGCAACGACTGACAGGGGGGGTGACAATGGGTGACAACTACTTCTAAGGTAAAGTCATCATTTTAGTCTAAAGTCTCTATTTATGTGTCCACAGTAATTATTGAAAGTCTAATTGATAGTTTTTAAATTTTAAGAAAATATTTTGGAGTTTAAGATTTATATTTATGAGTTCAAATTTATTATAAAAACTAATTCAACAATTTTTAAATTTAAATGTTATAAATTTTAGTCTAAAATTTATATTTATGAACTCAAATTACTATTAAAAATTCAATCGATAATTTTAAACCGTAGATTAATATTAAAGTTTAAAATTTATATTTATGATTCCAAACTTTTAATTCTTAAGCCCATGTACCTTCTAGTTGCCGTGTCTTACTGCCCGCCATCTCTCGCCACTCACCACCAGTGGCCACCATCACCTGCCGCATGCTGTTGATCTGCCTGCGCTGTCTGCCCTACCTGCCAACTTATGTGGCATCTAATGTGGTGTCATGAGAGCCACCATATCACTGTACAATTGCAATAACTTCCATTTCTCAATCAAAATTACAAGTGGATCATAGTTAATGCACAACTCGATCTATCCTTGATTCAAAATCCAATGTATGAGTTCTAATTTCATTTAGATTTGATTGGCATTTAAGTGGCTATAAATTTGGTAACCCCAAGCCCAGAAGCAGTAAGCGAAAGGTACTTATTTGAGCTATCCAATTTGAGGTTAGAGTGTCAAAAAGTATGACAAAAAACCGACATCATAGCATTCTCTAAACAAGATATTCTTTGACAATGTACAAAGTGTTGCCCGATGATAATTTAGTAGGAAGGGGATATTTATGTTTCTGAATTAATAGTAAGAAAATGATTAGGAAATAAAATATAGACTTATATTTTGACATGGGAAAAGGGGTTATGGCCCTATGAGAGTGAAAAAAGAATAGGGGTGTAAATAAGTCGAGAACCAAGTCGAGTTGAGCTGAGTATTACATTGTTAAATTAGTTTTATTCGTTAATCTTTAATCATGTTTGATTGAGTTGAGTTCAACTTTTATCGAATATTGAAAATGACTATTCAAGTTTGGTTTGTTTAAATACTCTCGAACTCGAGTCCTTAACAAATAGCTTCAATAGTCTAATTAAATTTACGAGTTCATATATATATATATATATATATATAAGTCCAATCTAATTTACAATTAAAAAATTAATTGTTCATAACTATTTTATTTCGATATGATATTTCAAGAGTCTTGATAAGTTACTTAATTTAATTATTATAGTATAATATTTAAAAAATATATAAATTATATCATTAAAAAATTAAATGAGTTTGTTCATGAACTTAAACAAGTCGAGTAGATCTTTTCTCACGCATGGCTCATTTATAAAGTGAGCTTAAATTTTTATTTGAACTTGACTCGTTTATCTTATTAAATGAGTCGAATTCAACTAACATTCGAGTTGAACTCGAATTACTTGTCGAGTGTATTGATTAGTTTATTGTCCTAAAAAAGAGTGACTAATAGAAGGGTTTTCGTGGAAACAACTAAGAGGGTTAAATGACTGCAGACCTCACCATAAATCTTTTTATGTGGAGTCTGCATCTTATGTTTTGGATCAACTTCTTTTTTGATAAATAAGTGTGGCAACAGGCATTTGAACAAAAAAAATTAAACGATGAAGAGTCTAATTAACTATTGGCTATTCCTTCTGTAGGATAAACTTGTTTTTTTGCTCTATTATTAGATTAGTTTACTTGTTACAAAAATAATATTTCAGTGCTAGCACACGTAAGCTTTGCTGAACCATTACCTCTGGACATACTTCTTTGTGAAAATCAACTGTCGGTCCAAATCTTGACCTACTATTTATTTTTAGGTCTTTTGACTCAATTTTTTTGACATCCGGTTCATTGAAAGTGGATCTTTATTTTTAAATCTAAAATATGACTCCAACGTCAATTAACTGACGGTGGTAAGATGAAATGTCCTAAATGCCCTCCCGTCGGCGTCTTCTCTTGGTCTGTACATGGACATCTCTGTCGAGAGGAAACCTCGTGTGGACCAGCGATGTCGCTGAAGGTGGAGGGCCGCACCAGAGGAGAGCAGCGATAATGTCACCGGAGGTACCACTCCGAGTTAGCCGTACTGCGGGAGGTGTGCTGGTTGGACATCCGCACCAAAGTGGATGCCGCCGACCTCTTTCCGCAGACAAATTGCGTCTGCGTCCTTGTCTTCCAGTTGCTCCCCACGGCGTTTGGGCTCGGCCTCGGCTGGGAGACGCAGGAGGCCTGGGTGGGCTGGTGGTGAGGGGTGTGGAGGTGCGGCCCTGGCGCTTCACCGTCGGGAGCAAGTGGGAGGGGAGAGGTAATAGAAAGATGAAAAAATAAAAGAAACCTCTAAAATAGATTTAAAATTATTTTTTCTGATCAATGAACCTAAAAATAAATAGAAGATCAACAAATAGATCTAAAATAAAAAAAACCCTACTTGTTTTCTCTTCTCTAGCTTCCTCCTTTATTCTTCTCTGCGTACTCTTTGCTTACGAATGTGGTTGACACGGTCGTCTCACAAAAGAAAGCCACGTACCTTCTCGCAGCAGTTTAAATTCTCTCTTTAACTACTGTAGGCATTTGTGTATCATGCAGTATGATCGATGCAATGTTCTGGTGAAGCCTGTGGGTTATTCAAATTCTTGGGCGATCAGTACCTCCCCTTAGTGTTTGTCGGTTTATTCTACGGCATATTACACCTAACATTGTACCGACGGTCCAAGGTTAGCCGGCCATAAATGAGAGTAATCAAGATATCCCCCGGTTTATCCTATTTCCAAAGCAGAGGGGAATAATTGGACTATCTCCTTTATTTCACCTTTTCTGACCGCGTGCAGCATCGGACTAATTCTTTATTTATGCATATATGACGCTGCTTGCACTCGTGAACGACTCTAGTGATATGAGCAGATTCCTCACGTCGACCGGATCACGTAGTCGGTACGTTCATATTTTGATCGATTTTGATGAGATGCTGTTGTTAAATAGCATGTTGATTCG
Source organism: Colocasia esculenta (assembly GCA_014218235.1). NCBI lineage: Eukaryota > Viridiplantae > Streptophyta > Magnoliopsida > Alismatales > Araceae > Colocasia > Colocasia esculenta. The sequence continues at coordinate 38,635,213 of CM024762.1, forward strand.
TGATAGTACTTGCAAGTCTTCTTATAGGGTCAAGTACAGGGAGTTTATCCGATGGTATATATTATACGGTTTCTTGTTCCAAGGTCTGAGGTATTCTTAATTACGTGAGAACTGAGAATTCTGGAGGCAGGCTGCGTTTGCATTCGCTGTCTCGGGGCCGCAATGATCCGATCCCGCGCATTTAGTTCAAAGTGCAGTTAATGATGGGATTTGAAGATTAGTCTAGCTAGGAACACGATACCGTAATCATGCAATATGTGGTTGTGATATGGTGATCTTTATACTGGATCTTGGTCCGGGGGACCACCATAGATGACTCGAGTCTAGCTCTTGGATATGACTTGAGATGAGAAGAGAAATAAGTATTTATAAATTTTACTGTCGCTTAAACTTACAAGATCAGTCAATCTTAAGAGGGGGATTTTTGAACTTGACTCCAACAGTCAAATCAATAAATATTGAAAGAAGCTCGATCTGAGAAACAAAATAGATGGAGGGAGAATCATTGGTAGCTGCAGGTTGACGCTCATCTCTCTTGGCCTTTACTTGCGATTGTTGATGTTCTTTTGAAGGTGGCTTTTGAGTCATAAACGGATCCAAAAAAAAATTTAGTGGGGTCACTCTTTTTTAAAAAAATCAATAATTAATTTAATGAAAATTTTTTAAACTCATCCATAGGGTTTTAAAATTCCAGTGGGGTCACGTGACCCACTGATTCTTCATTAGATTCGTCATGCTTCGAGTGAGAAGAAAGTGGGGTTTCAATATAGGATTAAGCTTTTATTGGAACCCTTTCTCCTCTTCATCTCCTATGTGTCAAGTGGGCGGCCAGACCCCTTAAGGCTATTGAGGCTGCCCATATGGGTCCTATCAGGTTGATTTACTAAAGTTTTAGATAATTGAAAAGCATAAGTTTCCAACGTAAGGTAGCGAGATTTCCTGGTGGGTACATTTGTTCCTGGGTGAACTATGCGTTGTGTGATCATCTCATGATGCTATTTGGTTGTTCATCAAGGTTAAAGGTGAGAGTAGCTAGTTTAATGAGAAATATGCCCAAGATGCGGAAGGAGCAGCAGGAGCGCCCACCCCAAGTTCGCATTAATAGGTCACTATCCAATTGCCCAAGGATGATGACCAGGATTTTGTAGGTGGCCAAACGTGCAAAAGATGATCTTTGTGCATGCATTTTACATGCATGCTTTTAATTTTTCTTCATCATTCATTTGTCCAATTGAGATAGAGCGCGCGCGCGCGGGCATCTTCCTACTTCATATCCCTTCTAATTAGCTAGATCATGAGGTACTCGGTCGCAAAATTTAATTTTGTCCTGGGCAATATGGCTTATAATTATGGCTCAATGTCTTCATGAAGGAATAAATAAGTTGTCCTCATCTTTGTCTTGAATGAAAGACCATAGAAATCTTTAGTTTTCAAACCCTATAATCTTCGAGATTAGCACCTCCAATTAAGGTACCTTCAAATCCCTTCAAGATTTACCATGCAAATAATTATAATTGGATTATAAATAAATATTTGGATTGGTGGGCCTAATCTCTAAATATGATAGAATGTTATAATGACTGAAATTAATGCATATCTCGAAATTGCTAACGGATGGTTTGATCGATGTGCTTTGATTAGATGAATTGTTTTAATTACTCTTCTCACTCATTCCTGCCCACTATGGACTATAAAAATAATTTCTCGGAGAAATTTTTTCCCCGAATATTCTACAGCTATATTAGTCTGTCCCTTGCTTTTTGACGGGACATATATATGCATATATTATTTTCAATACCTACTGGTCATCGTTATTGGGAGGCTAACACGTAAAAGTTCAAAAGTTATGCATTAACTTAACCTTGCAACATTGTAACTATTAATAACACACTAATTCGCCTTTAAAAGTTATATTTACAAATTTTACAGATGAGTGCGTTAACCTTCCAATATTTAATATAAATGCATCAACAGACTAATGCTTTAAGACGCAACAAGGGAGACGAGTAGCATCAAGGAATAGTAGGGTTTTTTTTTCTCCATCTCCACCGCCTACCACTTGTAATGAGATATAGAATAAAGCATCTACAGTGAACCAGCGGATTCTGAAACCAAGCAGTGAAAGCCACGTATATATAAGTCTAGAGCAAGGCTAATCTATAAGAACTTTGGGAGGTTATGTACATATCTTAGGATTGCAAGAATTCTGAACTCAAGTTCCGCGCATCTCTCTTCTTTAATAAGTCTTAACGTTTCATGTTTGTCACAGGATCCAACATCATCCAGAGTAGTACTATATACCTTGCCTTGTCTTTTGCATTATGGGTTCTCTCCTGTTGCATGGCCAAATCCTAATTATCTCAATGTGGTTCCTCGATCGAGAACCCTTTATTCCCAGCATCCTAATTGCGCCTTCTTCACTTTTCTATATATCCCTTGATGGGGCAATTAGACACGCACAAATCGAAGATGCAAAGTTAGGGCATATCCCTGGTAGAAATTAATTATAAGGGCCCCTCCATCGTCACTGATTGTGTGAAGCACATCTTCGATAATTTAGCTTTTAGATGAGCATATGCCCAGATACTGCATGGTTATGAGGTGGGCAGATAAGTGCTGAGGACGGGTGAGAATACGTTTGAGTCAGCTCATAGAGGAAATATAACGTGGGCGTACGTGTTTCATTTATTCTGTCTATGCTAGATTGGGATATACCCGCGTTGTTGGGAGCATTTGATGTGCATTTGCAAGGAAGCAAACGAACCTTATACTCTGCACAATATGATTCCTGCACCCTCAGTGTGAGGAATGGGCCGGTGGGGGGGGGGGGGGGTGTGCGTGGTTCCATCAGTTTATTCTTAAAGTAAACATCTCCGGTTGTGTAGTTGAAGGAATGGAATTTGAGTGGGAATCACAACGTGATAAGATCACTTGGGGAGCACATCGCCGGCCACCGATGCGATCGTACGTCTGTCGCCACCCTCTGGTTCTCTGGTTAACTTCCGGACAATGCATGCAGGGCCTCTGCCGCGGGGATTAGGGTTTGTACGTAGGCAGTGTTGCAGTGGAGAACCTCTCCCCCACATGACATGGACTAGGGAGGAGGGGAGGAGAGGAGGATGCGTGGATGGCTCAAGGAAGAACACTACTCAAACACCCCCACCCTCTCTTATTGAACAATCAACTGTTGTCACCTTTCAAGCCACTCCCTCTTCTCCCTGACAGCATTTTAAACTGTCGAGAAGTGAGTGGGGGCGCACCAAATCCATGGAGGAAAAAGAGAAGAGAAATGGCGTCCTAGTTGGACTAGCATTTGGTTGGCTTGTCATTGGATCCGATAACAAAAGGTATTGAGACAGCCCCGATTGGGGATGCTCCCCTGCTTTCCTCGTAGCCATGGGTCCCCGTCAGAAAGGTGCCATATATCCAAAAGCTAAGAGAAAGCACCCTACACACACACACACACACACAAACAAAGGAGAGAGAGAGAGAGAGAGAGAGAGAAGCATTCTCTTCAATGAAAAACAAGGAGCGGTTTGATGACTGCCACTGTATTCATCTGCGTTTACATGTTCAAGCGGGGAATCCATGACACAAGGTGTAATGGTGAGCAGAAATGCCGCCCACACTGGGGGAGTCAATATTACTAGCAGGGGGTCAGTGGTGTGTGTATGAAAAGGACTAGCATGCACTAAAGTAACGCAATATGATCATGGGTCTGATCACTTTCTCTTTACATTAATTATCTTTCATCGTAAGCAGCAACTTGATCATGAGTTCTCTAATCTAATGAGCAGAAGTACGTCTAATCCAATGTATATAAGTACCATCGAGAGGTAGCTCTACCATACTATAGCTAGATTAGATGTACTTGGAGATATTCATTACATAAGAGAAATGATAAAATCACTTGTAAGGGTTTCCTCAAAAAATGAAGTAATGTAAGGGTAATATACTTCTTTGTGTCAACTGAAAGAATCTATATAAAAAATATTAATGTTCAGCACTTTGTAGCCAAGCTCATGTCTAGCATTGACACCAATCCTAGTATAAATTATTGCAACTATATATAATATATATTATATGATACTAATCTCACTCACAATAGCAGAAAGTTTTCGATCCGGCCGGCCGGCCTCTGACATATCTACTTTGTTTATTGAAAATTCACAATTTGTTCTGGCCCATATATTTTCACGTGTACAAATATCTCAATTTGAAAAACACCTTGCGTTTTGTAAAATCCTTAGTCATGATGCATGTACTTAATTAATTTCGAAAGTGATTATCGTTCCACTTTATGCTGGCAGGCACTGAGTCAAGCCTCGTATATATATCACAGTGTCATTTTTTCTCCGTAGGTAAGATGAATATATAATATGAAAATATGTAAAAGATAGAGTATACCAGAGACGATGCTAATACTTATCCAGGCAGCAACCAGGACAAGAACATGACCATGATCATGAAGGCATAATATATAAATTAAGATCCCTGTAGCGGTATGGGCTAATGGGTGCAGGTTGAAATAGGAGAAAATTTAGGGTGTGAAGTGTTCTTTCTAATTAGGATAATATTTAGGACGATGGCAAAGTGGTCATGCTCTATTAATTGAATGTAGAACCATATATGCCGTGGATAAAATAATTTAGGACGATCGGCACATTCCAAATAGAGGATAAACAGATTGTGAGGAACCTTAAGTACTAATCCACAGGTTTAGAATGAAAGGGAAATAGAATAAACGGAGATGGGCAGTCATGGAAGAGAATCCATATAAGAATATTCCCTTTTATTTAGATGCATGCTGGTTTCTTCTAGTGGGATGCGCGCGATAGACAATTAAGACGTACGTGGAAATACTATAATGTTTCTTAATTATTTACACCGAATGTGCCAGGTCACTTATATATGAGTGTTCATACTGCGTGCTATAATTTGTAAGCTCGAGCGAGGTGTAGACTAGGAATTCAGGGGATTTGCTCCTAGCTCGATCGCCTAGGCAGAATTGAATGTGGTAAAGTTTTGATCCATAATTGATGGATTGGTTTGTTTTGATGAAGCATGCTGCTTTTTGTACATAAAGTAGTTTAGTTGATTAGATACACTGTCGTACATTTAGAGGTTAAAAAATTTTATTCTTAAAGGCAGTAGATTTATAAAAAAGATTTAATTTTTTTTTTACAAATTTATTAAATTAAGATTTAATAACCCTCATGATTATAATAGACTATACTTCATAAAAAAAAAACATGCTGCATGCTTTTCTCCTATGTATATATATATAGTGGCTACCTAAAGGCTGACCTAAGGAACGATGTCCCCGTAACTAGCTAGCTCATGTACATCAGCACCCACTACGTACGTACCATGCATGCCACTTTTTCAGGAACATCTATTTCCTTGAGGCCCTCACTCCAAGTTTTACTTTGACCCCTTCTTCCCCCAAATGTCAACACCTGCAGCAGCAAGGTGTGGATATCTACACGGTCAGGTACATCCATTTCCTTAACAGGTCAAGCCCTTACTCTAGCTTTCACTTCTCTCTGTCCCGTTCTTCCCAATGTCGATATATATTAATTGATGTCGGAGAAACATTTATTTCAAATGAGCACTTAGTGTTTCTCTTGATGTGGATGCTGTAAACCAACTTCTCTCGTCTCACCTCGTCGAGTTAGCCGTGTGGAGATGGAGAAAGATGGAGGAAAGCGTACGGATCAGGAAGGAGTGCGCTCTCTTTTCATTTTTTAAAGCCCCGAGATGGCCATCTTTCTTCTGATGCGCGTCGGGGACGAGGAAAACAGTCCGACGACTGCGGGCGGGCT